>CAOLHI010001908.1:0-477277 GCA_948474755.1 Ctenosaura bakeri
TTGCCTCAGGTGTGTTCTCAGTGCTGGGCAAAAGGCAAGGGAATGGAAGGCGGCACACTGGAGGCAGAGAAGGAAGGCACAAGTATACCTCCTCCCCATTCCCTTGCCTTTTGCTCAGGCACACTTGCCTTCCTTCTCCATGCTTGGCAAAATGCGAGGGAACAGGAGGAGGAGAAAGGGGAAAGCATGTATGCACCTTGCGAATAATCAAATTCACAAAAGTCAAACCCACAAATGTGGGCGGAGGACTGTATATCTTTTTAAGGCCCTTTCCGCACGGTGTAGTCACTGCATAGCTGCAACGGCTTCAGGAGACATGCATCTGCATGACATCGTCGCTATTAAGTGGACATGAAGTTGCTGTTGCGCCTTTGCATGTTGCTAAAGCGTTGTATTTGGGCAACGGAAAAAACGTGTTTTCACTCCCTCAGACTGCTTCTACTATAACTACGTGCGGAATCGTTGAAGTGCTTTCTTGCAGGAATGGGCGGATTGAGGGCATGCCTGGCTTGTCCCTCTGTCCAATCCTGTCCTGATTTGTCCCTGCCCACCAAAGCAGAGGTTGTCACCATTTTCCCTCCATATGAGAAATGATGGAGGAGAAGAAAAACAGGGAGAAAGTGGCAGGTAAGTTTTTTCTAATAAATCAATCCTTGTGGAAATTAGGAACCCTCTTCTGATTGGGGTAATTTTTAGGGGGAGGGGTGGGCTGGGGGATAGTCACTTCAGGCATTCTGGCTGCTCACATGGATGCTGGGAGTTTCATCCCTTCCCCAAGTAAATGTTTCCAAGTCTCATGGGTGCTATGGTCACTCAGAACCCCCCCACAAACACGCCACCTCCTTCCCCTCCCCTCCCCCACCCATATCCCCTTGGCAACCACCAAACATGCCCCACTGCAAAAAGGACCACCCCACAATCTGCTCTGCCAGCCTTATGGGACCTGCAGTCGCTCAATTCCCTCCTTAAAAACATTCATCACCCTCCCTTGGCCAGCAACCCCCCCTCTCACCCTGCCAAACATGCCCCACCACAGAAAGGATCACCCTGCTATGCGCCCTGCCAGCCTCATGGGACCTGCAGTCACTCACCCCCCCAAATATTCCACTGCCCTCCCTCATCCAACAGAACCCCCTTCACCCTGCCAAATATGCCCTGCTGCAAAAAGGACCACCTCACTATGCATTCTGCCAGCCTCATGCGACTTGCAGTCGTTCAATCCACCCACCCACCCCCAAAAAATCCACTAACCTCCTCTCATCCACCCATGCCTCCCTGGAAACCACCCAATGTGCCCCCTTGCAGAAAGTCCCCCGACATATGCGCTCTGCTAGCCTCATGGAACCTGCAGTCCCTCAAAACCATCCCCAAAACATCAACTAACCTCCCCTGACCCACACGTTTCCCCACTGGAAACTGCCCATCTTGTCCTGCTGCACAAAGCCCCCCTGCTATGCACTCTGCAAGCCTCATGGGACATACAGTCACTCTGACCTCCCTCAAAACCAACACTGACCTCCCCTCACTCACCCTTCTCCCTCTTACAGACCAGCCAAGATGCCCCTCCACATGAAGGCCCTCCCTGCTATGCACCCTGCAAGCCTCATGGGACCTGCAGTCACTTCAAAACACAAATTCTTTGTGTCTTTTCTATCTTTTTAGGTACTTGGCTGCACCTCCTTCTGCCTGACCAGGGACTTCATGGATTCTACAGTGTACTCTGAAGGCATCCCCCCCAACAACAGAAAGCATCATGTATACTGTAGTTGAGCAGACTGTCCATCTGGCACACAGGCATGATGGGAGCAGCCTTCCTACCTCAGGAAACACTCTACGAGCCTAATGGGACCTGCAGTCTCTCCAGAAGTCCCTGGGCACACCTGAAAACTGTTCAGTTTGACTTCAGACCATATCTACTCAAGATGTTAGTGATCCAAAGTTAAAAATTTAAAGCCATCATGAGAGTTGACTAATACATGCAATGCTTAGGGTTTTGCTAATAAATGTGACTGTTGTTTCCCAATAAAAGCTGATTGTTACCCTCTCCCTGTGGCTTCTTCTCCCTTTCAGTAGAGGGGGTGGGCCAGCTGACAGGGGCATTTCTTATGTAGCAGCAAAGGTACCTCACAAACACAGTTACTGTGAAAAAACAACATCTTTACTAGCTGTTAACCTCATGCTGGCAACAGTAGCCATGCCAGGAGCAGAGATCCTCCACTCCCCAGGCACCCACAGACTGCCCTCCCCCTGTACTTGGCCCCCCATGTAGCCCTGCGATGCCCCCAGAGTGGGCCAGGCAGCCAGCTCAGGTCCTCAGAGGGCACTGTGGGGGAACTGGAGATCCCACCCTGGCGCCCAGGAAGTGTTTTAAAAGCCCAGGGGTGAGCACTGTAGAGCCCATGGTGCTGGTGACAGTAGCCATCCCAGGGACAGACATCCTCCACTCCCCAGGCACCCATAGACTGCCCTCCTCCTGTATTTGCTCTCCCCATGTGGCCCTGAGTTGCCCCCAGAGTGGGCAAGACAGCCAGCTCAGGTCTTCAGAAGGCACTTTGGGGGAACTGGAAATCCCACCCTGACTCCCAAGAAGTGTTTTACAAGCCCAGGAGTGAGCACTGCAGAGCCCATGGTGCTGGCAAGAGTAGCTATGCCAGGGGCAGACATTCTTCACTCCCCAGGCCCCCACAGACTGTGAAATGCTACCCTGCTGTCACATTTCAAACAGGGCTGAAAGTTCCATGATGTTGTTTCTACGTAGAGATGTTCCCATGCAGAAATGTCATCTGGTAAAGTTAAAAAAAATATTGAAGCATCCAATCAAAGATGCATGGGTGGGGTAAAGATGAAGCAGGGGAGTGGTCACGGACACTGTAGTGCAGAAGGAGAAAGCGATCTTCTCCACCTCAAGTGGACATAGTGTCACAGAAACGCAGTCATAAACTACGCTCTTGTGATGCCACAAGGCGTTTCTGCAGTCTTGTGTGGAAAGGGCCTAAGTGCAACAACTGCAGACAGTAAGTGTAAGACAAAAGCTGCACTTGCCATTTGGCAAACTAGCAGAAAAAAGAAATGACTGTAGAATATGGACTCCAAGCAGGTGTTAGGTAAAATTGCTGACATCCCTAGGTAAGGCTGGTGAAATTCCTGCCTGAAACACTAGAAGGCCACTGCAAGTCAGTGTTCACAATACTGGACTGGATGACCCAACTCTGTATAATGCAGCTTCCTAAGTTTTTGTGTACCTCACCTGGTGGTGGTAAATTGCCCTTCCCAGCCAATGGTGTCACAAGGTGGCTGCTGGACTGAGTAATGACTCTTGGCCATTTATCAGTGTAAGATCCAAAAATATGTGGACCAAACAAGCATGAGTTTGGCTTGTGCAGGGCACACACACTCTAACCTGACCCTGTCTTATGCTGCTTAGAGGAAGAAAGTGGACATGGCATACGATCCTTAAAACCAGATGCTATGTCAGCCTACGTTTTGATCACAGAAGGACACAGTCTCCCATTGAACTGACTCTACCAGCCACGCTTTCATACTTCACCCCCAGCTCACAAAAGCAGAATGAAAGACCTCCTCTCAACATATATTTTTTTTCCAAAGTGCCCAGAAGTTCATGTACTAGGGGTTTTTGAACTCAGCAGTGCAGATGAAAGACACAGTGTTCTTGCATAAGGCCCCAGCACAGCACATCAGCGAATGAGACCAGCCCATTATCAGCGCCAACTCTTCTGTACCTTACAAATGTGGGAGGAAATGAAGGCCTTTCTTCCAAGAGCTCTGATATTCTCATGCATGTCAACTTACCTTGGAGTGCTAAAATATCTGTCCACTATTTCCTGAAGTAACTAAAGTGGGTATTTCAAGGGTATTTTTCCAAAGCAAATAGCTGCCATGTAAATGTCCTGATAGCAGAAGAATGATGAGAAGTTAGTGAGCTCCCACATTATATCCTACACATGGATCCTGAGCGTTCAGAAACACATATAGTTAAGTATTGTAAGAAGTTTATAGTTAACCAGGCAGGCTTGCCTAACAAGGTTTTTGGTATCTTGCAGCGGCTTAAGCTATACCCACTTTAAACAGAAGTGGGAATTGTCCAGTTTGTGGGCTGCAGATAGCATTGAAGGGAGGCAGTGTGGTCCTTGGACCCTCTACTCATCTCAATCCCTTTACACCTCTGTTATACCTATCAAAATATTATGGGGATCTTATCAAATGCGTTGTTGAAATCCAGATAAATGATATACACGGCATTCCCACTGTTACCTCACTGGTAAACCCTGTCCCAGGGTCTACAATTTTGATATTAAAATATGATTCAATGTGCCCAAGAGGTCACCCGGATGGGCACATAGGCAACAATGGTCAAACAATCGAAAATCAGGTCAGGCCAGTAAAATCCCCAGTCACGTAGCCCCAGGAGACCTCAAGCTGTGCAAACCCACAGTAAACAAAGGGTCCTCAGTCACTGAGGAGCCAGCTTGAGGGGATTAGCATCTTTTCCCCAAGTCGAGCACAGATAGCAATAAAATCCTATCAAGCAAGGGCCATCTACATAAATTCACACTACAACCCAATGCAACTGAAGATTCTGAAACTTTGGCAACACCTTGTGATCTCATCATGCAAAAGGAATTGCCATCGTGGAGCTTCTTTTCCATTGCAACACCCATTGTTCTTCCTGGGAAAGAATTAGCCCTCCAGGTACCTTTTCCCCTACAAATAGTCCCAGTTTTTGAGCATTTCTTTGGATCACTCCCGGTCACCCCAGCAGACTGTTTCTCCATCCGTCGAGTAATCCCCTCAGCCCTCTCTGTGCTGAGCTCCACTTCTTTGCTGTTTTTCCCGGACCAAAGACTTCAGTTAAAGGTGCAGTATTACCCCAGCTACAGTCCCTTCAATATTCCCCTATCCAGTTTCCTCTCTTTTGCTTCTTAATAGGCCTTGAGTGAGTGTGTGAGTGATTGCATTGGTCCGTGAGACTTTCATTTAATAAAATCATTTTATTGGACATCTTTGTTTGGTTTTTGGCTTTGCCTGACCCCGTAAAAACTGGGTAAAAAGACCCCACTAGGTAACCCTGCCTCTCGCATTGCTATTGCTTATACTCTGGCTAGTTTCCATTCCCTATCACGTGGAGCACATTAAAGCGTCCCCCAAGGGACCCTAGAAATCAGGGTAACACCACCATCTACGAAACTAGTGACCTGATTGAAAAAAGGTATATAAGATTAGTTTGACAGGATCTGCTCCTGAGAAATCCATGCTGGGTCCTATTGATCACTGTATTGTCATCAAGATAAGACTCTTGTATAATCCTTTCTAATATTTTTCCTGGTACTGAGGTTAGGCTGATTGGACTATAATTTCTTGGTTCTTTTTTGCCATTTCCCCCCAAACAGGGGCAATGTTTACCCTTCTTCAGTCCTTTGGCACCTCACCTGTTCTCCATGACTTCTAAAAATGGTGGAACCCTCCTCCTTCTCCTCTTTCTTTTATATAGAGTCATCACTGTATATGGTTCTTTACAAGTAAAAGAACAATAAAACAGTTGCTAGATTTCAGGCTTACAATCTAATTAGGCCTTGACATGAAAGGAAAAGAGGATGGCAGTGTGGGACGGAATTAAGTCCAGCAGAAACTGCCTCTTCTTCTCTCCTTCTGAGGTCAAGGCAGTGGCAGTTGGGAATGGAGGGAGGGCCTTTCATCTGTTTCTGATGAAATGGCAAAGGGTTCAGAGAGTATCTCAGCAAGTTCCTTTAGTATTTTTGGATGCAGTTCATTTGGCACTACAAAGTTGAACTCATTTAGATTAGTGAGGTGATTCCTGACTAACTCACTATCAATCTTAAATTGTAACCCAGCTTTCTCGCCTAGGTCTCTGCTGCTGCACAGAAATAGAGTAGGTCCCCTGTATCTGCTGGACCAATATCCATGGTTTCACTTACCCACAATCCAATGGATGAAGGTGAGGGCAACAGGGGAACAGGCTGCCCATGCTGAGCTCCCAAAAGCAAACCCCTCCCTGAGTGTCAAACCCAGTGGGAGGCATGGTTGTGCAGAACTGTGTGCCTCTCTTGGCTGAGGAAGGAGGGAGAGAGAGGCATAGGGGGCCTAGCTGTGTGGAGCTGTGCACCTCTCTTGGCCAGGGAAGGAGGGAGACTCCTTTCTTGGATGAAAAAGGCATGGAGGGCCTAGCCACATGGACTCCCCATGCTTCCCTCAGCTGAAGAAGGCTTTCCCTCCTTCCTTGGCTGAGGGAGGTGCAGGCAGCCTGGTTGTGCAGAGTCATATGCCTCTCTCAGCTGAGGAAGGCAACAGGTACTCCTTCCTCAACTGAGAGAGGTGGAAGAACCCTGGCTGCATGGAGATGGATGCTCCTTCCTTGGCTAAGAAAGGCACATACTTCCAAGTAGCCGGACCTCCTGACAGATTTGGCACCCAGGAAGCTGCTTACCAAGCCCCACTAGGAAGGTAGGTAGGCAGGCAGGTAGGTGGAACCAGGTGGTAGTGCTGCCCCCTTCCCTTGCTGCCTCACCTAGCCTGAGGGTCAAAATATAGGCATTTGGTAATGACAGTATTTTTTGCCATCCACAGTAAATCTGGGAATGTATCCTCCTAAGATATGGGGATCTACTGTATACCATTGGGAGGAGGGAACTGAAGCAAAGTAGGTACAGTAGAGTCCCGGTTATCCAACCTGCGGTTATCCGACGCTCCGGATTAACCGACGTCGCGGCTGCCTGGGGGGCGTGGCTGCAGGCATTTCCGCGCGCCCCAGACATGCCCTGACACGCCCCAGGCCTGCCCTGACACGCCCCCAAAATGGCGGCCGCTGCGGGGCTCCGTGTCAACCGACATTTCAGTTATCCGACCCTGCGCCCGCCAGTTTAGGTCGGATAACCAGGACTCTACTGTACTGAGTAATTCTCCCTTTTCATTGTGATTTCATTGCCACCTTTATTGAACTGTGCCTCCACTATCTCCTCATTCTCTTGCCTCAAATGTATCTGACCCCTCCTCCCCTTTCTGTTGCTTCTCTAATCAGCCTCAATTCATTTTGACCTTTAGCTTTCCTTATACTATTCCTGCAAGCTTGGGCTACACATCTGCAGTCTTTTTTGGTGATTTGTCCTTCCTTCCTTCCATTCTATATACATACTGTCAGGGGCCCGGGCCCGGCTGGGCCTGTTGCTACCCCTGAGGCCGCCGCTGAAGTGACGGCGGATGCTGCGGAGGCCGCCGTGGCCGACGGGGCCTACTCGGAGGCCGCTGAGGCCTGTGCGGAGGCCGCTGTGGCTGACGGGCCTTGTCTGGAGGCCGCCGCAGCCGATGGCGTGGGCCTGCCAGCCGCGGGAGAGGCTGCCGGGCCTGGAGCCACTTACCTCGAGGCTGCAGGCTCGGATCCCTCGATGTCGGCCGGCCTGCCGGGGTGGGCGGGACCCGGGCCTGCTCCCGGGGCTCCGCCCACCCGCGGCCCCGATCCGTGGGAGGCCTGGGAGTCTGCCTGCGGCCCCGATCCGGAGGAGGCTGATGCCTTCGCCTCGCCTCCTCCTTTCCAGCAGCGGTGGCAGGCCAAGGAGGCTGTTCGCCGGTCTTGACGCCTGCTAGAGAGGAGGTGACGGGCAGAGAGCTCGCAGCTGTGAGACACAGCACAGCTGCGAGCCTTCAGCCACATGGCCACACCTGATTGGCCGGTGCCTGGCTTGGAGGGCAGCCACATGGCCATGCCTAATTGGCCGGCGCCTGGCTTGGAGGGCTATTTGAGGCAGGCGCCGGGCTGGGGAAGGCACGGAGCAACAACCGTCGGTCAACCGTGGTCCTGCTGTCCGTGCCTTGTTCCTGCCCGCGCTTGAGACCAGTCCTCCTGTTCGCCTTGTTGAAGTAACCTGCCTTATGTACTTTAACAGCCTGTGTTTATTTCTGTTAAGACTGAGTAGAAGCCCTGCCTGCATTAAGGACTATTTCTGTTAAGACTGTGTAGAAGCCTGCTTGCTTTGTACTTTTGAGTTTTGACTGCATTAAAGCCCTGCACCTCTAACCAGCTCCCCTGCCTCTGCCTGACCACCGCCTGGCACTGACACATGCTTCTTTTTCTTTTCACTTCCTCCTTGCATTTGCTGTGCCACCACAATGGCTTTTCCAGATGTTTCCCATTTTATTCTTCAATGAGATTGTTGGTGAATGTGCTTTGTGCAACGCCTTCTTCAAGAACTTCCACCTTTGATATCTTTTTCTGCTAGTATGTCTAGCCATAGGATTCCACCCAGTAATTCACTGAACTTGCCCAGATGCTGAGATTCACAGAAGAGGACCTCCTCTCAGTCCCATCACCTCCACAGCTATGTTTGATGGGAATACAAATGAGGGCCTTCTCAGTGGCTGCCCCTAGACTGGAACTTCCTCCCTACGGAGGCTAGAATGGCATCCTCCATGTTGTCCTTCTGCTGGCAGGTGAAGACCTTTTTTAAAAAAAATTTAGACAGGCTTTTAGAACTGAAGGTTTTTAAAGAGAGGACTGTAAAAGGCATATTGTATCAAACTGTACTGCTTAACTTTCTAAAATATTTTTGAAGTGTATGTTTTTAATATGGTTAATAGTTTAATTTGGTTTTAATTATGACTTTTTGTGTGTTTTTAATTGTAATCTTATGCATAAGATGTCTTGAGCCCCAGTCTTTGGAAACAGGTGGAATATAAAGATGAGGATGAGGGCGGTGACGGTGGTGACGATAGACACTATGCCATTCCACTGGAAGAAGTTTGTCAGTAATGGAGACGGCCTTTCTTTAGAGTGCATTCAATTTTTTTAAGTACAAGTTTATTATTACGGCAAAAAGCCAGCAATTATCAACAGTGACTTTACAATTTAAACGCTAGAATACATTTTAATACAGTCATGTTACAGCATAGTTACAATTAAAATATAAAATAAAAATTAGAAAAAAATTACAAAGCATATATCATAGTCATAAATAACAATTGGGCTAGAGCAATTAAACTAGAGCACATAGTTAACATATTTAAAAGTTTGGCTAGAGTACTTGATTAATCATAAGTTTACGACAGCTCATAGCTGCTGCACAAAAACTTGCAACTTTAACTGTGATCTGTGTATTGGTGTCTGAAAAAAGAAACTCTATATAAAATTTTTCTTGTCTACCAGGAAACTTTTGAATGAGAGGGGTTATAAGACTTTTTCTAAGATCACAGTAAAATGTACAATAAAACAGGACATGACATACAGACTCTACCTCATCCAATCCACAAGAGCATATCTGTTCTGAGTAGGGGATCTTTTTAAATCTTCCTTCCAGCACTTTCGAGGGAAGACAGTTTAATTTTGCTAATGTAAATGCTCTTCTAAGTTTGGGTGTGGTTAGTTTGAACAGATAATTAGCGGGAGCAAGTGGAGTACTATTAATTATATAATCAGTATAAAAGGCAGCATAACTTAGATGATTCTGCAAGTCAATGTCTCTAATACGCTGGGAAATTGCTAATTTAGCTTTATCATAGCCCAATGCCAAAATTGATTTTTCAGAGAAACCTAGGGTTAACAGTTTTGCATTTACTGTTTGCTTCCATTTAGATTGACAGGAGTCAACATTTTTAGCCACAGATTAAATTTACGCTGCCATATATGAGCATCGATGGACATTACACCTGTTTCCAATCTTAAGATAATATTTGGTATGCAACTAGGAAGACCAAGAATTGTTCTCAAAAATTTAGTTTGTACTACTTCATATGGGTATGTATTAACAACACTGCATATTTCTGAACCATAAAGGAGTTGTGCGACTACCTCAGATATAAACACCTGTATGGCTGAGGGGATATATTGCCCCCGCCTTGTTGTAAAAAAAGGAAAGTAAGACCTTGCTGGGTCTTTGAACCTTCATAATTGCATATTTCTGTTGAGCGAGCCATGTTCCTCAAGAATGGAAAGTTATACCAAGATATTGATAAGTAGACACCTGCTCAATTGGATTGTTGTTAATTTGCCATTTATACTTAAGTCTCTTCTTTGTAAATATTACTATTTTGGTCTTATCATAGTTAATTTTCAGCAATTCATTACTACAATAATTTCCTAGAGATTTCAACATACGTTTCAAACCAACCTTTGACAATGATAATAAGACTGCATCATCCGCATACAATAATATTGAAATAGGTCTATTTGATAGTGTGGGATGATGAAAATTCACTTCTGCTAATGATGACACCAGAGAATTAATATAAAAGTTAAAGAGAGTTGGAGCTAGGACACAGCCTTGCTTCACACCATTGGGAGAAGGAATAGAATTACTCATATTTCCCTCTCTGCTACATCTAACCTGTAGACGGGTATTTTCATGAAGTTTACGAATGAGGGTCAAAAGTCGTCTATCAATATTAGTAGATTTAAATTTCTCCCATAATTTTTCTCTGGATATTGAGTCAAAGGCCAATTTGAAATCAATAAAAGCCACAAAGAGGGTTCCTGTGGCTACATTTGTATATTTGTCAATTAAGTGCTGTAAAACTAACGCATGGTCAATGGTAGATCTTTCACTTCTGAACCGCGCCTGCTCATCATAGATAATCTTTTCTTCTTCTAGATTATCTCTATGCCATGTCTCTTGCAGCAATATTATATCATGTCTAAAAAATGTAGTCCAAGAACGATGGATCAGCCAAATTCCTTTTCCAACCAGAGATGTTCCAAGTGAGGAGGTTCAAATGTTTATTTCACTGTTCACTTCTTTGTCATAAACTTCCACTTAGTTTTGGATAACCTTTATGCTTGTATAAAAATTCATTGTAATTGGAAGATTTCTTAGGGAGTTCCAAACTTTCTTTCAGTTCCTCAATCTCTTCTGTAGGCAAATGCAAACAACTAACATTAGAAATAATAGGAGTAGACTTGACTCTTAATTTTGAAAGTTGCGCTATTTCCTGCTGTGATTGTTCAGTTACCTCAGCAGCAACTGTTCTTAAATCTATCTGCCCAGAGAGTTTGCTAGTCTGATGAGGCGACTCTACCATCATGAAAGGAGTCTCCGTTTGGGTCGCTAACAGATCATGATCATTTAGTACTGGGTTTATTTTGCTAATATCTGAAAATCATTTTGCTTGAGTCTATGGGTATTATGACTCCGTGAACTGTTGGCCGGAGCCTCTTGTGAAGATATCAAGTCCTCCACAAATGGAGAGTTTGGTTCCTCCAGGAGTGATTGTCCATCTTTCAAATGTGAGCCTAATAGAAGACTTTTTAAAAATTCCAGTCTTGATATTATCTCAGTTTGTACTTCCTGAGATGAAGCACAGAATGTATCAATTAACCTTTTTTCTTCAGCTGTCATAGGAAAGCTTAAGATCGACTCTGTAATAAAATTATTTTCTTGTCCAAGCTGTTTCCTATCCTTACAAGAAATAACTAGTTGTTTGTCTACAAGATGTGTCTCTTCTCTTGTCACCCAAGAAGCTTCAGAAACACCATCATTAAAATATGTTGTAGAGTGTATTAATGGTTGAGGAGGAGCAGCATTAGCAAAATATCTAGAGAGAAAAATTCCCCTAATGCCAAGTGCCTCCTTAAATTTATAAATTAATCTGACTCCTTCATTTTCATTGTGACCAAGGCGCGAGCATGTATAGACTTATAATATAAGTACTCCACTTTTTGAATGTCCTCACTATTAAACAAATTTAAACAGGTTCCATTTGTGGTGCCTAATAAATGAATCTTCCATTCTGCTTGTGAAAGATAACCCTGAGGTTTGGGATAATTAGACAACACTACTTTTAGAGGATGTAACACTAGACACCATTTTTTGTTGATTGGTGACTCAGCTTTATAAAGATTTAAGTCACATATAGCATTGTTTTTATAATTTTGTGTATCCAGTGAAACAACTTGTCTTGGAGACCAAGACGGTTGCAATTTGTGAGTTTCCTCCTTGGCCAACTGAGAATTAGTAGCAGCACTGTCTTTATCAGACTTACCAAGAATTTTCTGATTAGATTGAGGAGTCTCCCTTAAAACTAATTCCTCATTTATAGTATTTTCTATTAATTTGTGGACCACATTTCGAAGCTCATGTAGAATCAACATACTATATTTTTGTGACTTTGATTTTTGAGAGACGTTAGGCTTTTTCCTGATGCACCAATCCCTTCTCTTGAGAATCTTTTTGGGAAGCTTTTTCCTCCCCTGTCCAGACTTAAATTTAGGTTTATATTTAGTAGATTGTAGGGATGATTCAATATTAGCCTGATAGTCTTGGTTGTCCATTTTTTCCAACTCATCTTCTTTAGGGTTTGATATGAGTTTTGTCTGTAGATGCACAAGTGTGGTTAGTAAACTGTTGCATTCAGTTAAAAAAGCTTTAATTGATTCCATTTCTCTAATCAATCCAAGTTGCCATCTGTCAGCTATCATATCATCTGCCTTCTCCCTTACCCACTAGGGAATGGACACAATTTCATTAATTCCCTCCTCAGGGTAAGATGAATTACCACTCTCACATACTTTATTTGCAAGAACCAGCTTAGATTCCTCCAGGGGTAGAAAATAGACAACCTCTTGTCTTGGAGAAGAAATAGGGTATTGACATTCTGACCTACTTTTCCCCATCAGCTCAACAATCTCAGCCATTGCAATCTCAGAGGCAAGATTTTTACTAAGAGGATTTGAGATAGACAGTTCGTATCCCCTTTTAGTGTCCAAAGACCAGTCTAAAATTAAGTTTGATTGTTGTGTGTCTGGTTGACATGTGCCAGATGAAGCATTAGTTTTATTAATTTCCATTGGTTCTTTATGCTCTTTAGATTTTTCACTTTTATTATAGGAGTAAAACTGTGTAATTTTTGTCTGAGTACATTGTTTGGAAGAGGGTAGATTAATATCTGGCACAATTCCCCAGGACTTGTAATTACTCCTAGTCCAAACCATATTCAGGGCTAAAAGATATCAATGGTTCAACCCTACTGATGTTAATTCACAAGGAGAACACTGTCTCTTTAAATATCTTCAGCTGCTACTCAGCCACAGTCACTTCCAGAATCATCTGCTAATTGCAAAATACTTTCTTATTATTACTATTCGCTTTGCTTATTTGCACTTCGCTTATCTGTAGCTTTACTTCTTTAGCCTTCAACTTTTAGCTTTTAATACCCCCAGAGTTAGTAACACATTTAAGTTTACCACAGAGAAATCTCTCCAAAAACAAGCAAAAAAGACAAAACAGCCTGGGAACAAAACAAGTCAAGCTGCCATAGGTCTTCAAACTGTAACCAAACAATTCTTCAGATCCAAATATCAAACAATAGATGCTTTGATATCCTTCACTTCATTTCAGCATTCCAATTATCTGTCCGTTTCCTTGAGCATCCAGCCTTTAGTACTCAGCCAACCAGGTAAGAACAAGTCTTTCAAACACATTCTTTCAGCAAACCAAGAAGTGATTGTATTCATGGACCAGTGCATTCTATTGAAATTGATAGGACTTCCTTCCAAGCATGTGTGTAAAGGACTTGGACTGATGGTTGTGCCACTGCTGCACAGGTGTCACTTGTGGGGAAGCCATTTGTGAGAGGAACACTCTATTCTCTCTTGAATCATTGTACCACCTTTACAGTTTCCTATTGTCACCATGCACCAGACCAAGCTAACACACAGTGGATAGTCACCATCTTGGGTCACATGGTATGGTGCGCTTCCAAATTCATTCAGTAGTCTTTGACAATCATTAACCTTTGAACTGTTGGCACCTAGAGCTTCATAGTGATCTAAATGGTGCCACAAAACACAATTAGGCAGCTGTAATGAAGCTAGGAAGCTTAACAGGAGTTAGTTCAAGGACATTCTCAGGAACTAAAGGTCTCTATGAAGAGAGGTTCTTCTGATCACTGCCACTGCTTGAGATGCCAGTTCCTCTGCTGTTTGTTGTTCTGGAACATCTCCAAAGTCTTGTTCCAAATTAACTCCCTTGCTGGAGACAAGTGAGGACTGAGTCACAACTGGAACACATCCCACACTTTTCAGTAGCAGTAAAAGGGTTGTCAAGGTTTCCACTAATAAACTTCATAACTGTCCTTTCCTACTGATTTTAAATAAACCAGGTATCCTTTCATAGACGTCTGACTGATGAATAGGAATTTATGATGCTGCCTTATATACAAATCACTACTAGCTACTCACACTGGCTGCACCTCTCTAGGATTCCAGGCAGAGTTATTGTCAAACATCTCCTGCATACAGATGAACTCCTTTCTGCAGTGAATGCAATAAAAGCTACATTCCTAGCTGTACGTTTTCCATGGAACTCAAGACACTGTTCAGGGGAATCTTCCCAGGCAGCTTCTGTCTCAACCTAGAGACATTCAGCCTCAGTGAGATGACTATATTGTGTACCTTCCTGGGATGCCCTCATTTAACAATAGAACCACACTGTGGGCCCAAGTCCTATAACTGACTACCATTAGCCTACTGAATCAACATGTTGACTCCCTGCGTGTTGACTCCGTACAACAATTGAGTCAATGGGTCTACTGGAGGTGGGACTAATCAAAAGGATTCCAGCCTGTATGTGGAAGGGTGGATAAGGAGAAATCAAAGTAATGAAGTCAAAGTATCTTGATTGTGTGTGTGTGTGTGTGTGTATTTACTTTATGTTCCAGAGTCCAGGAGCACTTGCCAGAGTCCTGGTGAAAGGTTCTGATGAGTGCTTAAGAATAACAATAGTTCATAATATCATAGCACATAAGATATTTAACAGATATTTGATCTTAACAATATTTAGAGTAGATTAAGAGATATTGGTAGGACACACATTCGATATGACCAAATTGTCTCACTGATTTAGGATCTAAGAGCTGTCTAAATCATTAGTAAATCTGAATTCAACCCAGTATAAGGCATATCCATAATCCCTCTCCACTAGGGAGCCCAACAGGGAAATGTTTTATTAAAAGCAGGATGGGGGACACTATACTAAGATGTAGCCATTTTGACTAGTTATATTAGGCACTCTTCTCCAAAAGCTTCCTGAAATATTGGCCCTAGGTAGGCCTCTTCTATTTATATTAATAAGGCATTAAAACAATGCGTTTCAACAATCCACAATCCCGTCTCTATAAATATGGAAAATACATGTGCACTCATGTCTTGCTGCTGGATTTTCCATAGGCAACTGACTGGCCATTGTAAACACAATGATGGATCTTTGGTCAGATCTTCTTATAGTCATGAGTGGATGTGGAGCATCCAATGAAGCTAACTACAAAGGATAACAATATTTTCTTTCTCTCCTTGTGTGGCCCTCAACACAAGCAGAAATCCACACTGAGGAGAACATCCTAGGAAAATGCAAGTGCCTTTTGTCCCACTAAATTCAGGAAGTCAGTTTTAGACACAGCTTGGTCAAAAGCTTTTTTTGTTGTATGCCTTCAAGTCATTTCCAACTTACGGAAACCCTATCATGTTTTTTTTTTTTTTTTTGGCAAGATTTGTTCAGAGAGGGTTTGCTTTTGCCATTCTCTGAGGCTGAGAGAGTGTGACTTGCCCAGGATCACCCAGTGGGTTTCCATGGCTGAATGGAACTTCAAACCATGGTCCAGTGCTCAAACCACTATACCACACTGCCTCTCCTTGGTCAGAAGCTACAAATCAGCAAAAGCTGGAATAAATCTGCACTGTGGGATCAGTATTGTTAGAAGAATTGTTTTAATAAAGAAAGGCCAATCTATGTACGGAAACAGCATCTGATCTGCTTCCTCTGTGATAGGGAGCTGAATGTGTACTGCCAAAGAATGCATACACCTCTGCTTTCACAAGGCAATACTTGTTGTTTTTAATGCAGTGAGCTGCTTTATCAATGACATCATTGAAAGGTGCTATAAAAGCTTAGGAGTGTATGGATTCAATCCTATCACTACCAAATGGGCAATTTCTGTATTTACTGTCTCCCTTGCTCTGGTGACCAAGAAATGCCAAAAATGGCCCAAATGATCTTTATGGCAGGAAAGTCTTTACAGGTTGTACCATATATTCAGGATAAAACTTCAGACAAGAACATGTGAACCAGGGGCAACACACCCAGCAGATGAAATTAGAGCCATGGGGATGTGCTAGAGTTCCACACCATCAGCATTTCCACAAAACAACTTGATCAAATGGGACAAGTTTCCACTACCCAGTTTCACCAAGAGGAAGGTTGTTTCCAAAGATAATGTGAAATCATCTCAGGGGAGCTTCCCATATATAATATAACCATATATTAGAATACAATGCTTGTGCAGGAGAACACAGATCAAATATGCAAATACAGCCATTACATGGCTTTAAACAGCAGGAAGCTCAGATTTCCCAGGAACTTCCCCGGTCTGAGTAAGCAGCATGGAAAATGCACACATACCATATCAAAATGTGATTGAATTTGTCGCCATCCGGTCACATGGTGGCTGCGAGTGGCAGCTCGGAATGAAGCTGCGCAATGGCGCAGCTCCGGGCAGCCACCCGCTGGATTCCAGCCGCTTCTTTTAAGATCTTAGACGTGGCTAAACACCCCTCCAGTATGAGGGGTGCGGAAGAGGTCCGAAGGGGACCCTGTAACTGGCGTTGGGCTCTACCCGGCTGGGGGAGCCGAAACGCCGGGGGTCGAAGGATCATGACGGAGCCAGTGGGATCATCGCCAGAGCAGCACAAGTGCCACCGTCGGCTTTTAATCAAGAAACAACCAAGAAACAAGTAATAGAGCACATATACCTGTTCTGGACTTTATTTCGGAAGTATCACACTGGATTTTTGGCTTGCAACAGTGCGCAGGAGCGAAGGAACTTAAGCTCCCAGAGAATGTAAGTGTGTCATGGTTGAAAGTTTGTCTTAAAGGGGCGGCTATTTTAAAGAAATAGATGAAAGGCTCTTCCACTTTCCACTCGAGGATTGAAGTTATAAAAGTTAAAAGATTTCTGATTTGTTAATTGGATTTACAATTGAAATAGCTGAATAAGTAAATGGCTGATACTGGATGAATAAGACTGGTTTACTTAATAATCTCCATCTGGACATTGAACTTTATTTATTGCTATATTTTACTATGTTGGTGGATCTGAGATGATTGGTGTTTTGGCTTTTTGACTCTGGATTTCTGACTTTGGAAGAATATTTGGGGAGGCAACAGTTATTGAGTTAATGACTTGTTTCCTGATTTTTTTTTCATGAGTTGGACTGTTGAGACTGTTGAGCCTGTGCTGGAAGGTCATTCAAGCAAAACAACTCCACTCGCATGGATGGAACTGCCTGGAATTTGAGCGACTATGAAATTACAGAGAAGCTTCAGAAATGAACTCTGGGCAGCAAGTCTGAGGTGGGAGGGGGGAATAGGAGATGGATTAGCACAGGACTTTGAATTTGATATGTGGTAATGTCCTTTGGAAATGTCAATTAAGCTTCTGTATTTGATCGATATACTGTCACTAATATAGACAATGTGATATTGTTAAAGGGTTGATGGGAGCAGTGTGATGGGGGAGCCTGTGATGGATGTCATTTAAGCAAAATATTCTCACTCCCATGGATGGAATGGCCTGGAATTTAAGTGACTTTAATATTACAGTGAACTTTCTGAGATCAACTTCCAGGCTGTAAAGTCTGAGATGGGAGTGGGGAATGAGAGGGGGATTTAGACATAGGCTCTGATTTAGATAGTAGTATGTACTTTAACAAGGTCAACTAAGCTTACGTTTTGATCTGTATATTGTTATTAATATAAACACTGTGATATTGTTAAAGGGTTGAAGGGGGATGAACAGGATACAGGTATAAGTGGGAAACAAGGTAATTTTAATACACTGGAATCCAGAGTGAGAAGATGAATGAATGTAGAAATTATAATAGCTCAGATTGCCAGATATATATGGACAGATGTATTACGGAGACTTTGAGAGTTCATGTTACAAATGATGGAGGATTTAAGAAGAAGGAGGATAGTGGAAGAAGATTTTAAAGCAACAAGTAGAGAAATCAGAATAGACTGGAATTTGAAGAGAAAAGTAGAATGGCTAAAAATGGTTAATAGCTGGGAACTATCAAGTGGAAATGACTGTTTTATGATTGTGGAAATGACAATGGGATAACAGTAACATAGCATGGAAAGGGAGAGGGAAATGCATGTTGAAATATAGAGACAAATGTTGTACTATGATACATAAAATGAAATAATTGGAGTGAATTTCAAGAAGTGAAGACCAGATCAGTGTGGAAGATCAGAAATAATTCATGTAAAATTACAGTTTAAAGAACTTTTTTTTTATTTTGTGAAACACAATAAAATTATTATAAAAAAAATGATGGAATTTGTCCAAGGAATTTCAGCACAGTGCAAGACTACCCTGCTAAAGATTCTCCTTCTAGTTGTAGCAGCCTCTGATGTCCAAGAACAGTGATTATGAATCAAAACTTTTTTATTCTGATATTTTAATAAAATGCTACCAACCCCAAATTAAAGCAATCAAAATAGCATCTCTGCCTTTTGAAAGCAACTAAAATGCTACTAAAAGCAACTAAAAAGGTTTTTCAGTGGCTCCCACAGTTGCAACTAACTAGCCATTGAAAAATCTGGGGAAGTTTTTTAAAAAATTAACCTAGTGCTTAAAAACACATTAGTGACATGAATAGATATGGAGATGAAGTTCTACTGATAAGGCATTTGTATTAAACACAGCATCACCTTTGGAGCACACAGGTGGGGCAGCTAGAAGTGAAAGGTCCCTCAGATTCCATACTTCCTTTACCTCTTTAGAAGCTAAAATCTGCACTTTGAATTGTCAGTCAATGGTCAGCAGAGTTCTTTAGATACTACTGAGACACATCATTTTCTGGGTGTACCAGCTAATGGCCTCAGAGGTGTATTCTGTACTTGCTGACATTAGCAGTTTTCAAGGATAATCTCATGGCACAGAGAACTTTGGCAAGGTCATGCGTCTCCAATAGGAACATTAGAACGACACTGCTGGGTCAGACCAAAGGACTATCAGACCAAAGGACTGCCTAGTCCAGCACTTTATTTGTAAAATAACCCACCAGATGTACCTGAAAAGTTACAGGCAAGGCATTAGGCTGAGAGTCTGATGTTCAGGTTTACTTCTGAGCTGTTTACCTCCACAGCAAACTGCCTTTTAGTGACCTAGAATCTTGTCTCTAATTCAGAGCTGGGGAACATTTAGTCATCTGGGACCTCGCTGGACCGTAATTAGCTATCTTCCTTCCTTGCTGGTTTTGGTGGCCAGGGCTGTTAAGAACTGCAGTTCAACAACATCTGGGCGATGAGATATTCCCTAGACCAGCTGTAATCTTTTCTTATAGCCTGCTCCAAAACAGACACAAGGACAGTCATGCAGAATTAACTATAAAAACAGCCGTCGCGCGGGGGGAAACCCTCCCTGAAATCCTTGGTGCAGCATAGGAGGCGTTAACCCTTTCTCTCCCCTTACAGTTCCGACCCAAATCAGCCCTTGCTTGGTGCAAACTTGGCACAAACGGACGCTTCTCTTCCACCGCGAGCAACCTGGACGGGATTCGACGGAGATGGGGACTGCCAGGACAGGTGCTACCATCTTCCTATAGCCCGGGAGTCCGATCCGGATCATCCCCACTCTTTCCCTCTCCCCGTTTACCATTTCAAAGCCACCCACGAGAGTGCCAGTTCTGCGTGGACAGCGCCACGTCTCGTCGGGATCAGAGCTAATCGTCATCACGAGGGCGAATCCCTGCCATTTCCGCACTAGAGTGTTATAGCGCTATTATTCCACTTTCAACATCCTAGGGAATCCCCGGGTTTGCAGTTTAGGGAGGGGCCCTGTCTGGTATAAAGAAACGCATTCCGTCGCGCGCCCTGGAATGACATCCAGCCAACTTCCAAGTTTGATCGCCGTCGGGGAGGCGAAGAGACGAACGGCCTCCTCGTCGAACTGCGCCCGATCTCCACCCCTTTCTACTGGAATGAGAAGCTGCCCACCCCAAGCCTGCCCGCGGGGAAGCGGGCGATTGGAGTTGGCACCAGACCGAGACCCTCCGCCCTGGGGAGCCGTCGCGGATGGCCTCCGGGCAGCCCCCTCCTCCCTCGCTCCCTCTCCCCCGGGTCCCGCCGCGCTGGCCCACCGGCCGGCCCGCTCACCATGGCGTCGTAGCGCAGGAGGTTCATGAAGCGCACCACCTCCTTCCCCTTGAAGTAGGAGAACCACATGGTGCCCTGGTACTGGTCGCCGGCGTCGAGGAGCAAGACGTGGCGCCCCGTCCGCCGGATCTCCGCGATCTTGGTGGCCCGGCGCGCTACGCCGCCGAAGCACGCCTGCTGCCCGCCGGCGCATTTGCCGGAGTCGCGGCTGGTCTCCTCGACGCGGGCGTGGACGTCGTTGGTGTGGAGGATGGTGAGCTCGAAGGAGGCGGCGGCGGCGGCGGCGGCCGAAGACGCGGCGCAGAGGAGCCACACGAGCGGGGCCAGCTTACGCGCGCCCGCCGGCGCCTCGGGCATCTCCACGGTCGCTGCGGCCGCGCTCCCCTCTCGGCGCCCTGGAGGAGCGGAGGCGGTGGAGGCGCAGGCTCGCCGGGGGCGGAGGAGGGACGCGGAGGAGCGGCTGGAGGGCCGGTCGCCTCCCGAGTCCTGCTGGCTTCGCGTCTCCCCGACCGGCGCCTATCGCTCCACCGGAGTCACGCCTGGGCGCGGCTTGATCTGGCTCCTCCGCGGTTGCTGCTCCTCCCTGTCTTGCTCCACCTTCTCCAAAACGAACCTTGGGTCGTCCTTTGTCTCTGATGAACTGGGGGAGGTAGTTTCCTCGGTGAATAGATGGATCGGAACTGCGTGACAGCCATGACTTTTGCCATGTTCTGTGTGCTTCAGGCTGTTGAGCACAAATTGGAGGTGGCAGAATGCCTCTCTTGGGAGGATGCCCTCCTCCCTGGTATCTCTTACCTGTTTAAGGACCAGTGGCAACTGGCAACCCTGCTTTTAAATTTAGAAGCCTCCAAGCCTGAATTCAGTTGCAAGTCCATGGGAGAGTTTGTTGCTTATTAGTTGGGTGTCGCCAAGTCGTTTCTGACTTAATGGTGACCTATCATAGGATTTTCTTGGCAAAATTTGTTCAGGAGGAGTTTGCCTTTGCCATCCTCTGAGGCTGAGAGAATGTGATCTGCCCAAGTTCAGCCAGTGGGTCTCCAGGGCTCAGTGAGGATTCAAACCCTGGTCTCCATAATATACCATTCAAACCACTCTCCCTCGCTGGCTCACCCCTGTTAGAGTAGAACCGTTGAATTGGTTGCTGGATATTATTGCTGTTTATTAAGGAGTCAGTTAAGAGATGCATGGTCATTAATTTTTTAAATTAGTCATATCAATTTATTTATATCTTGTTTTTCCTCCAAGATAGGTACTCAAGGTAGCTTACAGGATTAAAAGATATACATATAAGACCACGTGCACCTACATTTTTCAAAAATCAAGATTAAAATTGTATTAAACTATCCCTAAAACTAAAACCATTCAGAACATTAAAAGTATAGAATAAAAATATCTATCATCAGTATGCATATAGGGCTGTGATTATACAGCTCGAGAGTGATACTTCTTTCAGATTCATTAACTTGAGATACAAACAATGCACATTAATGCATTTTTTTCCATTTTCTTTTAAAACATTTATTTGTTGCCCTCTAGGTGACTATATCTTATCTATAAATCATCTTGCCAAATTCTCAAACTTGGTTTTCAGGCATTGCCAGAAAATGTCCATTATTACAAAATAGCCCCCATAAATATAAAAAAGTATCTTCTTTCAAAATTTGTATGACAACTTTCAACATAGAAGGATGATCAGTCACTAGACAAATACACAAAAAGTAAATCACTCAGCTAAGGCAATATACATTATGTGGTGCAGCAACCAGTTGAATCACCTCTATATACATATTTAGTTGCTTTTTACAACATTCTTTATGTGTGTGGCCATATGTATATGTACAAAATACATAGGAACAAATACAATAATTGGCTGGCATTATGTATTGCAGTTACAGATTTGTAACCTAGAGTCACAAATCCACAGCTGCTCTGCATTCATTAACACTACATAATCACAATTGCACTGTTGCCATGCTCGTAAATGCCCTCCCAGTCACACTAAGATATGGAGATCCGTTCAAGCTGACAATCAGGGTACAGGTGTATGACACTTCCACCTCTCTCCCACCAACAAGAGAGGCTGTGACAAGGAATTACAACTGGGGTCTTGCTTTTTATTGTCACAGCCTTATTTACGGGTGGGAAGGAGTAGAAACATCATGCTCCTGCATACTGATTGCCGGTAAACAGAACTGGTAAAGTAGGGTTTTTTAGGAGGAGGGTAAAGTTTGTGTCAGGATACCCTACTTAGTTATGTGTTTGTTATTCATTCATAACTGAGTAGGTAATGTAGATTATGGGCCATCACTTATACCAGCTCTCAGTGCAAGCTGCACTTTTCCTTCCCATCAAGTGGTTGGCTTCCCCGCCACATACTTCTCCAGTCAGGGACGATGTTACTCCCCACAAGGAAGATCACTTCAACTCTGCTTCTCCATTTCTCCCTGTCTTGTCCTCTTTTTTAGAGTAGCAGCTAACTCTGAGCAGTTGAGTCACCCAGTGTCCATTATTATAAGGGTTGCCCTTTATTTGAGGACAATAAAGATCCTCTCTTATAGGGCTGGCAGATGCCCTTATTATAAAAGATGTCCCCTATATAGCAATATTTGGTATTTATATCAAGCAGGGTGCTGAGTAGCCTTTACAATATGAACCTGTGGTAGGAAACAGGAGAAAATACTCAAGATGCTCTTTTAAGATAAAAATGGAAAACTTTGCATTTATTGTTTCATGAAATCCATCTTGGGATAGGAAAGGAGATAGACAAAAGATTATTATCTAAATTTGTTTTTCATGTGTACTTGTCAGCTATTCTGAGGCAGGAACCTCATGGATGCTCCCTTCTCAGGTAAAATGAGACAAAAGACTGATTTTTGGATGAAGGCAGTAGTGACCTCTGCAGGCAGGAAGGAAGCAAAAAGAAAGAAAGAAAGAAAGAAAGAAAGAAAGAAAGAAAGAAAGAAAGAAAGAAAGAAAGTGAAAGGGCAGACCTGCTCTCTAGAGCTCCTTCTCATTAATCGCTTTATGCAAGCATTGATACCCCTTTGCTTCCAACACTTCATTTGAGTGTTGGAAGCTTTTCTTTTTTATAGACTGAATAAGATGCCAAAAATTCCTGTGTTTTGAGGTGTGGGCCCTTAATAAAGGCAGAAGCATGTGCATCATGTAATTTAAGAAGGTGCTGAGAGGTTAACCAACTTCCTGATTTTCAATGCTTCATTGTCATAAATGTTGACTAACCCTTACTGCTCTTTTGAAAACCTGGCAAGATGGCCCAGCAGAGAGTTTCTAGCCTTGCCTTGGTTGTTTCAGTGGCAGGCTTGCCACTTTGACCTAGGCTACCCAAAGAGGCTTGTGGGGCTGGGGTGTTAAGGAGGGGTGAACTGACACCTGTTGGCAATAAGATGGTGCTGAGAAGGAAAGGGACAGGAGAACAAAAGTTCAATCAGCTGTTGCGGGAAAGGAGTCCGGAAGTCAAAGCCAATGTAATAGGCTAGCTGGAGCAGAGCTTGGCACAAGCTGTGAAAGGAAAGGGAGTGAAGGAACCGAGCCAGGTGGACTCAAAGAGGGAGATTTGCATCACTGAGCAGAGTTGAACACTTTTTTTGACAATGATAGAAAAAAGCAACTCAAGTTAAAGGCAAGTAAGCCTATTGGATTCCATCTTCTTGGTGACTGACTGGTGAGGCCTTATCTGGATGAGGTGAAAGAAGATGGGAAGGAGAAGCCTGAAAAGTTCTCCAGTTATGTCCAGTGCACAGTGTCTAAAACACAGTGCACTAAAATAGTCTAGTATGGAAATGACCAAGAAGACAGTAACCAGGTGTAAGGTAGGATTTGTTCAAAGGGGAACTGTTGCAATTAACTTTATGTTCCCAGATGTTTAGATTTTATACTAATTGTTGAATTGCCACATGATGTCCTTAATATAAAGAGGTGATATATGTTATTCTCTTCCTCTAGAGTTTCTGCCTTATATTCTGACAGTACTCTAATGCCTTTGACGGGCAGAAATCCTAGAAGGCTGTATTTCTTTGCCTAGCATGGAGATACAGTGATGTGAAAAGAAATGTGTTGTACTGCCAAACATGTGCAGAATCTTCTGCTTCTTACAGGGGAACTATTACAACCAGCTTTCACATCCATTTGTGATTAGAAACAGGACACAGCTCAGCAATGGAAGTGCAGATCTCTCAGCTGCCTTTTTGCCATATTCATTCAAGGACAGCCAGATGCTATTGCAATAGGTGGTCCACCTCTGTCTGCTATTTCCTGCTTCACCCCTTCTCCCCTTTTCCATGTCCCATCATCTGGCATTTACTTTCCTGGTCTCGTTGGCTGTTGCTTCGGTGTTTTCCTCATTGAGATGAGCACTGTAGCTGACACAAGAACAGGACTTTCTGAGCATGTGCAGGACATCCTTTGATCATGGTCTGGTTGCATGAAGCCAAACAGGGCCGTGTAATTAGAAGTAAGTGGGGCAGTGGTTAGCGGCATCCTTTATCCTAGTTGAATTATCATTGGTTCTGAGTCAGAAGCCAAGGAGTCAGTCCTGCTTAGGAGAACTCAAAAGTGACCCAAGACTGGTGAGATCTGGAAGCTTCTTCTCTCAGTCAGGCCACCTGGAAGGAAAGAGGTGGAAAGTTGCTGAGGATACCACAAGAATCCACTGATAAGTCAGATACCACAGCATCTGTTTGCCTGCTTTGCTCAGGAATTTTCCAATGGTTTTTGCTGGCTCTCAGCCTTCCCCAAAGCACAGGAAATGCCCAAGCTTGCAGAAGATGGCATTATTGGGTCCTACCACTTAAGAGCATCTGGAAGCATCTGGAGGCTTGTGCCAATAGAAAACTTTTGAGTGCAGGTATGCACATGAGCATGTACTCATTAGTTTTGCCAGGTGAAATAAGGAAATGTGCTTTTTAATAGTTGTGTAGAAGAGAGAATTTCAAGCAGGTCATGCTGCTCATACAACCACCACCTGCTAAAATTCCCTCTTCTGTATCATTATTCAGTTCCATATAACTATCACTGTACAAGGGCCATGTCCATTATTTCACCTGGCAACCCTAGTGTGTGTGTAAAGACAGAATGAATAGAGTGTGTATGTGTGTAGAAGACAAAGGCTCTTTCCGCTCCTTACGTTCTTCTGGCGCGGTGGTGTGGGGATTGTGCGAGCAGCCTCTGGTGAGAGGTTCTCGTGTCCCTGCTGCTCGCACGAGAGCCCCGCCTCTTCCTTCCACTGAAGGAGTTAAATTCAGACAAGTACTGCTTGAGTAGAAAAATAAGTGAGTTGGACAGCAGATGTCCCTACCTTATCTCAGTTTAAAAGTATGATTGGCCTTGTAACGCTATGCTTAGGTGCCTGGGAAGTAAAAGGGAGTCAAGCATACTCTTTTGCCTCATCTTTGTGTCATTTGGTGACTGAGGCCTTTGTTCCCTTGTTTTGGGGGTGGTATTAAGCTCCAAATGTAATGGCTGACGTAGACTAGAAATGTGATTGATTGCTGACGTTGTTGACCAAAGGTATAAGAACTAAGTGTTTTAATCAATCGGGGTCGGCAGTTTTGGACATTGTATATCCGCTGCTTGCCCTGCGCAGTAAATGAATGGTTTGGAAAAAAAAGCTTTCTGTTTTGGAAGAACCTGAAGGTCTTCATCATTTCCTCACCACAACACCACAACGCAGCCTGGGAGTTTCCCAGGCTGCACTGGGGCTAGAAGTGCGACCAGCATGGCTCCGGAGGCTCTGCACGCCAGGTAAGTGTGCATGGGCTCCAGGAGCAATGCGCGATCATGCACCATTTTTGGCTTCTAGCTGAAAATGAAAAGATGTGCAATTGGCCCCTGTCAGCCCCTGAAATGTCGCATGATTGTGAGTGCATTGTGCAGATCGCTCCTCATAATCGTGCGAGACTCCAGGTGCCCTTTCACATGGAAAACGCTGTGCCAAAAGGGCCAAAGAAGATGTGGGAAGTAAACAAATAGGGTGATTGTTAAAATGCATTGCAGAGAGAAGGACACACCGGCTACAGCTCTGTCCATCCTGGGCAATCATCTCCATAACCTATGACATGTTCTCTGCCCTGTCTATTTCTATCATCACTAGCCACCCTTGAATACATTTTAAGGCTCTCCAGTAGCATACAGAGTTCTTCAAGAACTCCCTGGCCAGCTGTGTCTAAAACTACCAACACCTCCATTACCAATGAATGTATTTTTCAAAATGCTCTTTGAGTTAGGCCTAAATACCATAAAGGCGCCATCTGATCTTGGAAGCTAAACAGGGTTAGCTCTGGCTAGTATATGGATGAGATACCACAACACATACCTGGTACTGTAGGCTATATTTCAGAGGAAGGAACTATAAAATTCCTTGCCTAAGAAAATCCTACGAAATGCATGGGGTTGCCACAAGTCAACAGGTGAATTGGAGGCACATGCATGCACAGGGACATACACTGTTTTACTGTGCCTTGAGTGTTCATAAGTCACTCTAAAAGATAAGACATTCTGCTTTTGTAGGCACAGGCTAAAGCTGTGGTTGAGAAACTTTATAATTAGGTAGGTAATTAAAAAGTCCTTGAAAGATTTGCAGATTTTATGATGGCAAGAATATAGAACATAGTCCTTCTTTGTTTCAATGCCCAGTTCAGTTATTCTCAGTGATGGTGTGGGTTAAAATTAGACCAAACTTTTTTTTTTGTTTTTTGCTGCTTGTTTCTATCATCTCATATGTCGACACCCTCCCTGATTAACTTTCTCTTAAAGAATGCAGTTGTTTTTCCGTGTGTTTCATAGAGTCTTGGCTGGGAACTGAGAACAATCAGATATGTAGCAACTATCGGGTAGTGAGGAAAGGAGAAAGTATTAGCATATGAGTAAGTATAACAGAGTTGTCACCCCCCCCCAGCATTCATGTGCTGTTGCAACTTGAAAAAGCTGGGATTGGAATCCCAAGGTAACAACCCACCTCATTTTCTTCCTTATGCGCATAGTACTCTATCTTGCTATTATTTCTGGTGCATCTTTGCGGTGCAAAGTATTAACTGGAGAATTTAAGACATTTGCAGACAAACATTCTACCAGAATGCATATTTAAGAGCAAAATTGGGCTTTGATCTGAATGTGCTTTTCAAAATGTGCTTTTCAAAATGTTGCCCATTTTTTAAATAAAAATAAATAAATAAAAAAGATCTACATGCATCCCTCACCCCCACCCCATGGTGGAATAGCCACTTGAATAAATGGTAGCCAGCAAAACTGCAAGAAACTCAGCATCACAGAAGTGAGTACAAACACATGTAACAAGATTTCTCCTGCCTTTCCTTGCCCTGCTGCCGTTTATGTGTCCCCCAAATCTGCTCTCCTGAATGGCTTTGTCCAGAGAGGAATTCAGGTATATTCAATGGGATTTATTTTCAGGTAAGTGTGTAGTGTAATTATGCAGACTAAGGGCCTTTCCACACTACACTATTATAGTGCTATTATTCCACTTTCAACATCCTGTGGAATTCTGGGTTTGTAGTTTAGGGAGGGGCATTTAGAATTCTCAGCCAGAGAGCTTTTTGGCCTCAAGAAACTACAAACCCCAGAATTCCCCAAGATGTTGAAACTGGAATAGTAGCACTATCACAGTGTAGTCCGGAAAGGCCCTAAAACTGTAATCCATTGCAATCTTATCTACCCACGAGCAGGCACCTCTGAGCACAGCGAGTTTTTTTTTTTTTTTCATAAAGGAACACATGTTTTTGCACTATGATGTGGAGGTTATTTAGGAAACACAGCTTGCAAATGCCCATAATATCGACCTCAGCTTCAAAACATTCTTATCTTTTATGTACAAAGGTGCAAAGGAAAGGTTTTATGTGCCTATTCAACCAGGTTAACAGCTTGATCCTTTCCACAGGCATGCTTTGAAGATGGGGAAAGAGAGGTTATTGGTTGTTGGCTCTTCTGTGGGTTAAAGGAGTATCAGAGAGGGAAAATGGAATTGCTGCTGTGCAAAGGTCTGGTCCGCCATATCTCTGCTGTGCTCTCTTCATATCAAAGAAAAGCATTTTATCTAATTAGGGCTCAACTGCTCCTGCTTTTCTTTCTCTTAAGCCAATTTCTTCGGATTCCTGCACCAATGGTTATTCCTGAAGTCCTTGGTGCTCATGAAGCTAGAGTGTCATAACTGCTAGATTAAGGGCAACGAACTGGAAAATCCACGTGACATACTCTCCGAAGTTGACAACATCCCAACAATAATTAAGAGTCCCAGAGAAAGCTTGACTCTGATGTGGTTTGTGGCATATGACTAACAGGAGCACCTTTTATGCTACTATGTGTTATATGCTATATGTAATGCGTACACAGAACGCTTGCAACAAAACTCTCTGTTGAGAACAGAGAGTGTGGAAACTAGAGAAAAGGGAGGGTAGGATTAGGAGTGAAGTGTTCAAGTTTACAGATGAATAGTGCAAGTATAGCATGGGGCTACTCCAGGACCAGAATGGAGGCTTCACAATTTACTTAGGAGCTAACCCTGACAGGTCCCCTTGTTATCATGGTTATGATATGTCAGGTGAGAGCACTAGGTATCCTTTTGATATCAAATAATTTGGCCTTTGCTTGACCTTTCTCTGCCACCCTACTCCACGTGTTTGCAGAGGTCCACCGGACAAGCACGTATTGGGCGCGGCTGTTAATGGTTGTACATTCCAAACCTCATTCAGGCAGGCAACTTAAGCCTCTCCGATGCTTTAGGGAAAAACCCTCTTGCAAACCAGCTTTGCTCGGCGCATATCTTTACAAAGCCGCACGGCCAAGAGCCGAGCCATTCCTTTATATTGGGCCATCAGCATACTGGCCATACTATTCTCATCCAGCGTTAAGCTCATCATGCAAAACCTGACCTTTTCCAACTCCTTTGTCAAGCTCCAAATTTCCTTTGTTCTCGCCAAGCATAGCATAGCCTGTAGGTAAAATCCACCCTATAAAAGGTCCCCATTTTCGGGACTTCCTTGGAACACTTTGGACTTCCATCCCGCCTTGCTGCCGGTCTGTCCAGTGAACTCCCCTCAGTGAACAGCGCTGAGCTTCCATCCCTGCAACCTCATCTTCTCTCCAGGACTACGAGACTAGGTGTCGTATTACCCATTCCCCAAAACTCTCCATTTCTATTTCTAGTTAGCTGTGTGCATGTGGTGTCTTTTATGTTGTTTGCTCTCAATAAATGTTATTTTTGTTACTTTAAAACTTGTCTGGCTACGCTCTCTGACCTGAAGCCGTAGACATAGGATTAAAGATCCTAGCTAAAGTTGTCCTGCCTCTCGTTAGCTTAAGAGAGTGCTCGAGCTTAATTCCCCCATATTGTGTTGTTATTTGGTTATTTGGGCGCCCCTCCCGGGACCCCCAACATACAGAGTAACACCCTGTGCCCAAGATTACCTTTGTGGAGCCCAAGGAAGCACTTCATGCCCTCCCTGTGATGAACATAAAATGCCAGCGGTCTTGCATGTGATTAATGACAGGGTAGCTATTGCATTATATCAGGGATTTAAGTTGAGAAGGACTAAATTTTCAGGATCTTCTGCAGTATACAATTATAGTGCTATGATTCCATTTTACCCATCATGGTTCCAAACCATGGATTCTGGGATTGGAAGTATAAGGAGGGGCATTTAGAATTCTCAGCCAGACTGCTCCTCTGTCCGAATTGCCAGCCTCAGGATTTCATGGGATGTAGACACAGCAGTTAAAGATATAGCACTGTAATTGTGTAGTGTGAAAAGGCCCTTACACACTGCTGCCAAGATGTACATTGTAGCAACTCCTTTCATTTTGGAATTGTACAGTGGAATCTGAAATGCTGTTTCTTGTCAAAAACTAATTTATATTAGATGTGGAAATACACATCCGTGCCAGTGTTTTAGGAAAAACAAACGTCAGAGAATATTTGGATATTTATCTTTTGTTCTTTTGTTGTGATATGTTTGTAGTATCTATAGAGATGCCATGGGTTACAATATCCCATTAAAGAGCAAAATATTAATAGTAAAAAATCTAAAACTCTACAAAGATACAAAAGTAAACAATCTGCTGGGACCCCCCCCCCATGCTGTTATTTTTATATCAAGAAGAAAATCCTGCAAGCACCTCTCCCACTGACTACTAGTAAAAATACAGTAAAAGCATAGAACAATCAGTTTGCTGATTTTTCAGTATACCCAAAAGCTGCTGCCTGAAGCAGCAGCATCACTATTCCTCACGGCAAGGATAGCCCTGATAGAGAGAGCAGGGCCATTTCCGCACTACACTTATAGCACGATGATTCCACTTTCAACATCCTATGGAATCCTGGGGTTTGCAGTTTAGGGAGGGGCCGACTGGCCCCTCCCGAAACTGCAAACCCCAGGATTCCAGAGGATGTTAAAAGTGGAATCATCGTGCTATAAGTGTAGTGCGGAAATGGCCCAGGTTTTGCATTCCCCCCAACTCTGGAGAGCAGGTTTTGCATTCCCCCACAACCATGAAACACTGGGTGACCTGGAGCAAGTCACAGCCTCTCAGCCTCAGAGGAAGGCAAAGACAAACCCTCTTAACAAATCTTGCCAAGAAAACACCATAATAGGTTCGCCTTAGGATTGCCTTAAGTTGGAAATGACTTGAAAGCACACAAAAACAAGCCCTGATAGGCATGCCAAAAGTCTTTTAAGTGCTTCTTTTTAAAAACTTTTTACTCTGTGAAGCAAACTTCACTTTCTGTCATTTCTCTTTCTTCCTGGGCTGCTGGAAGGATGACTATTAGGAGGTTTCTCAGAGTTTCAGTCCAAAAATAACTTTTCCACAATCCATTCTCCTTCAACCCCAACAGTCATTCAACTTCCATCATTCTTTCTCCACACTCCACACCCCTCTCCCCCCCACAACTCACACTTAACGTTCCAAAGGCATTCTAAAAGTATTGCTTCATCTCTCTCCCTATTCTGAGGATAGGTTTGTGTATCCCATGTGGTTAAAGACCACATGTTACTATAATCCCCTGTAAACAAACAAAACATCCCATGACCCTGAAATTCATGATTCACACAGCCCAGGATGTTCTTGAGGGACTACTTTTGCTGAACTTTGTCTCCGACTGTCTCAGATTCTGTTGCCTCAATTCTGATCCCCAGTCAGTATCAGCCATGTTTAACCCTGTCACTGTAGACATCCCACTTCATGGCCTATGGGAATTCCAGCAAGAGCAGGATGGAGAAAGTGTGGCTCATGGGCTGTCTGCATTTGGCCTCCACCCCATTTTTACAGATGTTCCCAAATCCACTTGAATTCTCTCATTTTCTTATTTTTTTTTTCCATTAAGAAATAGCCCTAGTGGGGCCAAACACTCCAAACCATGGTGGCTTAGCTTTCTTCACCCCCCACATCATGGTCACTTTCAGGCCACCAAAACCATAGTAGTACGGCTGGCTCAGGGGCAAGGCAGAAAAAATAATATCCTGCTCTCAACTCAATTGCTCACTCCTGATTTAAAGGCCTCTCACACTATACGATGTGATGCCACTGTGATTCCACTTGAACTGCCATGACTCTGTCCTATGGTATTCTGGGATTTGTGGTTTAGGAAGGGGTACTTAAAATTCTCAACCAGAGAGTTCCTCTAGTGCCACACCAAATTACAAATCCCAAGATTCCAAGTGGGATATAAGTGCTGTAATCCTGTGTTGTAAAAGGAAATCTAGAGTCATTCTGGCAGCTGTCATTTTCATTGTCCACCTATACAATACCACTTGTCAGCCTGCAATCTACTTTTACATGGTCAAGTGTTAATCAGATCTGCTCCCTTATTCTTCCGCAAGCTGAGTCCAGGCAATGTACATCCTCTCATTTTACCCCTCCCGACAACCTTGCAATAACTGAATGGAAGCAATTATTTCCCAGAATAGGAGATTTTAAAAGCAAGTTCCCAGCAACTCTGTAATGCTGAATGGAAACAATTATTTCCCAGGATAGGAGATTTTTAAAGCAAATTCTGAGTCAATTACTGGTTTGCTAAGGAAATGCAGGAACTATAAACCCATTGTTTTTATATTATTTTTGATAAGATGAGTCTTTGATAAAAGGCCAGACACGAAAAAACAGCCATACAAATCTATCACTCAGCCTAGAGTGATTAGATTTAAGTCTGTATCCAGAGTAATATCACATTATTTTTATACCATTACAATAAAAGTGAAACTTCTAAAAAACCCCACACCTTTCACAAGGAGGGAATTTTTTACGCATTCCTGATGGCATCTGAAATAATGTCAAGTCTTTTAACTGGGAGGTGACAGGTAGGAATTAAGAGTAACAAAGCAATGCAAATAGTTTCAAAAGAAATTGACTACAAATAATGGCACTAGATAAAATATATTAAATTTCTACATAATATTTATTTATTTATTTATTTATAACGTGCAGATTAAACTCCAGCCCAGTCCATACTAAGCAAATTGACCTATAAGTAAGCACTACTAGGTGAAATAGGACTACCTTTCAATAAACATGCATATGATGGTTTGTAAATGCCTCATCTGCTGTTACAGGATCTTTGTTATTGTTATATGCCTTGAAGTCAAATTAAACTTATGGCTAATATATCATAGGTTTTTTTTGCAGCGGGGGCAAGACTTCTTCAGAGGGGTTTTGCCATTGCCTTCTTCTGAGGCTGAGAGCATGTGTTCTGCCCAAAGATACCGAATAGATTTCCATGGCCAAGCAGGGATTTGAGCCCCGTCGGATTTCCACCTGAGGCTGTTATAGCGCTATGATTCCATGTTCAACATCCTATGGAATCCTGGGATTTGCAGTTTTGGGAGGGGCCAAACAGCCTTGTGCGGAAATGCCCTGGTCTCTTCAGTCCTAGTCCAGCACTCCAACCACTATAGTTGGCTGCCTCAGAAATAAATTAAAGAAAAACAAAACAAAACACAACTTCCTCCCCAAAAGGCATACCTGAATACATTCCAGAGGAGTAGCTGTGTTATCACACTTCATTGGGAAAAAATGCTAAGTGCCTTAAAGACTAATGCATCTTATTAACAAATAGAATAATTAAAAATTATTGTAATAAAAAAAATAATTTGCTACAAAAGTCTTTATTGGTTGCAGAACTCTCTTTATATGGTTTCATGCTGCCCTCTTCTGGAACAGTGCTGCAGTTTCCATCAACCTGTCATAGCTGTTTATGTAACTCAGTTACTTTTTCAAAATGAAATAAAACTATTGCAATAAATCACAGATTAACAGACAGATTGTGAAATGGAATGCAAATGTGGCAGCTGAATAGATAAGACAGAAACTACATTCAGGGCAGACCCTGAGGATATGAGCAGAGTGTTGGTTATAAATGGATGAAAGAGGTGGATTTTTAAAATTAGGGAGCAGAATTGGCAAGCAGTTCTTCAATAAATACTTCACAGTGGTTTCTTTTTCAAATAAATAGGAAAAGGTCTGTACTTATATGTAGGAATTATAATATTTAATTACACAAAAGTCAGGATCTTCTATCAAGACAAAACATATATGATTCAGACCAGTCAAGAGTAAACTTGATATATTTTTGCATTTAGTTGCAAGCAGATAAAGGTGACATCTCAAAGAACCTTCTTCCTGCAACCAACTTATCAGTAGTTAAGATTATTCCTGAACCAAATTGAGGAGAGGAGGGGGCAACTGATCATTGTGTGAACGCTCCATGAACAGCTGAAAGCAGAATTAAGATTCCATATATTGGCCTACTGATACTTCCAGCTAGAGTAAACTCATTGAACAATACCCAAAAGCCAGCTGCAGAACATCTCAGCCATACAGTAAAGGATTTACCAGTTGTGGTCCTTAAACAAGGATATTACAAAGGAAGACCAGACAGAGCAACAGCTGGATTGAATTATATTCACAAATTCCAGTCCATATGCAGAGGCATTGTTATGTACAGGGTAACTCCAGCTCCAGAGATTCCGCTTAGAAGTCTACAAAAGTATTATTCAGGAACTTTAGCGTAACAGCCACACATTCTGGCCATTGTCAAGACTAAAAGCCCTATTGGATTTACAGTTTCTTATAAGCAGTAGCACTGCAACTTTGTGTATGTGAAGCCCTTATTTGCCAGCTCATTAAAGTAACTCTTTTTTCCAGGCTTTCTTATTGCCTGCCAGTGTCCTGACCTTGCCTCTGCCTTTGTTCTTCCCATTATCAAGATTTGTTAGAATAACATACTTTTGCTCCCCAGGCACTGTTTTCTCATTCAGTTTCTACCATCCCCTTCCAGCCCAAAGTATCACGTGCCATCAAACAGCAAATAACATGATAGTGAATCACAAGGCATTATATGCTATCAGTCATCAAAACACTACTTGTTATTAGAATGGCATTATGATGGCATGGCAAGGAAAGTGATTCTGTCCTTCCAAAACTGTTTTTTCTCTCCTCTTCAACCTGGTTTATTTGTGTGTGTGTCATAAACTTGCAAATTGATTGGGAGGCCCTAACATGTTCAGTATCCGCACACTCATATTCACTGGGTGGTAGGTGTTTCCAGTTAAAAAAATATTGTAGTCATCCCCTATGTTGTTGTGAATCTAAAACCTCTGAAATTTCAAAATGCTGATTTTCCCACATCATGATCGATGGGGGTGGGGCTGGTCAAAGAGAGTGTCACACATCGAGCTTGACTGCTGGTCTGAGAAGGCACAGTCTTATTGTACTTTGGAGAAGTTGCATCCCCTTGGGCACTCAGAATATGCTGGGCTTGTTTCCCACCAACTCCTCATCATTCCCTTGACTATCATGATTCTTTTCTCTCCATCTGATGGGGACTGTGTTGTGCTTCCCCCACTGTTAGAGCCAGGGTGGATACACTCCCAGGGGCCTTGCTTTAACCCTCTTTCTTCTTTGGTCCATTTCTGCTGGGACTCTTAGGTTTCTCTGGACAATTGTCAAGGCCTCATCGTAAACATAGCCGTTGTCTCATGTGTTGCTTCTGCTCATTGGAAACCAATCCTCTGCAATATCAACCTGCTCCTCTGCTGCTGCTGCTCTTGGCTGGTGGCTTTGGGGTAATGCTGTACTTCAGTCTGAGGCACTTTACTCATTACCTCAGGGTCTCAACCTCTCTGGCTAGCAGCATCTACCCCATCAGAGTATCAGGGCTGTCTCACACAATGGCCCATCTGAGGATCTCTGGCTTCAGCCCCTCCTGAAAATATTTGGTAGTTTCTGACCAGCCAGATACCTGAGGTGTCAACAACTGGAATTCTTCTGAATATTTTGCAACTGGCTTGTTTCCTTGCTTTTGAAACATTAGATGTGAGTTGGCTTTAACCTGATGAAAGGGGTCTTCGAACCACCCCCTCAAACAGTTCGTAGCCTAAAATTTGCAACTCTGGAGTGCAAGCATTGTAGAGGCTCACTAGCCAGTCATAGGACTGTCCTTCCAGCTATGCTGCCACACATCTCACTTTGGATTCCTCCATGGGGAACATGTGCTCCCATTCTGCTATGAAACCTGCCATCTGGATTAAATATGGTAGCTGCTCTGCCCAGCTGTCCAAAGTAGCCTTCCACTTTTGTGCCCCATGAGGGGTAAGCAGCACAGGAGCAGGTCCAAGTCCTGCCACTGGCCCTGCCAGGTTTGGTGGTGCCACTGCTATACCTACTGCTGCTGGAACTGGTGGCCCCAGCTGGGCTGGGTTTGGCAGCACTCTCCCAGTGCCCATTGATGTTGGGCAGCTAGCCCTACCTGGACTTCCTGAGTTTCTGTCACCATGGCACTCTTGTCCACTTCAGCTCCACACTCTTGGTCCTCCTTCAATGTGACCAATAGTTGCTGGATTTTTTCCAGTTCCCTTTGAAGGTACAGGTTCTCTCATTTGGTCCCTTCCACTACCATCACCTGTCAAAAAGTGCCACCGTTGTGGACATGTCGGTCAGTCAGCCAGCCTCCTGGTTTGTCACCTGTGTCACTGAGTTGGCTCCCCATCTGGGAACCATGGGTCTCCCACAGCCCAAGATGGTGTAGCTGCCACCATTCCACCATCAGTGATGCCTGCCACTGTCTCTTTGGGACATGTGCCTGTCCACTCCTCACTTAGATAGTCCCTGCCCGGAATCCTGGCTGTTCCAGCTGCCACATGCGGGGTGGTCATCACTGTCAAACTGTCCAGGAACTTCAGTTCCTCCACGCTGGAGCGGGTACCCACTGTGGCTCTGCGCCTGCCTCCTCAGACTCCCATTTCTCCCTGATATATGCTGGTTTCTCCTCTTCCAGTCAGCCTTCCTGGAGCTGTTCTTCTTCCTGAACCTGAGCTTCACCTTCAGACTGCATGTTGAAGCTTTGTAAAAGTATCTCAAGGTTCAGGTACAAAGCAGGGAGTCTTGGCAAAATGTCATGTACAGGATAACTCCAGTCCCAGAGATTCAGCTTAGAAATTTGCAAAACCTTCAGAGTAACAGCCGCACATTCTGGCACTTGCCAAGACTAAAAGCCCTATTCGATTTGCCATGTATGATAAGGATTAAAATTACAAATTTGTATGCATGAAGCCTTATTTGTTTGCTAATTAAAACAACTCTTTTCCTCAGGTTTACTTCCTACCCTCTGGCATCCTAACCCTGCCTCTGTTCTTCTCCTTATCAAGATTTGTTAGAATAACATATCTTTGTTCCCAAAACAATGTTTTCTCATTCAGTTTCCACCATCCCCTTCCAGCCCCCTATGTTCCAAGTATTACATGGAATAAAACAGCAAATAACATGATGGGAGAGTGCATGGAGGATCACAAGGCATTATATGTTATCAGTAATCAAAATACTAGCTGTCATTAAAATTTCATTATAATGACATGGAAGGGAAAGCGAAGCTAGTCTGACAAGTCTGAACAAAGACAACGGCTTTATGGCACACTTCATATATTAATATGAGAGTCCTTGCTACCACACATATAACAAAAGGAATCCTCTCAGAGAGTTTTCAACTCAGGGAAATGGACATTTGGTAAGCAGATTTATTGCTTTCACACATCAGTGCAGTAACTGACCACTGCAAAGATCTGAAAGACCTTTATCACTTAGCTCAGCCCTTTGAAAATTTAGGGATGAGATTTGCATCTTTCTGGATCCTATTACATTCTATCCCACTTCCACAACTGTATAAATGTACTTACAACTGAGGCTTTAATACTACTCAGTACTACATCTGAAGAAGTGGGTTTATATCCATGAAAAAGCTGAAAGCTCTTGCTAATTCCTTCCTTCCTTCCTTCCTTCCTTCCTTCCTTCCTTCCTTCCTTCCTTCCTTCCTTCCTTCCTTCCTTCGTTATGGGTGTTGCCATATTTCTTTTTTTTTGTTAGCTACCTTGAGTCCTCTTATTGTGAGAAAGGTGGGATATGAATGGATAAAATAAATAACAATAAAAATAGCCCCTATGAGTTTCTCCCTTTAAAACTATCCACACTTGGTGGTCATGACTGTTTATCTTGTGGTGGCAAATGCCACAGTTTAGTTGTGTGAGTCTATACTTCCTTCTATCTCTCTTGAATCTCCCACCATTCCACTTCATTGGATGACCTTTGGTTTTAGTGTTATGAGAGAAGCAGAACATTGTTCTCTGCATCATACATAATTTTATATGTCGCTATCAGGTTCACCCCACTTTATTTTTCCTAGACTGAGGAGGGGGAGGATCACCACTACCACCACCACCACTAGTTGCATAAATTCTTCTCACAAAGGCTTTCTCCACTCCTTGATAATTTCTCCACCCCTTGATAATTTTCTGCATCTTCTTTGGCATTACTATATCCCTTCTGAGGTTCAGTGATCAGAACAGTATATGAGACTTCAAGCACTATACTTTTAAAAATTATTGGATGCTCTTTTTTAGATATGAGACAATCTTAAAATAGCTATTGTGTTAAATCTAGTTGTCAAGAATATCTCAGTATCTTGGTGTCCATAAGATGGTGCTGTTTTTCCTTCCACTGAACAAATGTTGATTTATTGGACTTCAGTCCGCAGCCATATAGTTTCTCCATTCTCTCATTGTTGCCAGTAGAAATCCTGGTCAAAGTTTATTAATTTTCCTTTGTTTGGGTTGTGTGGCTTTCAATGATGACAGGAGGGAAAGCCCTGAAAAAAGTTAGTGAAAGTTAATTTATCTTCATTTCACTATAATACAATGAATAAGCTGTGAGGACACAGGAGCTTTTACAGTTTTCCCAACAACCAGTAGGATCTCTCTCTACATTGCTGATTGATTCTCCAGTTGATTCAGACAAGTGTTAACAAAAGAGTCTCATGATCTTCCCACTGCAAATTCATCTTAACAATTTATTTTGACCATAAATGAGAGCAAGACTTTGTAATATCTCCATACCTACAGGCAAATATCTTTATTAGGTGAACACAAAATGACCATTGATAAAGTGGATAACTTAACACATTATGCTTTTAACCCCTTAATTAGCTCATTGTCCATCAGATCAGACAAACACATTCACTTTTGGAGGGAGGCTCACTCATCAAGGGGGTTACATCAACACTACTAACAAATGGCAGGAATAATGGAATGCATATTTGGTAGGCAGGATGCCCAAAGCTCAATCCTGCACCAAGGCTGGCCCCTCCCTAAACTGTAAACCCCAGGATTCCATAGGATGTTGAAAGTGGAATCCTAGTGCTATAACAGTCTAGTGCAGAAATGACCTAAGTCTTTTACTCCAAGTCTCAAATCAAGTCTCAAGTCTCTGCCTTCAAGTCTCAAGTCCTTGAAGATACTTTCAACTCAAGTCACAAGTCTGGGAGCCAACTTTATCCTCAACGTATAATCTAGAATTTCTGGACAGATACAAAAAGTCAGTTTTAACAATTTAAGCAGAGTTGGCCTTCCACATTTGCAATTTTGCCATCTGCAGCTTTAGAAGTGGGGACTAGGATCCTTCTTACTCCCTCTTCCCAAAGCTGGAGGCTTTTGTACCAATGAGCATAAAAGAATCTGCAGCTTTGGGAATGGGGAATAGGATCCTTCTTACTCCCCATTACTGAAACTTCAAAAGCTTTAGAAGGATACTTCCTCCTCAAGCCTGTTGCCTAGCACATTTGCTGCACTCTGCATCCTGGGGGTTAGTCTTGTCTTCTGCTCTTAGGAAAAGATTTAGAAGGCACCTCCAATATTCAACAGGGACAGGCTGCTGAGTAGACCTTAAGCCCCTTGCCCAAGCTATTTGCTGTTCCCATCTGAGAAGTACACCCAAATTTTGGGCTTGAGACAGATTGTCATATGGCCAGTAGGCAAAAAGAGATGGTGTTACCCTGTATGTTGGGGGTCCCGGGAGGGATGCCCAAATAACCAAATAAAAACACAAATTGGGGGAATTTAGCTGGAGCACTCTCTTGGCTAAACGAGAGGCAGGGTAACGTTAGCAAGGATCTTTTAACCCTATGTATACAGCAACAAGTCAGAGAGCGACTAGACAAGGTTTTAAAGTAACAAACAATATTTTATTAAAGACAAGAAACACGCAAGACAAGACATAAACTAACTAACTGAGAAATAGGAATGGAGAGCTTTTTCGGGAAAAGCAATACGACACCTGGTCTCGCAGTCCTGGAGAGAAGAGGGGTTCCAGGGGAAGAAAGCTCAACAGGGCTCGCTGAGGGGAGTTTCCTTAGACAACCGGCAGCAAGGCGGGATGGAAGTCCAAAGTAGTCCGAAGACCATTTGGAAATGAGGGGTTTTTATAGGGGAGTTTGTGCCTACTGGCCATGGCATGCCAGGTGAGGACAAAGGGAGTTTAGAGCTGGACAAAGGATTTGGAAACGGTCAAGTTTGCATGATGAGCTTAACGCTCGACAACAATAGTTTAGCCAGTATGTAAATGTCCTGTCTAAAAGGACTAGTTCAGCTGAGAGCCACGCAGCTATTGTAAGGTTTACAGTGGGAAGTTCCCTGAAGCTATGAGCGAGGCTTGAGTTGCTGGCCTCAATAGGGTCTGGAATGTAAAACCATTAGTGGCCGCACCCTGTCCGTGCTTGTCCGGAGGTGGCTGGAGAAAGGTCTAGCAAAGGCTGAATTGTTTGATATCAAAATGATAACTGGGGGTCCTCACCAACAGTGCCATAGCTGGAGTAACAATGGGAGGTTGTAAGGTTGTAAGCTGTAAGGTTTCTGGATGAATGTGTTATGTTACTGAACCAAGGGCAGCAAGTCAGTCACTAAAAATATTCAAGTCTCGAGTAGAGTCGAGTCATTGCATCATTTATTGCCGAGTTGAGTCCGAGTCGAGTCACTGGAGCAACTTTAGCCCGACTTGAGTCTGAGTCAGTTGACTCGAGTCTACATCACTGGAAGTAACTCTGAGCAAGGCCACAGAGCAAGCCAAAAAAGCAGGAGGCAATCTAGAAATCAAGGCTATGTGACAGAACACAAGAAACCATGTTGCTTCATTAAGTCATCTCTGGGAAATGGGAATGCTCTAGGTTCCATGGCCAACAAGGGGAAGTGGAGTAAATCCCAGTCCAGAAATGTAGCCTACAGCACTTGGTATTCATGGGTAGTATCCCATCCAAATACTACCAGGCCTGATCCTGCTTAGCTTGCAAGATCAGATGTGATCTGGTGTCTTTAAAGGAAAAAATCCTTTAAAAAACGGAGTTCCCTTTTTTGTTTTTGCTTTGACCAGCAGGGGTCACTCCTAATCCTGCAAAAGAATGATTAGTGTCTTGAAGCAACCTGGCCTGTCTAATCTGGAAACATGCAGCTGACAATTTATATCTGTTTGGCATCTGGATTATGAGTCAGCAGATGATAAAATCAGATATTTATGACACCTCCCTTTACCACCCTTGACAGAACAGTGCTAAATTTCATATACATTGATCTCCAAGCCACTTGCTGAGTAAATATGTTTCAGGAACTTATTCCTCTGTATAATTTTCAGGCTCTGGGTGAAGGTTGTGGATAATGAAATGAAATTTTAAAGTAACATTCCTGTTTCTTCAGCATCATGGAGTTTTCTTTGCATGACTCCTTGAGCTCATAGTGGGCATGATTTTCTATTGCAAGTTGAGCCACTTCTGGGGTCTTTCCACAGTTTCAGTTATAGCTGTATGATTTGACTTTAACTGCAATTGCTGCATGCTTTGGTTTGCAGTTTAAGGAGGTACAGTCAGATTTTTTTTGAGCCAGAGAGATCTGGTCCCTTTCCAGATTACAAACCCCAGAATTCCATAGGATGCAGCCCTGATAGTTAAAGTAGAATCATAGTGCTTTTGAAATACCAAGGTAGTATGTGATAAAAACTTTGCGGAAAGAATTTCCAGAACTTGGAAAAGTTACCTATGTAATAATAATAATAATAAAAAAAATACCCCAACAGTTCCAAAGTCTGGATTAAGGACTCTGCTCACATACCCTCCAACTCTCCTGATTTGGCAGGGACAATCTTGGTTAATCCTCTGTTGCCCCCTTTTTGAGCTGTTTTTAAAAAGTCTCCCTTTCACTTGTTGCTGCAAACTGAGTTTGGAATGCGACAGTAGTTCGCACTCAATTAACTCTGCATGGAGAGAGGAGAGGTATGGCAGAATCTTGCCCATCCCAGTAGCATCAGGCAAAAACAAACCGCTGCAGTCTCCCCTAGCCCGTGTGCTCTCCCTCGTTACTAACTTTTGTCATCTTGACCACAGACTGATGTTGCTTGGCCGCACATGTCCTGGTTTTCATTTGTGAAATGTCAGAGGGCATGAACTTGTATATGGGAGAAAGAGGTAAGGGATGACTTGACTATGTGGATCAACTATCCACTCCCAGCCTGGATGGTTACCAAAGATTATGAAATAAACCTTACAGTCAAAACTCTGTCTTATTGATCATTCTTATAAGTAAGCTCTGTTACACACTGTTTTCCATAGTTGGCAGTTTACAAGGCAACTACATGGACTAAATTTTATTTGGTAAGCCAGGTAATAAAGGCAGATTTTAATTACACTCACAGAGATGACTGACCATGCCAAGTTGAGCCCACAGATAGTGCTTGACCAAGCCCCAAGGGATGCCACAATTAATGGTTTAGGCCTGGCATAAGCAGATAGAGATCAAAAGTGACACTCCTCACAGGCCGGAGTGAGGCAGAGGGGGAAGGTCATATTTCAGAAGTAACAGGCAATCATCAAAAGGGCCAAAGGTAGATGGTGTGCTCCAAGATATATCAGGTTCTGGATTAGTGGGGAAGGTCAGGGTCTCTGTGACTAATCAGTGATCTAGAATATGAAGATGTTATGGATCTCCTTTCCACCTAATAGGCTGATGGAGGAAAGCTAAACTGGTTGCTTGCAGATATTACCTGAAATTAGGCTAGTTGGATTTACAATATTAAGCAGAGGGCCACATGTAGTTCCTAGTCCACAAGTTGTGAACCCCTGCTGCACTTGTCTGTTTGTAAATGGAGCGAATATTACTCCTCCCAAACATTACTCTCTCTGGTGCAATTCTTAGCAATTTGGATATTTTTCCACTGCATGCACACATGTACACCAAATTCAGAGCCTGTGAAGTGCACAGTTCCATTGCATTCCATGCACCAGCATGTAAAATGCACAAGTGAATTCCATACAACATGCACAAGTGAATTCCATACAATTCCATACAACAAAACATGTACCTTATTTCCTGACAGGGTTATTTAAAGCTTAAATACCTCTAAATACCTTATTATTTCCAATCACTAATCTGAGAAAGCAACTAAAAAGTGACAGGGGGAGAGGATAAACTGATAGGGAGCATACCCAAGAGATGTTTGCAAGAGGAAACATTTCAGAAGAAAAGAATGATCTGGACAGGCTCCATTATCTCAACAGTCTACTCAGTGATAGAACTGATCAGCTCCTGATGGTAATCCAATAAAGAAAGGAATTCTCCCCACTTGTTTAGTTTTAAATGGAAGATGGATGGGAAAATGCTAGAATTTCCCCATAACTCAATGTCATTTTCTATTTAAAAAACAAACAAGATACATTCTGGGTAAGTTTTGGAGGCCTCACGTCTCATACGTGTGGCAATTTTATCACTCACCTTTCAATGGAGGAATCAGGTCCTTGCTTGCTCAGTCATTCTCTTGAGTGGGGAGCTCCAAGTACTGAACAAAGCACTCAGAGAAGTAGCTGTGTTAGTCTGTTGCTGGATAAAAAGGAGGGAGACAGAAAGAAAAAAAAAGGAACATGGCAGCACCTTTGAGACTAACTGGTTTTAGCATGAGTTTTCATGGGTATAAACCAACTTCATCAGATGCAGTGGTATTAAGGCCTCAGGTGTGAAACATATTTATGTTGTAGTGGGATAGAATGTAATAGGATCTAGAACAGCAGTTCTCAACCTTTGGATCATGACCCCTTTGGGGGTCGAACAACCCTTTCACAGGGGTTGCCTAAGACCATAGGAAAATACGTATTTCTGATGGTTTTAGGCTCCATTCCCTCCTTAGTGGTGGTGCGCAAGCGTGAGTCAAGCGCTCGTGTTCTTCTGCCCCCTTTGGGCCACACGCGCTCCCGCCAAAGGGGGCAGGAGGATGAGAGCGCATGGCTCGCACTTGCGCACCACCACTCCTGGGTCTTTTCCACACGTTACCTTATCGTGGAGGTGGGGGGTGCCGTTTGTGCAAGCAGGTTCTTGAGCGAGGCACTCTCTTCGCTGCTCTTTCATCCTGCAGCTGGCTTCCTGGTCGCGTGACCGCCCCGCCCCTTCTTTCCACAGTGGAGCCTGGGAGCTGTAGGCTGCGCTGAGGGAGGAAGGGGCGGGGCGGTCATGCAACCAGGAAGCCAGCTGTGGGACGAAGGAGCAGGGAAGAGAGCGCCTCACGCAAGAACCTGCTTGCGCGAACGGCACCCCCACCTCTGCGATAAGGTAACGTGTGAAAAAGGCCCAGGAGTGGTGGTGCGCAAGTGCGAGCCACGCGCTCGCGTTCTCCTGCCCCCTTTGGCGGGAGCGCGTGCAGCCACAGCGTCACCACAGCAGGAGTGGTGGTGCGCAAGCATGAGCCACGCACTCGCGTCCTCCTGCCCCCTGTTCAGAAGGGACTGAAATCACTCCCCTTCTCCGCTACCGGGAGAACCTCCCATCTGATGGGCCAGCTTGGGGGGCCGGCGGCAGCACGGGGGCAGGCCCCCTCCTCGCCACAGCCCCTGCCCCACTCGCCATGGAGGGGGCACTGCGGAAGGGCCGGGGGGCTGCAAGGTGGCACTTTTCCGGGGGGCGAGCTGCACCCAACACAAAAGACAAAGGTTCTGGGATTCCTCCCCCCCCAGCCAGGGTCGACACTCTGGAAACTTTTCCCACACTGCCCCCCCCCAGTGGAAACGAGAGCGAAGCAGAAGCAGAGCCCGGGGGGGGTGTTCTCGGAGTTTTTCCCGGTGGAGATGCGAGGCTCCTCCTTCCCTCTCTGCCCACCCCCCCCGTTCCTGGCTGGCAAGGCGGCCTTTGCCGGGGGGGGGGAGAGGCATTGTAAATAATAAATAAATAATTTTATGGTTGGGGGTCACCACAACATGAGGAACTGTATTAAAGGGTCGCGGCATTAGGAAGGTTGAGAACCACTGATCTAGAAAGATGCAAATCATGTCCCTTGTCTTAAATTTTCCTAGGGCTGATATAGGTCTTTCAGATCTTTAAAGTGGTCGGTTGGTCTTGATGTACGAAAGCAATAAATCTGCTTACCAAGTCAGTTTCCGTGGATTCAAAACTTCTTTGAGAAACATATTCAGAGGTTGCTGGGTTGGCCGTGCAGCAAAATACAACAAAATCCAAAAACCACAAAAGAGCTATACCTTTATAAGCCAAACAAAATGCACAAAATTACATTATGCAAACTTTTGAAGCTTCACTGGCTTCTTCAGCAGCCAAAGATATTAAAAACTATACAGGAAAAGAAAAGTGACAATTTTAGAGTCACAGGCTTACATTTTGTCTCAGAAATTATTTTTGTTATTCAATAAAATGGTCTAGAGAAATATCAATTAAGACAGAGACCATGCCCCTTCTTAGCCATGTGAGGAGTGGGGGCAAAGGACACTAAAATAGAGGTAATAAAATGTCAATGCCATTACCAACAGAAAAGTAACTTCTTTTGAGATCCAGGCTGTCCTTGTCCTGTGTGAAGCTAACTGCCCCTTTCTTAGGCAACAACAACAGTAACAACAACAGACTATGCACAATACTGAAATAATTTAAAACACACTCTTAAAAAGGATAAAAAGCAGTTAAAATGAATTAATTAAAAACAGTGCAGCACTGTCTTTCACAACAAATATTATCTGGGAAATAAACAATCAGTCTTGCAGCAAATTAGTCCTTATTTGGTACTTCACAAGTTGAGGTGTTTGGAGCTGAAATATAAATCAGTATGTGCAGGTAAAATGCTGTATCTTTCTCGCCACAGAAAGAGAACTGTAGTTGATTAGACATATCCGAACTATAAAGAATATCTCTAGCAAGGATAAAGACTCCATGCCCCCCCTTTCTCATCAGCCTGCTAGATTTCAGCTCTCACCTCATAACTATAAATAATAGCTCTGGGGTTAGTTTTGTTGCAGAGACAGGGAAAGACAGGAATTAGGAAAAACCAAAGCATTTCTTCTTTCCCTCTCCCTCCCTCTCTCCCTTTCTCTCTTTCTCCTTGTGTCATTGGCAAACTGGAGCTCTGTTGTGGTCAGTGGTAGGATGTGCAAAGTAGAGTTTGAGATTCCATCAGGGCCTGTTTTGTATTTCAAGCAGACTAGTATCATGTGTGGTTCAATGGGATAGTAATGACGGCTACAAGGTGGGTGGAACAAGGGGGAAGAAATGTTCCTCTGTAATTAACAGAAAGGCAGTAACTAAGAACAGACTCCCACCCTGTTGATTTAAAAATATATGCCCACAGAGACATAAAGATGACATCTGTAGGGCCAAAGGTCGACTGGGTTTGTCTTGCTTCGCATTCTCTACAACAGCCATTCAGTATGTTTTCAACCACAGTTTGAACTTTAGCTGCTCAAGGAGTCTTTTAAATGGTAACGGTTGTGGGGAGAATTCAATACTGCTGTGGCTTTTTCTCAAGAAAAGGCTGAACAATAATTTAAAAAAAAGGTTCGTACTGTAAAAAGAAATCACCCAACACCTCAAGTATTGTTTTAACTTATCCTTTTTTTTTTCCTTTTCGTCCTTGATACATTTTGAGGGGGAAAACCTATGCTTTTTAGAAATTATTTTAAAGATTATTTTGTTTCGTTTAATTTGGGGACTTGGTAAGATGCCCTAAGCAATGGCTGATGCTTTATATCACATGTGTCAAACACAAGGCCCGCGGGCCAAATCTGGCCCACCAGGCCGTTTCATGTGGCCCTTGCACCTTTCCTGCAGCTGCGGCACTCCCCCCACCTCATGAGCCCAGTCCCCACATTACGGGTCCCCAGCTGCTGGTATTCTGAAGAGGGGCCCAGCAGCCAGCCCTCACAATCTACATCTATTTCTGACTGCTCCTCTGTCCAAGGCCCTTTTTGCACAGCATTTCGGAGATGAAAGGGCCCCTTCAGCGTCACGTAAATGTGAGGAGTGGTCCACACGACACACTCACATTTGTGTGATGCTCAAGGGCCTGACGCAGACCACTCACGCATTTTTTCATTTTTGGATTGAAGCCGAAAATCTATGCGGTCGCGCATCACTCTGGGGCCCCACGTGAACTTACCCTCTGTGTGGGGCCTTGGGAGCCGGGCCAGTCATGCTTCCTGTCCAGTGCAGCCTGGAAAGGTCCCAGGCTGCACTGCGAAAGGAAGAAGCAGGGCTCTCGCGTGAGCTGGAAGCTCGTGCAGAGCCAAAGGACCCCAGATGCAAGAGCCTTCCTCCGGAGGCTGCTTGCGCGAGCCCTACACCCCAGCACTGCGGAAAGGTAAGGTGCGAAAAGGGTCCAAGTCTCAACATCAGAGTGTTGCCGAGGGTTACCATGGCAACACTCTGTGCAGCTCGCAAGAGTTGATCAGAGGAGCAGTCAGAAGTAGAAGTAGATTGCGAGTGCTGGCTGCTGGGCCCCTCTTCAGAATACCAGCAGCCGAGGGCCCACAATGTGGGAATGGGGGTCACCAACTACAGAAAGGGGCAGGGAGGCATAAAGAGCAACAGTAGAGGGGGAGCAGAAAGAGGCACAGGTAATATTGGTCTGATGATTTTAAAAAATCCTTCTGTTTTCAAAATTCATTTTTCAATAAAATAGTTGTACACTTGAATATCTGCTTGCCATTATGTTTCCTAGACTTCTAGTTTCAGAGCTAGTTATTACTAAAATCGTTCATAATTAAATGTAGAGGCAATTATTTAATATGATAAAAGAGTAGATACATTTATATAATACTACGGATACAACTGGCCCTTTGAGGGCAACCATAATGCTGATGTGGCCCAAGATAAAATTAAATTTGACACCCCTGCTCCCTGTATATCATTTTTTTTTTTAAAAAAAACAACCAGGCCAAGTCTTCTGGGAGATGCAACGAGAAGGTCCCAAAGCAATTAATTCTGATCCTACAGGGCCACAATTCCCAATTATTTTAAAAATAAAGTTATGAATCTTGTATTTTGTTATATGAAGTTCCTTCCCTTTAAGCTTTGAAGAACTATGATTACTTTAGGAGTAGGGCACGTCTGCTCTGTACAATTATCACAATTTGATAGCACTTTAACTGCCATGGCTCCATCCTGCAATTTGTAGTTTGGTAAGGAACTTAGAATTCTCTGAACTCTCCTGAACTACAATACTAAAGGCTTTTTAAGTAGTTCAAAGTAGGAGAGATGATACAAAAGTGCTATGATTCTGTTGCACACATACCCCCACGGCTGGCTTTTTCCAGCATTTACCACACTAGTCATGCCCCCTACTGACAGGGTGGCGCTTTAAGTTAATTTTCGTCCAGCAGAGAATGTACAACTGATGGATGCAATCTTAATTTGATAGGTAAATAGGTGACTAAACATTTTCTTGTTTTAAAAAATCCTTGAAAATATACTGTTGATGTGAAAATAGATAGCAGCTTGACCTGACACACAGCCGTATGCACACAAGCATACATAGTTGTCAGTCCCCTGGCCCAAACCACATACAGTTATAGATATGAGTACTCTATGCTGTGTTTAAACTTTCGCATGACATTTGCCATGTGAAAGGGCCCCTCGAGCATCTCGCAACTGCGAGGAGCGGTCCACATGACACACTCACAATCGCACAACGCTCCAGGGTCTGGCAGGTGCCAATCGCACACTTTTTCATTTTTGACTGTGAGCCAAAAATGGTGCATGATCACACATCGCTCCAGGGCCCAGCGTGCACTTGCCGTGTGTGTGGAGCTCTGGAGCTCGTGCTTCCTACCCCATCGCAGCCTGGGAAACTCCCAGGCTGCACTGTGGAACAAAGAGGAAGGGCTCTTGCATGAGCAGGCAGCAGCTGAAGAGCTGAAGGAACTGGGAAGCAAGAGCCTCTCACTAGAGCTGCTTGCATGATCCCTGCAGCCCAGCTCCGCAAAAAGGTGAGTTGCGGAAAGGGCCTAAATGATCACCATTGGGCAGGCATACTCATGGCTCTGCTCCTTCTGTGTCGTATTAGGTCTATATTCCTAGAAAGCTGGATATTCAAGAACAGACACTAAAAGCAGAATTCAATAGATATGTACTCAGAAATAACTCAGAAGCAGTTGTATATCTACATTCTTTGGAATAAGCTATGGGTGTGTGTGTGTGTGTGTTTGTTTATGTGTCCTTGAAGGAGTAAGCCAACATCTAATGAACAAGAACAAGGATTTTACCAGCATTAATAGCTAAATAACAAAATGCCTAAATTTTTGCCTGTTTTTATACTGTACTTCCTTACCCAAGTGTAATTTTCACTAAAATCAGTGTATCCTTTCTAGATAAGTTGTCAGCTTTAACGTTTTGTTTTATTTTTTAAAATAAGTTCTAGTGCAGACTGGAAATAAATGTGAATGCTAGCAATGTCTGCAGGCTGAAAAACTGTTCCCAAGTATTTTTGCTTTAATCTCAGGTGGCTGCCTGATAACATTTTTTGTCACTTCCCCCAACTCCCTGAAGAAGCAGGAGGGGTTTTTTTTTTTTTTGATGTAGAAAAAAACAGCCAAGTATTTCTCACCCAGCTGTTGTCAATATGAATTTCAGATGAGAAGAAATGTCTATTAGCTTCTTACAGCATGAGATTCCCAATGAGTTTATATTAATGACAAGAAAATGGTTTTCAAGCACTTTGGAACAGGATGGTTATAATTATGTGTCCATGAAATGATGGGTTCCAAATTTTTGGAAAACTTTTTAGTATGCTGCTTTTTGAATAAATAATATACCTCTGAAGTGGTTAATCCAAGGAAAAGCCACATACTCTTACCCCCCAATACTGCCCCCCCGCCTGTTCAGCCTATTCAACAAACATGTGGTGATTTACCCTCAAGCTGTTGTTTCTTGGGGAGAGACTGTGGGGGGAAATTTTTGGTGGGTCAGATCTGTCCCACAAAATTGCTTCACAATAATTTTGACAAGCAACTTATTTCGTGTTGATTAAATGTTTGTTTTTTTCATCCATCATGACACACCCTTGTTTTACTTTAGATGAACAATTTCTCCCTTCTTACAGATGGACCTCAACAGTGACGTTGTATATATTTTTCATTAATTATTAAATTAAATTAATTATATTGAATAGGCCTCCTGAGCCCAGGTCAAGGTGCACGTTTTTATAAGAACTGTGCATGGACCCTCCAATTCAGTTTGGAGCCTGATTTCGCAATTTTGTTCTAGGCCCAGTTAGGTCTGGATTCTGAACTCAAATTATGATTTGGGAATCTGGGATCATCAGCCTGAAATCCCCCCCGCCCCCCGTACAGCTACATTATGTTTGGAGACACTGCAGATCTTATAGAGGGGATTTACACATCCAAATTTCAGACAGTTCAGTCCAGGTTTTTGTGCTAAGTGCATGGAATGGTCCACCCTCTGAAACCCTATTTTTAAAAGCTGTTGACTGCTCAGTCTTGGTATTTTATGGTGCTTTTGTCAGGGCACTATGCCCTCAGAGCTTCAGTCAACGGAGCATCAGCTAAAGTTTAATTAAAATACGTAATAATGATAGGAAAATGAAATGTTGGCTTGTTTGAGGAGAAGGTGCTTTTGCTTTATTCTACCCACTTGCCTGCCCGAATGAGATTCAGCAATTCATTATAAGGAAGCAGGAGAGATAGAGAGTATTCGATCAGTAGTCTAGCTGATGAGATCTCTCTGGCAAATTCTTCTGCTCCCCCTTAAGGCGTATGGTGATTTGGGCTGGTGTTGGAAACTTTTCTCTCATGGCTCCATAGCCCTCCCACACCATCTCTCCCAGATGTGACTGCCTAAGGATTTGTGGGAGAGGAGTCAGAGAGCTGCTGCCACCAGGGGATTCATGATCCTTTGTTTCTGTCCAATGGGTTTGTTTCCTGGCTGCTGGAACTCTTCTTTCTTTGTCTTGAGTAAGACCATGGTGTTGCATCTTAAGGTTTTGGTGCAGTCCGTTGCTGCCGCTGTAATGCACTGGCAATTTATCCCTGCTTATTTGACTCAAGCAATGAAGTCAGATTGCTACTGCTGAATATACCGTACTCCCATCTCAAAGTGGTCTGTTTCCTTTTCCTGTGGTGACTCAAGGTCTTTCCGCACTACACTGTTATACTGCTATTCTTCCACTTTCAACGTCCTGTGGAACTCTGGGGTTTGTAGTTTGCTAAGGCCAAAGAGCTTTCTGTCTGAGAATTCTAAAGGCCCCTCCCTAAACTGCAAACCCCAGGATTCCATAGAGTGTTGAAAGTGGAATAATAGCACTATAACAGTGTAATGTGGAAAGGCCCTCAGACTGCTTGGCTTCCAATTAACACATAATAAGAACAACTAGGACATTTGTGATTGGGAAGGAAGTGGTTTTGGTACTTAAACATACATAGACTAACAAATAACAAGAAATACCAATTGAAGATTAAATTAGTTTACTCAACAAAATAGAAGGAAATTTGAAAAGTCTCAGAGACACCAACTCAGATTATGTTTAACAACAACCTACCTCTTACCACATCTCTTTCACAATCTGCTGCTAACACAGCTGAATATAATGAACAAAAGAACAGGTGACTGCAAGAAGAAATCGTTATATAGCTGCTATGACCCCACATAATCCCCACCCATAAGACCCATGACTGGAAAATGCTGGGAAGATTCTTGTCCCAGATGGCACAATAAAGCTGTCAATGAAGCAAGTCCAGCTCCCTTCTTCCACCTCTGCATCACATTGCTTAGCATTTTTCTATCTGTTGCAGACTTTCTGGCTTTCCCCTGCTTGTTTTTAATATCCAGATATCCAAATGAGTCTAAAGCACTTTGGGCTGTGCTATTCTGTTCCAGAACAAATATGGCTCAATATGATATGATCTGGTTGGTAGAAATTGATTCCAATCACCCTGATTCACTTTGTAATTTCAGTTTTAGGCAAACTGATTGCACAGCCCATAAATCTATAATACCCTACATAGAAGCAATGCCTTTTTCTCCTCACTCCACTCTTGGTCAATTGTGGGAGAACAGGGAGTCACATTATGCCCTGCTCCTGGAAAACATGTGGGCTGCACCCTTCTACCGTACCCCATACAGCAATCAAATTAAATTAAAGGGTTAATTTAAATCAGTGGGTTAATTAATTCATGGGTCACAGGCCACATTTTGTTCATCCCTGATCTATTTCCTCTGATTTCAAGTATGGAAGGCCTTTTAAGAATCTTCCCCATGTAAAAGATGAGGTGTCAGGCTTATAGTGATGCCTTCTCAGAAGTAACTCATATACCATGGAACTTGCCTCACTCTAGAAAGATATTGTTATTTTATTGCTACATTATGATTTACTAGGATGGTTAATTTCTGGCAATTAGTGCTTTTAGTCCACACTTGAAATTCTGTCCCTATTTCATATTTTTATTATTGTGTGATGATTTTTGACCATCCTATTTATAATTTTTAAGCCACTTATTTAGAATGCATCATAACACTTAATCAATGAATGACTTCCATTTAACATAAGAATTCCATGGATTGAAATGTGAATGTTTTATGTTTCCTACTCACCTCCTTACTTTTCTTTCAATGAAAATAATGCACTCAACCTTTCCCATAGGCTGAGTATTCTGTACTGAAGTTTGTAAGCACAAGAAAGGATCACATTTAAAATGGTAGTTTGTTTTTGCAGCTAAATTTTTGTGTTGTACTTTATAGGACAATTCTGTACTGTGTTTTGATTGTCTTGAGGAGCTTATGATACCAGGTCCCTTTCCATCAGCAGATCTGGAAGACATGGGGGTTTAAACAAGTGTATTGCCAGGTATAAAATTACACCAATGAAACTTCTTCCAGGGCAACACTGGGGTGCAGGAGTATTAAGGAAACACCTCAGTTCTTCAAATACCTGTTCCATTCCTGATGATTTCATCTTTGCAAAAGAGATAGTGTAAGTTTTCAAGCTCTCATTGGACCCAATGAACTATTTAATAACTAAAGGCCTTTTGGAATCTATGAATCAAGAAGACAAAATCTCTTGTTCTTATGAAAAAACTGTTAACTGTGATTGGAAATATTTGTAACGACACTAAGACCAAATCTTCCTCAGGGTGTGTATTTTCTTCCCTTTAAAGCTGGAGACACTGATTTTGATCACAACAGTAGCAGTGGGCATGAGGGTGTTTAACCTCACCCCACAGTACTATTCTGATCAACAAATGGTTTCACTGAAAGCCATTACTAGTCCCACTCTGTGTGTGACCCTGTATGTGTATATAGGTTTCCAATATATTGCACTGCAAAGATTTCTGTGCTTTATTGGAGGGGTATTTAGCCTACCAGTGGCATTACCTTTCTGTGGTGGAGGGATTGTGCACTATCGGGAGGCAAGAGGCTATGCTAATGGCAGCAATGGTCAAGTCTTCCATGTCAGAGATGCTTTTGCTGAGGAGCCAGACTAAATGTGCCAAACAGCTAGTTGGCAGCAGCAGAAGTAGGGATGACACTGGAGGAGGATCTTTCAGAGAGAAAGGCAGTGGAAGCATAGCTAACACTTGATAATACTTTGCAGAAGGAGGCATGGTAAAGCTTTTTGAATTTTTTTTTACTATGATGAGACAATCCAAAATGACACAAGAGATAGACGTCAGAAGATGACTCTCTCAGGTTAGATGGCACTCAACAAGCTACTGGGGAAAAGCAGAGGACAATTACAAGTAGCACTGTGGGTAATGACACAACTGGACTCAAGCCAAAAGAATGTTCAGCTGTTGATGTGCTCAGACGTGAAAGGGAAGTCTGAAGTTGCACACCATGTATTATAGGGACATAGTATGTGAGAAGCATGAATCAGGGTAAGTTAGACATAGTAAAACAAGAAATGGAGCATATAAACATTATCATACTTTGGGTGAGAGAGCTAAAGTAGACAGGAATGGGACATTTTGAGTCAGATAATTACGCAGTGTTTTACCTAGGAAATGAAAATTTGAGAAGAAATGGGATGGTATTTATAGTGAGGAGAGATATAGCAAAAGCAGTCAAAGGATACAGTGGAAGAACTTATTGAATCGTGTCAAAAAGACTTCAGGGAAAACCCATCAATGTAACCATGATCCAGAGGAAAAAAGAAGAAGAAATTGAAAGGTTTTGTATAGGAGTCCAGGATGAAATTGATCATGTAGCAGAACAGGACTTCTTTGTAATCATAGGTGATTGGAATGCAAAAGTAGGAAAGAGAGCAGAATCAAAAATTGTAGGAAAATTTTGTCCAAGGATCAAGAAAAGGAAGCAGAAGACAGACTTCCTGAATTTTGTAAGGCCAACAGTTTGTTCATGGCAAACACATTCCTCAACCAACCCAAGAAGATTATATATATGGACATCACCTGATGTCCAATAAAGAAATCAAATAGACTACATAATCAGAAGCAGAAGATGGAGAAGCTCCATTCTTTCTACAGAAACAAGAACAGGAGTACAGACCATGAACTATTAACAGCAAAAGTTAAAGTAAAGCTAAAGAAGAACACTAAACCAACTATCATGTCAAAATACAGAACACCCCTGTAGAATGTAAAAATAATGTGAAAAATAGATTTGTACTATTAAGCCTAATTGACTAGAAGCCAGAAGAAGTCTGGTCTGTAGCCACAGTAATTATCAGGGAGGCATGCAAAAAGATAATATCTGTAGCCCAAAAGGAAGAGAAGCCTCAATGAGTGACAGATGAAACTCTTCAAGCAGTCAAAGACAGATGGGAAGCAAAAGTAAAAGGAGACAGAAATAGCATTAGAACTCTGAATGCAACTGTTCAATGATTTGTGCACAAGAAGAACAAGAGATCATTTCTACAAGATCCAAGAAATCAAAGGAAATTTAAACCAAGAGTGGGGATGCTCTATGACTAGGGCCCTTTTTGCATGGCATTTTCAATGCGAAAGGGCCCCTTGAGCATTGTGCAAATGTGAGGAGTGGTCCACACGATGCACTCACATTTCCGCAACACATTTTTTCATTTTCTGCTTGAAGCCAAAAATGCTGCGTGGTTGCGCATCGCTCTGAGCCCCTGCGTGCACTCACCTTGCGTGAGGACCCTTGGAAGCCAGGCCAGTCGTGCTTCCTGTCTCAGTGCAGCCTAGGAAGGTCCCAGTCTGCACTGTGAAAGGAAGAGGCACGTGAGCAGGAAGCTCATGCGGAGCCGAAGAATCAGGGTAGCAAGAGCCTTTCTCTGGAGGCTGGTCGCATGAGCACCACACCCCAGCGCCAAAAATGGGTGAGTTGCAGAAAGGGTGCAGCAGGAGAACACATTACATGACCAAGTAGAAATAAAAAGACAACAGAAGCAATACATGGAAAAACTATACAAAAGAGATGAAAGGTTGACAGATTTGTTCAAGGAAGAACCATTTAAAGATGAACCTACAATTTTAGAAAGTGAAGTAAAAGCTGCATTCAGAGCATCTTGAAGAAACATATCATTAGAACAGATGGCATACCAATATTGCGGCTTCAGGCTACACAGGCTGAATCTACTATAATTCTTACTAAAATCTGTCAACAAATATGGAAAACAAAAGAATGGTCTACAGATTGGAAATGTTCAATATACATTACAATCCCCAAGAAAGGAGACACCAGGGATTGAAGTAACCACAGGACTATTGCATTAATTTCTTATGCAAACAAAGTCATGATCAAAATTATATGGAGTGAGAAATGCCAGATGTATAAGTTGGTTTTAGGAAGGGTAGAGGTAAAAGGGATCATATTGCAAACATATGTTGGATAATGGAGCACACCAAAGAATTTCAGAAGAAAATAAGCCCGAGTTTCACAGATTACAGCAAGGTCTTCGGTTGTATAGACCACAAGAAGCTATGGAGTAGTCTTAAACAAATGACTGTGCCATAATATTTTTGTCCTGATGCATGATATGTATGCAGGACAAGATGCTACTGTCAGGACAGAATACAGAAAAACTGAATGGTTTCCAATTGGCAAAGGGGCCAGGCAAAGCGGCATTTTATCACCCTACCTGTTTAACTTGTTTGTGATCGTATGTAAAGCAGATTATACTCGGAGGAGGAAGGTGTGAAAATTGTAGGAAGGAACATCAACAGTTTAAGATATGAAGATAACATCATACTACTAGCAGAAAACAGTAAAGATTTGGAATAATTACTAAAGAAAGTCAAGGCATAAAGTGCAAAGGCAGGTTTACAGTTGAACATTAAGAAAACAAAAACAATGACCACAGATGATTTATGTAACTGTAAAGTAGACAAGGAAGACATTGAAATAGTTGAAGATTTTCCATACCTTGGCTCAATTATTAATCAGAATGGAGACTGCAGCCAAGAAATCAGAAGATTAGGACTTGGAAGGGCAGCTATAAAGAAACTAGACAAGATCATGAAGGGTAAAGATATATAAGTGTATACTAATGTTAGGATTGTCCATGCCATCCTGTTCCCAATTTCTATGTATGGTTGTGGACAGTGAAGAAAGCTGATAGGAAGAAAATAAACTCCTTTGAAATATGGTGCTGGAGAAGAGTTCTACAGATACCCTGGACTGCTAAAAAACAAATGAATGGGTCCCAGAGCAAATCAAACTTGAACTCTCCCTAGAAGCCAAGGTGACTAAACTGAAGCTGTCATGCTTTGGATACATAATGAGAAGGTGTGATTCACTTAAAAAAAAAAATGTTTGGTAAAGTGGAAAGCAATAGGAAAGAGGAAGACTGCATTACAGATGGATAGACTCAATCATGGAAGCCACATCCCTGCATCTGCAAAACCTGAGCAGAGTGGTTTATGATGTGGTGACCTGGAGGTCTCTCATTTATAGGGTTGCCATAAGGTGAAATCGGCTCAACAGCTTTTAGCAGTAACAGCAAATTTAGAACAAATACCGGTAAATATTCCATGTAAAGGCATTTCCCCCCATCTTCCTCTGTAATTGATCTAATTAAAAAAATAGCTGCCTATAGCTACAAAAATAGAAAAGAAAAATAACTTGGGAGATCCAATTATGTATCTCCTATGTCTTTTTTCCCCTTTTCCCCCCTATTAAGAATTCATACAAAAGAATAACAACCTTTCTCTTCCAGAAGACAACAATATTGAAACAGGTTCGACACAAAGTTAGGACTCTGTCATCACAAGTGAGATGCTTCAATTGTCAGATTAGCATGAACCAACAAAGATGTTAGCTGCTTTTTTTGTTTACTATGGTCCTCCCTGAGTCTTTGGGCTGAGATCTGGTTAGTGGATTGCATAGCCCATTACTCTGTTGCTTACAGTTCCTGTGGTTTGCTATGAAGCATTGGCTCAGTTCACCTAACCCCCATGAAAATACAGGAATCTTGAGGCTTTGTTTTACTTCACAGACTTCATTGCTTGCTCATAGGCCCACTCCCTATCCCCCGCAACCATACTCCTGCTTGTACAATAATACACACACACACACACACACACACACACTTGTGCCATCTATGAGATCTCATTGCCATGCCTGCTTATTTCCTCCTTCAGTTCTTGCCAGATCAAGTGCATGATCCCCATTGTCGTTCACACATGGTGCTTGCTAGCACATCATTGTTCTCCTATACAAGGCCCGCTATCTGCTTGAGTAATTTAGTGCTGTGAATGAAAAGTGTCTCTTGTTTTATATAACTATAGAGTCAACTTAAGGAGAAGGTGCCATATACAGAACAGGCAGTGCTCTGTCAGCACATCTTATAGAGTTGCACCTTGTTCGCAGTGTTTCTGCCACCACATTTTCTATACCTGCTTTCAGTTTATTGCAGGCCATCATTTTTTTACAATGTTATTCAAGGTATTATTCTTCAACAGCAGAATAAGACCCTGTTCTTCTGGCAGTCACTCACTCCTTGATTTTTATTTTTTTTTATCTTTGCCTTTACTCCTTTAGTTTTCATTGCTGGCTCTTAACATTCTATTACTTTAACACTGTTTTGGTTGATTTATTTGTTTCTTTAAAGCAGTGATTTTACTGATTGCTTTTTTAATTTTCTAAAATATCTGTAAAGCTCCCTGTGGGAAGTTGCCAAGTGGGGAATGTCTAAATATTTTACGTAAACGAATGCCACTTTTCTCCCTGTACTGCCAATGACCATATTTTCACTATCAATGCTCCTCTAGATGAGGTTTTCATCACTGCATCAAAATGCACTTATGAGTCTTCTCAGCAGAATCTTTCTTCTATTTCAGAAATAAGCTGCAATCCTGTATGGCTCAGTGTAATGCAACAAGCCTGCATGTTCCCCCAGTGACTCACTGAACAGCCTCTGAAGCTCTCGACACTGCCATCCCCTGCTTCATGGGAAGCAGGCAGGATCACAGAAGAGCCTGGCTATGTTCTCATAGCCAGACGTGAAATGATTACAGCAACTCTGAGACCTGTGGGAGACCCTTGCAGGTCTCAGTACTTGTGTCATCATTTTGCATCTGGCTACAGGGAGACACTTCTGTGATCCTGCCTGCTCCCCATGAAGCACAGAATGGCTGTTGGAGTGGGGGAAGGCACTTTAGAGCCTGTTCCATAACCTGGAGTTGGAGATTTGGACTCTACAGAGGGAGAAAGGGAGGGAAGGAGGGAATAATGACCCCCATAGCACCCAAAAGAGAATATCTGCATATGTAAGGGAAACTTCTGTGTGTTTACGTCCCTAACAGCATGCCAGCCATTGTATGTTTTAGTAGGTCTGTAATAATAAGAAAAGATCCATGGAACGGCACTGTGCATACATTACAAGTGCTTGTCACAGTGTTGGTGAAGTGATACTGTACCACTCTCCCCTGATCATCAATGCCTGTGCCACATTGAAAGATTTTTTTAAAAAGTAAAAAAATAAATTATCAAGACTGCTTTCTCTTTCAATAATAACCATGCCTTTTCTCCTTTAGAAACTGGACGCCTCCCCGTGATAACATTGCTGTTCAAAAAAGTGTCAAATGCAAACAACATTCCTCACTTTCCACCACAGAAACACAACTCTGTTTGATGAACTTTCTCCACTTCTTTCCTTTCTCAAAATATATACGTCTATCTTAGAGCAGGAATCTTGTTGATTTCGGTGAGAGAATGAGGGTCAAAAATACGTTATGCTAACAATTTGATTTCATCAGGTGGAGTGAGGTTAGGGTTTTACCCCCTCACAGCTACAATTTCAGTAAATATTAACTTTGCCTCACCCAGTACAGCAGCTAACACTACAGGTGGGAAAGCTCTCCCATTTGTCTTGTTTTGATTTTGTTTAATGTCATTAATGTTACATGATAACATAATGTCATTATCTTTACATGTAGTAATGTAGCTGAACACTTAATGATGACAGTTAGACAGTTTTGGTGCTGTGAAAGTTACATCTGCCTGTCCCCCCCGCTCCAAATCCCTATGCCCTCAGCTCACAACAAATACGTTGTTTAAACCCTTGACAGTTCAGTTCCATGGGAGGCAGACCAGAGCTAACAATGTAAAAAATTTATACTATGTGAGGAATATTCACAACATTTCTCACTCTCTATAAGCAAGATTGTCTTGATATGTGAAGACATCTTGACAGGAGGTCAGCAGTCTGCACAAAAATGTTCACCTCCAGCATGTGAACAGAATAAGGAGACTTTTGATTTTTGACAAAGTTTCCAAAGGAGTTTATTTTCTTCCTATCAGCTTTCTTCACTGTCCACAACCATACATACCACACACACATACATATATACAAAACTCTTCTTTTCATTTCCCTGTGTGGAGTGAAGCACACAGACACACACAGAGCAAGTACAAAAGGACCAGCAGATTGGTGAGAAAGACATGAGTTTCGTTTAGGTATAATTTTAAATTACAAATAGGATGGCTGAGATCCTCCATATGACATGTAGCTATGGTGCAGTATCTATGCTTCCATCTCCCAATCTAACCCACTTTAAAAGCCAGGCAGTTGTATTGAGTGAAAGATTTCTGTGGCACTGGTGATCAGGGTGTTGAAGGATGACACATCCTGCCCCATCCTGCTAGTGACTGGAGGTGTGACAAACCATAACAGGGACCATTGTGGAACCCTTCCTAACTTCTTGTTGCACCACAACTTGCTGGCAGGAAGGTGCTGGAGGAGTCATCCTTTAGCATCCCTATCACAAGTGCCACACAATTCCTTTGCCTAGTATCACTGCTTGGCTTTTAAGGTGAGTTATTGGTGCATTTGCTGTCATGGCAATGCTGCCATGTTTCTAAAGGTGAATACAAAACAATTATGAGGTTGCAAGTCTAGCTTATGACATTGTAACTGCCTAACAGGATGCAAGCCACTGCTTTTAATGTTGCTTTACATATTTACATTGATAATATCTATATTTTGCCCTATATCATTTTGCTTGTACAATAAAATCAATGCTTAAAAAGTTTAAAATAATAATTTATACGGACTGAACAGATGACACAGAATAAACATATCGAACATTTAACAAATTAAAACTAGATAATTTAAAACCAATAAGAAAGGTAAAACAATTTAAAACCAACCACTTGTACAGGTTTCGATGAAATCTACTTCCAAAGGCTTTAATAAGAAGGCATGTTTTCACTACATCTGAAATGACAGCAGGGTTGGGTATTAAACAGCTAGGGTACTACAACAGAAAGTCCTCTTGCATGGCCTTCCACAATGTATTGTCTCCACACATGGGACACAGAGGAAGATCCTTCCAGCATATCTCAGTCAGCTATATATAGGGAGAGGTGCTTCTTGAAGTATTAAGGTTCCAAGCTGTTTAAGACTTTAAATGTTATCATCATCATCATCATCTTGAATTTGTTCCTGAGCTGTTGGCAGCCAGTGCAGTCCCTTTAAAACTGTAGCTATGCCATTTCACATTAGCTGCCACTGCTAAGTCATCTTCAAAGATAGCCATATTTTGAGATGACTCGACTTTTCTTTTAAAAACGTGTCTATATAATAATAGTATATTAACATATATCTCAATACTCAATTATTATATTATATATTGTGATTTTACAATGATATACTAAAAATACTAATAATATTACTAAGTGCTAAGCCTTCTATCTGTTGTGGCTCATTAGAGTGTTAGCTGTGTATTAGTTATTATTGATAAGTTTCCATCCCTGAAACTTTCCCATTGCCCTGAACATGTTAGCTGCACATGTTCACAAGACTGAAGTGCTTATAACATACATGAAACTCAAGCAAAATTACAGTGTCCTACCATTGCTGGTAGGAGTCCGCTTTCATCAAAGCAAGAAAGCCGCTTGTTAGAGTATCTGGATAAGGGTTTCTGTATTAAGTTAGGGCTAAATAGATACATGTGGGGGAAAAGAAATGAAGTATGGATCAGCTGGCAGCAGGTGGGCTAGGCAGCCTGAATCCAGTATACCTTTTTGACTTTTGGTTGAATGTTGCCCTCCAAAATAACCGGACTTTTTCCAGTTCTGTGCATAACATCTTGCTGTTCATTTATGAATCTTTTGCGATGTCAGATTACTCTCAGCACCCAAATGGTTCAGTTTTTCTTTATAAGGTGCAAGAAAACCTTAGGAGAGATAAAAACAGTTACAGGTCCATAAACATGTGGTAAACAAAGCCTTGGAGCATTGCCAGTCACCCTTCAAACACTCCACGGGGCTTCCCTCCTTTTCTTTTCAACACATTCACTTCAAAAGACGCCTCTCAAGTGAGTTTGTGAGCCTTTCCCTCAAGAATTAAATAACAGCATCTAGAGATTTGCTTCCTCAGTTGTACCATGCAACAGCTTACCAGACTGGAAAGAAGAGCTTAATGTTACTGTGCAACAGCTTCCTGAGGCACGAACCACAGGCCACTTCTGTACACGGTGAGGGAATCGCTCCCTGCCGCTACTCACCGGATCTTCTTTGGACCTGGTCCGGTCCAGGGCGAGGAGGAGCAGTGTGTGATCGCAGATCCACACTGCTCTGGCATCCAAAATGGTGGCTTCTGATTGGTTGTGGGTCACGACCAACTGCTGAAGCTCGCCAGCCCAAAGCCCACCCTCCGCAGATCGCAGGCTCGCATTGGTGTGAGCCTGCGAATCTGCATTGGAGAGCAGGCACGCAATGGTACGTGCCGGCATTTTGAAAAACCTGAAAAAAAATCAGATTTTTCAAAAACACGCTGGAGGACCACTTGGAGTTGCTCCGGAGCGGACTGAGGTGCGGATCTACACTAAGCAGTCTGGACCCAGTCCGCTCCAAGGTGCAGACGTCCTCCGTGGAGGACGCACTGCACCATTTTTTTTAACCCATGTGGAAATGGCCTCAGTTCAGTTCCATGTTGAAGGTTTCTAGGTATTAAATAGCTTATTATTCTGAACAGTGATTGGAAGTAGCAAAAGAGAGGCTTGGAGACAGGACGACAATCTTATTCTGGCTACATCAAGGCCAGAGATACTGCATCTCTACTCTAGGTGACAGCCTACAGGCAGGTCTGAATGAGCAAAACCCATGGCTAGAATTATTTTGGTTACTCCTGATTCAGTAGGTCTACTGCAATCAAGATTTGAGACACCAGGTAGTCACACATCTTACACAATTTGTCTTTGCCCGGCATCGGTTCTGTGGAGAATTCTGATTCTGTTGTTACTTTCGATATGGCACCCCCGGTGAGGACACCCAGATATCACTTTTGATATCATTTAATTTGGCCTTAGCTGGACTGGCTCGCAGTTACCTCATCTCACGTGTTTGCGAGTTCTCCGAACAAGCACGGACAGAGAGCGGCCATTAATGGTTTACATTCCATTCCTCTTTGTAGCCAGCAACTCAAACCTCGCCCACAGCTTTATGGAACTTCCTGCCGCAAACTCCTCAATAGCCACATGGCTTTCAATCGAGTTACTCTGTTATGTTGGGCCATCAACATCTTGGCTAGAGTATTGTCTTTACATGCAAATCCAATCAGGCTAAACTTGACCTCACCAAATCCTTTTGTCCAGCACCGAAACCTCTTTTGTTCTCTTTGGGACTGCCATAGCCGAAAAGCACAATCTTCCCTATAAAAACCTCCCATTTTTAACTGATCCCCGGATCACTTTGGGCTGCCATCCCGCCTTGCCGTCGGTGGTCTAAGGGACTCCCCTCAGTGCTCCACGCTGAGCTTTCTTCCAGGGAACCCCTCTTCTCTCCAGGACTACGGAACAGGTCATATTGCCTTTCCTCGCAACTCTTTTTCTTTTCCAAGTTAGTTAGTTTATGTTTGTCTTCTGTGTTCCTGTTTAATAAAGAATTGTTCATTATTTGTAAAACCTTGTCTAGCTACTCTCTGACCCACCGCTGTATACATAGGGTTAAAGATCCCGCAATGTTACCCTGCCTCTTGCTAACCAAACAGTGTTCTGGCTAATTTTCCCCAAATTCAGTATTTTAATGGGCAAAGCCGGGCGCCCCTCGTGGGACCCCCAAATTCTCAGGGTAACACTGTCACCTCCATTGGGAGGGCTAGAGCAGAGCCCAGGAAAAAAAAGGGGGCTTACTGTTTCTGCAAGGTAATCACATTACTTACACCTTCAGTTTTTGGTCTACTTAGGAAGTGCTGGATCCCAAACTTTTCTAGATACCTTCCTTGTAATCCTATACAACTCTACTCAGAAACAAGCCCAAATGAACACCATGGGTTTTTACTCCCAGGTGTATAGCACTGCAACATGTTTTTATGTTATTTGCTGAAGGACCTTCTCAATATATTTCATTTACTTTACACAATTTTCTCTTCAATTGACAACAAAAGTTCATGTGTGGTATTGCTTTTTGGTGAGGTCTTCAGCACTTTGCATCAGAGTTTGGAAAAGTTATTTTTTTCAAGTAGAACTCCAAGCACCCCCACCTACTTTGTTGTAGACTCACTGAATCACTGGCAACTTGTTAAGCCAATAGATACATTAAAATCATTGATTCAACTCTACTTTGTACTGATTCTAGTTGAGACTACTGTAAGCCTGAGACTAACCATTGGATCTAGGTCAGTGTCTTGCAACTCACTATGAAACAAGGATGGGAAGAAGATGCTGGTGAGATGTAATATAAAGCAACAAAACTGAGATGGAGATGACTTCCTCATACTTTTAGAAGCACACCAAGCCATCACCACCACTGTAAGATGGACGTATCCCAGGTCTTTGCTCACTGGGATTTGGTTCACTGTGAACCATTTTCCCATTGTCAATGAGCAGCTTTTTCCAAGAAATAATGAAAAGTATACAGTGACAATATGCATCCCTTTGTTGCTGATAGTACATGTTGCCAACAAGTAGCTCCCCCTCTGCCCCCATCTCTTTCACAGAACCGAAGAAAAAAGAAATAGGGTATCAACTTAGTAGGCATCTGGCATTTCCTGGCATCATGGAATGAACTCCCCATCTGAAATCAATCAATAGCTGTTTGGAAGGAATTCTTCAGAAAAATCAATTGTGAGGTTGACAGCCCTGAAGTACCAAACCATTCTTACAGCTGCAGCACTCTTCAAATCAATGAACTCTAGGGGAAAGAAATGGTTCTGAACTCTCTTCCATAGTAGTGTCTGGGCATCAGAATAGTTCATTTAGTTGACAATGTTAATTCATTAATCATTGCAGATACTTTTGTTGTGTCTGCTTTGAAGCTCACCACAACCTTTTCTTTTTTGAATGAAATGTAGTCAGTTACAGAAATACAGTTTGTCAGAAATAAGGATCTATCCCACATTAAGTCTATTTTCTTAGTTTACCATCAGCCTTCCAGCTCTCAGCATTCTGACATTTTCCAATTTTGAGTAGGCAACTCAGGAAGCGTTCCATGTGTTTGTAGGAGTTTAAACTTGCACTTACCACACCAAAGCACAGGATGCATACTTCACACATACCTGGTATTGATCAAACACATTTTGGCACTAATATGTTTAAGTTTGTGTATTATGTGAAGCCCGCTATTGGAAACAGTCACTTAGAATATGTGCTAGTGGATGCTCTAAAGGGAAGAACATCATGTATATCCAAATGACTGGGTAATCTCAAGGACATACCATCTACTTTTCCATGCTGCTATATTTGCAATTGAAAGAGAGAGATGTAAAGCACTTGTCACTTTTTAAGATATGAGGAAGGTGTGGAGAAGTTGACTAAACTCATCTTGTCCTTTTTCACACCCTCCAAAATCCCTAAAGCAGACTGAATTTGCCTGCAAAAAGTACTCCTTTCCTGCCCCACTGAAGTTAGATATATAGCTGCATTGCATGAACTTGATCTGCTTCTGTCCTTCTTTCCCCATCCCATTTGAGTGGACTCTCAGCTCAGTTCATTCTGCCACATTAAGGGCACTTTCTTTGCCAAATATCAGCATTTTCCCCCTTAATGGAACAGAGGCTAATGGGATAAAGTGGAGGGGAAGGAAAGAGCATTTTATGTCAAGCTGTGCCCTCACCATCACGTTCTGCTTCCTAGAAGGATGGTTTTCCCTATCTTTGTTGGTTTATCTTATCCCCTCACCCACCCACTCACTTTCCAAGAGGAGCAAAGGTCTTTTCTTAGATGATCTCACATCACACTATGGAAGAAGTCAAGTGAGACAAACAAAAGAAGAAATCACTAAGAAAAGGAACCCAACAGCCTAAAGTGACTCAGTAGCAGCAGCACATCTTCTCCTGCTGCTGCAAAGTCCTCTTCTTCCTCCTGCTCTGTGTCTTATACACTTGCCTCCCATTGATTGTTTCACTCTCTTCCTCCCATTGAAATTTTGCTCCCTGCCTCTCATCGGTTGTTTCACTTCTTGCCTTCCTCCCATTGTTTTTTTTTTCACTCCCTGCCTTCCCTTGACACCTAGTTCAGTCCTACCAGTCATTTTACTCTGTATTTCCCATTGATACTTTGCTCTTTCTGTGCTTTTGTGCTTTCTGCTTCATGGCAACCTAGGGCAAACCTATTACATGGTTTTCTTGGCATTATTTGTTTTAGGGGGGTTGCCTTTGCCTTCCTCTTTGGCTGAGAGAATGTGACTTGCTTAAGATCACCCAATGGATTTCCATGGCTGAGCAGGGATTTGAACCCTTGTCTCTAGAGTTGTTGTCCAATGCTTAAACCACTATACCATGCTGGCTTTCCCACAAGTGAGCAGTAGGAAAGAAAAAGAGGTGGCTGCCAAGGCTCCAAAACAAAAGCACTGGGGAATATGAAAAAGAGGAAATACAGTGCCCAGAAACATGAATTGGTGGACATTTGTGCATTTGAGTCCTTTCATCCTGTCTGTGGTTGCCCCTCAGCTGATAATTTTTCTTTTTTCCTCCAGCAGATACAAAACTTAATACATTCCATCACTGGTGCTAGCTATCATTTTCTCAAGAAGTGACACTATTTACAGCGTGTATCATAAGGGCATTGGAAGAGATGGATTAGCTAAATCAGATATTGTATGCACAAGAGCTGAAAGGGTGTCAGTGAAGGAATGCATTATGCCGTGTGAATGGGGGAAGTAGAAGAATTTCATTTGATCTACATTTTTAAGTGTGTTGATCTGATTCTCACTCCCTGATGAATATGCCACTTAACACACTTCTCTAAATGTTGTGAGTGTGTTTATGAGTTGCATGAGTTTTAAATATAATTAAATTGACTTCATTTAACACAATGTCTATTGATATTGAATTAAAATGAGCTAAACTTAATGCGGAATTCAGATAATAACTAGGGAACGTCTAGTGACCAGAAATGCCAAAAGTAATTTTACTTAGCCCTCCTTGGAGAGAAAGAAATGATTGCAAAAATAAGCCCATTTCTTATCCATGCCACCCAAAACCCTTCTCATGCTTTCCTTTTCTCTCTTTCCTATAACCTCATCTTTTTATCTACCCAACCTTTCCTTAGGTTTCATAGTATTCTCATATGGGTTCCAGGAAAAGCCCCAGTGATAAGAGCTTCAATATTTAGTTTCCTGGGAGAGATGAAGAGGTATTTGCTGTAGTACACAGGAGGAACGTGTAAACTGAAAGAATATTGGAACTTTCCAAGCTGTCCTTGCTACTTTTTTTTGTTGAAAACCTTTAAAGCTTGGAATTCACTTCTAATCATGGGCGGGGGGGGAATTCTTATAACCAACTGCATTAATAAATGAAACATCTAGGAAATGTAAAATTTATTCCCTGCATAAGCTTCCTTAATAACTTAATTCTGAGATTAAGTTAACATTGAAAGTCCAACTGAGACCAATCAATTCAGTTAAAAATAAATGCGATTAAGTTGCTTCTTTCAATTAGAAATATTTTAATTTAATTTATAACTTAATTGATTTTAATTTTTAGTTCTTATAATTGGCACATATAAAATGGTACCAATGTAAACAAATAAATACAACTTCAACAAAACAGTGTACATTATACTACAATTAATTTCTCTATAGTTCCTTCCTATCCTCACTAACCCTGTCACATCTCTGGATGTCCCTTTAGCAAACACAATCCCAGTGCATAGTAATCTATGGAAAGATGTTATCTTTTATTACTATGTCTTTTTTACTTGCGAGAAGGGGCACAAAATGTGTGCTTTCCTTCAATTTTTTTTTTAAAAGTTAACACAATCCCTAAGCAATTCTTTCAGCCTTAGTAAGGCCTAGCACTTAGGGCTTTTCCACACCATGTGAGGGAATCGCCCCGCATCAGTACTCACTGGACCTTTTGGCTCCCCGGTCCGGTCCACAGTGCTCCGGAGCAGTGCGTGCTTGTCAATACGCCCTGCTCCAGCGTCCCAAATGGCAGCTTCCAGTTGGTCGAGGGTCTCGACCAACCACTGAAGCTCGCCAGCCTAAAGCCCGCCCCTGGGCAGATCGCAGGCTCGCATTGGTGCGAGCCTGCGAATCTGCATAAGGGAGCAGGCTCGCAGTGGCGCACTCCATGCTTTTGAAAGACCGGAAAAATCAGGTCTTTTAAAAGCACGCTGTAGGACCACTTGGGGTCATTCCAGACTGGACTGAGGTGAGGATCTACGTTAAATAGGTCCGACCCAGTCCGGTCCGAGGTGTAGATGTCCTCCTTGGAGGACGGACTGCACTGTTTCAAAAACCCGGTGTGGAAAAGGCCAGAGTATAGACCTCCCAGGAACAAGTTCTCTTTCTGGCAACACTAATTAATTGTCACAGTATTTAGATCTCATACTCTCATTCTGTCCTTGGGCCCTTTCACACTATGCAATTATAGCACTATGATTCCACTTCAGCTGCCAGGGTTCCATCCTATGGAATCCTGAGATTGCAAGTTGAAGGAGGGGCATTTAGAATTCTCAGCCAGAAAACTCCTCTGCTGCCTCTGACCAAAGTACAGACCACCAGATCCCATGGGTTACAGTCAGGGCAATTAAAGTGGCACTATAATTGTGTTCTGTGAAAGGGGCCCCTGTCTCAAGTGATTATTCTGATTTCCTCACTGCTTGTCTTCATCTCATGAAGGACTTTTCTTCCTTTCTTTTCTGTCTGCCATGTTTATCCCATTCCAGCTCTTTACCTGTTCCAGCTACCAACTGCTAAGACTCCCCCCCCACTATCCTGCTCCTTTCCCCCACTCTCTGGCCATTTCAGGGCCAACTACAATATTTTCAGGCCATTTGTGTTATACCTTTGTAGCCTTTTTCCCTCCTTCCTTCCTTCCTATTCTGAGTTCTATATTTAAATTGAAATAATACCTTAAGTTGTAATTTTGCTTTTGTAAATGATGCCTTGAGCTTTTTGTTCTTTGTTGTTATTGGTGTGTGCCTTCATCTCATTTCTGACTTATGGTGACCCTAATGCAAACCTATCATGATGGGGTTTTCTGGGGCTGAGAGTGTGTGACTCTCAATGTCACTCAGTGGGTTTCCATGGACGAGCAAGGAATGAAACCCTGGTCTCCAGCATCATAGTCCAATGCTCAGACCACAACACTAATCATATAAATCAGTAAGTATTCTTAGAATCATAGAAATGTAGAGTTGGAAGAGACCCCAGGGGCCATCCAGTCCAACTCCCTGTCATGCAGGAACACCCTCAAAGCACTCCTGACAGCTGGCCATCCAGCCTCTGCTTAAAAACCTCCAAGGAAGGAGACTCCACTACACTCCGAGGCAGCAGATTCCACTGCCGGACAGCCCCGACTGTCAGGAAGTTCTTCCTGAGGTTCAGGTGGAATCTCCTTTCCTGCAGCTTGAATCCATTGCTCCTTGTCCTAGTCAATGGAGCAGCAGAAAACAAGCCCTCTCCTTCCTCTACATGGCATCCCTTCAAATATTTAAACATGGCTATCATGTCCCCTCTTAACCTTCTCTTCTGCAGACTAAACATACCCAGCAATCTAAGTCTATCCTCATAGGGCATGGCTTCCAGGCCTCTCACCATTTTGGTTGCCATTTTGGTTGAGTAGCTTGGTCATTTACCTACCCTGATAAGTAGTAAGGAGGATTTTTTGCACATTTAGTCTGATCTATTTACAGGTCATATATTCATGTACATCAATCATTGGATGAAAAACCTCTACACAAATGGGTCCTATACAGAGAGGCTTTCTCCTGATTCAGCTGCAGGGCCTGCATTAATATAGATGTTCCAGAAAATTGGTGATAATACCTATCTATTCCTTTGGATGAGCAGTAGGGAAAATCTCCCTGCCACTTATCCTTCCACCTTACCAAGTCACCAGCACAATTGCTGGTTTTCTGTGGTGACTATTTGGATAAAGCTAAGCATTCACAGGTAAATTTAGACTTAGCAGCAGCAAATGTGTGCTACAACTGGTTGTTTCCAACCACACTTAAACAAGAAAATTAGATTTCAGAAGGAATTAGAACCAACAAACAAGTCTTATTAGTTTGTTGGGGGGGTCAAATTCTATCTCACGTCTTTTCCTGTCATATAAAATGTGGAACCCTATTTTTCTTTTTTAAGTGGCATTAATCAGCAATTAATATTAATGGGGACACAGGGATATTTGGGTTCTGTGATGCTGCTGTCAACCCAAGGGTATCGGCAGTCATGTTATCAAAATACAGAAATGTGTCTTTAAATATCCTGGACAAACTTATTTCAAATGCTTTAATTCCCATGCCTCATTTTCTGTGTAGTCAAGCATTCTGCTGAGATATGGGAATGCATTTTCAGCAGTGTTCCGAAATGTCTATATTTAGTCACACCTTTCTATTTTGGGTATTCAGTCATAAGCATTTACTTAAAAAGACTGCAGAAGAATAATCAAAACCTGCAGTTCAATATCACTTTTTTGATTTGCGTATGCCAAAGGGCTGAAAGATCTTGAAAATGACCTAAATTAACTTTTGGAGTTCTCAAAACATTGAACTTTATAGAAGGGCCCTTCTACAAACATTAAAAGTGTATCACTCTTCTTTGTGCTTTCCTTTGTAATGTCTGGAGTCCAAGGAGGCTGTTTTCCATCAGTTTTGAAGTTCTTTTTATCTCTGTTTGCTGACATTTTAACTCACTATCCAATGCTTGATATAGCTATGTTTGCAGAAGACTGGCAGCCACAAGCGGAAGTTGAGACAGCGGCATCTGCCCACCATCTTGCTGCGCAGCTGCTAATTACCTCGACGTGCAAATTTGCCAGAAAGACGTCATTAAACTATTTCCAAGGGCCAGATCTGTTTTCTCCCCTAGCAAAGAGAAAATGTTGGAATTATCATGGTGACCCTCTGGCTTTGAGTACATCTGGCTTCTCTTGAGCAGTCCTCAAGCAGAGCCATGTCAACCAAGCTATGTTCCAAGTTATGAACAGAGCTTTGTTCATTTGACTTTGAAGCATCTTCAACTTTCTTACAACTGGGGACTGCTTAGCACATGATTAATTTTGCAGGCTGATATCACTTTTTCCACATAAAACTAAATGATCTTGAGTGCATACCATCATGTTGAATGATCACACAAACACACATAAACATGCCATGCAGACTGGCCAATATTTAAGACATCTAGCTATGTGTTCCTCCTGGCATTAATCATATTTTACACAATTTCCTACAGTGATGCAAGAATTTCATGAGTGAACTGTCCACAAGCAGGACTGATTCAGATTAATTCAATAGTCATATATTACAGTTTATGTTTTTTAAAAGTTTTTCCTAGCTAAGAAAATCAATATTAATTGTTGATTAATACAACTCTTAGAGCTTCTGTAAGAGCAAACTTTGTACATGATAGATGAGAGCAAGTAAAGCAAGAAAAGCAAACAAATGGGATATAGAAAATAAAACTGTTGGCTTTTCCTTTTAGGAAATTCAGTGTTATATTAATCTCTCTTCTTATGACAAAATACATCACTGGCTTTTCTCCAGGAACTGATCTCTTATTGGCATGAGTTTCTTATTTTGCTAGTCTGTATTAGCATGACTCTTACCAGCACCAGTGTTCTAGTCAACTCAATTTGAATGATATTCCTTATTATTTATTTATTTTAAAAATTAAGCTCTCTTTATATCCACATCCTAACAAAGATTCTCATATCATATGAACAGCAGAAAACAGTAACACTGACCAAGATCCTGCACAAGGAAAGTAGCATATACAGTTGGGCCTCCACATTCACTAGGGTTAGGGGCACAGGACCCTCACAAAAGTGAAAAATTCCAGATATCAAAATGTGTGTGTGTGTCTATGCAAAGGGGGTTGAGGCACAGTGGGGAGAACAGGTACCCAGGATCCAAACCAGGCCAGGAAAAAGAGGAAAGAGGGGCAGTCAGCATGGTGACCCTGTACTTCCTCTCTCTTGGCCATCTCCTTCTGTGATAACTGAAGCCCCTGTCAGAGCTGCTGAGGACGAGCAGCAGCTGTTGGTCCCTGTTGCTCAGGGTGGAGATGACAAGCAGCAGCTGTTGGTCCCTGTGGTTCTGGCTGGAGATGAGTCCTGCAGCTCGAGAGCTCCCCCTGCTGCCATGGACCAAGCAGGCTTGGACGTTCCTCTGCCTGCTCCTTTAGGGCAACAGAGATCCGATTCTGAAGATGGTTTGGAGCCTGGGCCAATCAGCCCTCAGACAAGACAGAGACTCAGGAGAGCTGAGCAAAGGGAGGCTTCCTTGATTAAGTTCAAGAAGCAGTGACTAGCCACAACTGTGTCTTGGGCTATATGACTGCCTGCCTGGAAGCTTTTCTTTGCTTGTGGCAAACTTCTTTCAAGCCCTCCTCTTGCCTGGTCCTTGCTCCCAGCACCTGGTTCCTGCTACCTTGAATGGATCTCTTGACCTTTGACTTTTGGAACTCCAACTACGGCTTTTGCTTGACGCTCTGGTAAATGAACTCCCTTGTGTAACATGCTTGCTTGACTCCTCTCAGCTGGATGTTGCTGGCTCTCACACTCCCTTCTCTGGGCTGGCTCACTGCCCAGGTCTCTGACTTTGATACCTTCTTAGGTGTTGGGGGGCATTGGGAGATGGTTTGTGGTACTGAGAAACCAGTGTGAACTGTCCTTGGCTGTCCAGGCAGCAGTTGGTGGAGGAGGAGCAGGACCAAAGACAAGTTTCTGAAGGGCTGTGTGGCCTGATTGGAGCCACCAAGAGGGAAGATTCCCCTGGAAAAGAAGCACCTGAAGTGAAGAGCAAGGTTGAAGAAACTCACAAATAACCAAATCTGTGAAAGTCAACCCTGCAAATGTGGGGGACCAACTGTAGTTCCACCAATGCAGAACTATGCCCCATCTCTCCCCTCCCTCCCCACAACTCACTGTTTTCCTACTGGGGACTTCCAACATATCTACGTAGTAGCTGAAAGATGGTAGAGAGCTGTCAAGAACTGTCTTGCTATGTCTCAAAAGGTGGATGCACAGTGGCAATGGCACCCTTTGGAAGACCTATAGAAGGTGTTGGATGACATTACAGTGGCCGAGATACATTTTCCTGATTGTTTCCCAAGGGATATGATGCATCATATACCATGTAGGCAATATACTTGATTTCTAATCCACAGAAAATCTACTTAATCTTGCAGATTAGCTGAAGGACACCAACACTTTGACCAAGCAATTCTTCCATATGGTCTAACAATATTTTTCAGATATTTATTTTTCAGGATCATTACAAAATAAAGTCCATGTGCACATACCTGAGCGTCTGTTTAGATTTATTGTAATTTGTTATTTAATCTTCTTTGCTGTTGTATTTGGCTTATAATATAATATTTTTGTTCAAAGCACTTATACATTATGTATGTTATGTTTGATAATGTAGACAGTTGTGTATCTCCTTTGCCTTTGTATCTTAGCCTCAGTAGTTTGGGGGCTTCATGCCAATGTGTGAACAATCTAAAATATAAAATCATACAAAGAATGAAGAAAAGCAGATTTTAGACTCAGGCTATGGACCAACTGTCTTGGTGTTGAATAATGAGAACATGTAGCTTTGACTATCATGTTTTTGGTCACTATTATCCATTTTGACAATATATAGTTACTTCTTTTTGAAGGGGAGATGTATTTTTTAAAACAGTCAATAGAATCAATGTACATTTCTCCAGAAATAAGTGACTTTGATTTTGATGGGACTTACTCTTAGGTAAGTGGATATAGGACTGTGATGATGTATATGCTTTGTATTTGATTATTTTTGTCGTTTTACTTCTTGTTTGAACTGCTTTGCAGTCCTGAGCAAGCAACAACATTGTTATTGTGTATCTTCATGTCAGTTCTGACTTGTGGCAATGCTATCACAGGGTTTTCTTGTCAAGATTTGTTGGGGGGGGGTTACTTTTGCCTTCCTCTGAGGCTGAGAGTGTGTGACTTGCCCAAGGTCACTTTAGGGGGTTTCCTTGGCTGAGTGGGGATTCATACCCTGGTCTCCAGAGTTGTAGTCAAACACTCAAACCGCAATAACTCAATATTCGTTTTTAAGATGCTACAGGCAACTCTGATGTTGTTACATTTTATCCTGAGTGAAAAGTGGAAGAAATATGGTGCTATAAAAGCCCATAAATGTGATGCTGCAGCTCAGCTCAATAAAAGAAGGAAAGAATTGGGGGGGAAATCTATTAATAAAAAAATACGTTCAGTCCATAAAATGATTCTCTTCTGCTCAAAGTTATATCCTTTTCTTTTTACATTTGAGAGCAGGGATGAATTATGAATGCACTTCACTAGAAACCTGATGAGCTGCATTAGTCTGCAGTTATCAGAAACATGAGTCAGGCATTGTTTTGTTTTGCATGTGCACAAAGTCCAGGAATCTCAGGTTTCATATCCAGGCAGAGTTATAACAAGCATATTGGGAGCAGTGGAACAAAACCAGAGATGTATGCAGGATTCTCTCAAAGAAAGGCTTATCTGTTAGCATTTTTGAAATCCAGAATTCAAGAATACTGTGAAACCCAAGAGTAGTTTTATCGCCCCAGAACAACCTCTCAAGTCTCATAACCTCAGATCTAAGCCACAAGGCAATAGGTGCTCTGATTAAAAGTCTGCTGTAACTCCCCGTTCTCCTCTAAACATGGAGATGACCAGGCAGAAGATTTGAATACAGGAAAGCAAAGCCAGTTTATTATTTGGTTTGGGATTCCTCGGCTTAGTTATAAACCACGCACAGTTCTGAAGCTATTGAGTCTAGGAAAAAGAAATTCCTGAAGAATGCAGAGGAACCTGTGGTTTTCCAGAAGTTACTGGACTGCAAGACCCAGAATCCCTGAGCAATAACTGTATAATTTGGTTCATAGAGGAGCTTTAGTCTTTAGTCCTCCACTGTGGTTCCACGCTGTATCAGAGACCCTGTGCTTTTAATCTGTGTGATCCACTGCATGAATTTCTGCTTATTTCAGAAGACTGTAATACCACATTCCAGTTCTTATACATTTACATAGAGTTTTTCTAGGCACTTAAAGAAGGAAGGTCTTACATGTCCTTTCTCCTCTAATTTTTCCACTCCAGTATTGCTGATAATAAGGCAAATTAATTACTACCGGCTTCCTTTCTATTTTTCAGTTCCCCTTCTGACCTCACTGCTTGCCATCCTCAACTCCCTCTACACCTCTCTAGCTCATGTCAAGAATACACGCCTTGCTTCTGACAAAGTGGACTGTAGTCCACCAGAACCTAAGGCTTGAAAAATTTGTTAAGTCTTCAAGGTGCCACAATGAACTACCTTGGTTTTCCCTCTGGAAACAGCTGATATTGATGCTTAGTGATGTTGACACTCTGCATTGCCGTTGATGATCTGGTAATGGCTGGAAGGAAGACCTTTTTGAAGTGATTGTAGGGATATATCAATGTATTTGCTGATCTGTGGTGGGACACTAAGACTTCATATGTTGTTGCCCCCCCACCATGGACACAAGACTTGAGGGGACTGTGGAGGGATAAAGCCATACATGCAACTGGTCAATCATTACATCCTCTCCTTTCTGTATACAAAGGATTTCATCTAGTGCAACCCAAGCATAGGGACCTTCATGCAAGGATAGAGAAGTTCCCCACCCCCTCTGTTCCCCTTTCTGTCTCCCAAATCCAATCCTGAGTGTTGGAGGACCTCCAACGAAGGCCATGGAGGTGCAAGAGGCACTGAAAAAAGACAGGTTGAGAAAAACAATGGGTAAAGATAGCTTGGAGACGTGAGTCTTTCTTAAGCAAGCCCAACAGTGGATACATCTCAAACAGTATCTAGGAGGGGAAGAGGAATGCAAGCATTTCAAAAGCCTTACTGAAGATGTAGGATTTCCAGCAGGCAAAGTGTAGGGCCTTTTTTCTGTATTAACAACCTACACACATAAGCCATTAAGAAAGCACAAGCATAAATGTCACATTTTTCACAGAATCATAGAATTGTAGAACTGGAAGAGACGACAAGGGCCATTGAGTCCAGCCCCCTGCCATGCAGGAATATACCATCAAATCATTTCCAATAGATGGCCATACAGCTTCTGTTTAAAAGATCCGAAGGAGACTCCACCATACTCAAAGGCAGTGCATTCCACTGTTGAACTGCTCTTCACTACAGGAAGTTCTTCCTAATGTTTAGATGGAACCGGTTTTCCTGAAGTTTGAAACCATTGCTCTGTGTCCTAATCTCTGGAGCAGCAGAAAATGGGCTTGCTCCATTCTCCATGTGACATCCCTTCAAATATTTAAACATAGCTATCATGTTGCCTCTTAACCTTCTCTTCTCTTTTTCAGTCTAAGCATATCTAGGTCCCTAAGCTGCTTCTCATAGGCTATGGTTTCCAGGTCTTCTAAATGTTACATCTTTGAAAGCTATGGGGGCAATTTTGGTAGATTAAAAACATAATTGGAAGCAAGTATATACTTAAGAAAACATTTGGAGTCTGTTAGTTATAGCATATTTTCCCCTTGTGATGAGTACATGAAGTTCTACTGTTCCTCGTAAACCTGTCTGAGCAAAATAACGATACTTATTTGGCTTCCCATCATACTCCTTCGTTCATCTGAGACACAAGGTGATAGGGAAGGAGTCTGCCTTAATGTACTGGAAAATTAATGATCTCATACTGGCTTTGGTCTTACGTGTAGGTTGCTAGTCATTCTGAAAAATGGGGGAAAGAGAAAGCCTTGACAGCCTGAGAGTGGCTTGGAAATCTTCTCTTTTGCATCAGTGCTTCTTAAGTTAGCTGACATGGGGGACTGGTATTTTTTTTCTTCCAATGTGCCAGGAACCAGTGCCCTATTTGTGTCCATTGGTTACAACTGTTGCCTTCCTGAAAACTCTCCAGAGATTGGCAGTGGGTGGCTTACAGACCAGCACCAGTCCAAGAGACCAACCACACTGAATCAGTTGTGCTGGGATGGGGGTGGGGGGGCGGTTGGCCCAGGCGGCAATGCTTTTGGGGCGTCCTGGCAGGTAGCCATGCCCCCACACGCCCTGGCCATGCCCCCACACATTACAGCCATGCCCCATGCACAGTGGCCACTCCCCTTGCGTTGTAGCCCCCTTCCTGCCCCCCTCCCCACACTCCAAACTCTGCCATTGCATTGAATACATGGACTGTTCTAAGTGAACTCTGAATTAAACTATATAATGTGTTAAATATGTGTTGTGCAGTTTAATCTCCTCCTCAAGCATTCTGTGTCTCAACAGACATTTTACTTTGCTGACTTGCATGGAAGATTTTTATGTGTGTGTGTATGTATGTACAGTATGTTTATATTTATATTTAGATAGAAGATTTTCTGTTTCAGTGATACTCAAAGCAAAAGACAACATGGAGAACTCTAGTTTTATAAGACTGGAACTAGATACAGGTACATGCGTTCTGGCTTTTCCCTTCCATGGTAGTCCTGAAAATCTTACAGATAAGGTCAGGGGACTCTGCTAAATGCATTGAGTTCTAATGTTGTGGGACAGCGGAAATCTTATAACTTCAGTCAGGGCCTCTTTCTCTAAGTAAAGCCTTCTGCTCATAGGCCATTTCCGCACTACACTCTTATAGCGTGATTATTCCACTTTCAACATCCTATGGAATCCTGGGGTTTGTAGTTTCGGGAGGGGCTGGCTGGAATAATCGCGCTATAAGAGTGTAGTGTGGAAATGGCCATAGTTTCTCTCTCTCTCTCTCTCTCTCAATAAACTTCTGTTTCAGTGATTGAGGGTGCAAACCAATGCTCCAACTACTTGGAGATCTTAAGGATCTGGCAAAAGACCCACTATTCCCAAATGTCACTCCACCATTGGAGATAGCCACAAAGACTTCAGGGATGTTCTAGCCAACTCTATTCCCACTAGCAATATAGAATAGGAAGTTATGTCATTATGCTGGCCCTTGCTGGGGGTCTTGTCAGAGACATTGGGGGGGTGAATTTTGTCATGGCCCCATTTTGTGTTTGAGTGATTGCCTCTCTTCTCAGACCTTATTCTGGTCAAGTACAATGTGCTAATGTGACCTCCTCACACATGAATGAGAGGTCAGAGAAAGCCCCCTGTCCTGTTATTGTCAATAGATGTGCTGGGCATGCACCTGACCTGGCGCAGGTGCATGCACATTGTATCCATTGCTAATAATGGGATGGAGCATTCATGTTGTTTTATGCAAGGGTTCCTGGAACAGAACTTCTACATATATGGAGGGTGCACTGTATACAATTCCAATTAAGTTGTTCCATTGTTCTATAACTATTAAGTGACCTTATAGCATTACCTCGTCCTCATTACTAGTTATTGTAACAATGTTGGCAGTCCAATGATCCATTGTTAAGACACTGGCACATGTTATTGTTATTTCTCAGTTTATATCACTATGAGCCCCACTAGGCAAGAAAAAAATCTCTGAAAGTCCTGAGTTTTGTTCTTGTACAAAACTCTTTTTTGCAGAGCCACATGATTTTTTTTATCCCAGAATATTTCCTGGGAACCCCTGGCATTAACAAGGACTTTTTATTCCTACTTTCCAGCTCAGTTTAAATTAACCCAGTCTTTTCCAAAATGAAATGTATCCCTACTTGGCTGTCTGTTTGTATTGTCTTGGAACCAGCTAAGATGGCTGCTGCCAGTAAACATGACTATTGCTTCCAAGATACAGATTCAACAGAGATCAAATGTGGGAAAGAGGAACATCTGTACCAAAACAAAATGCTTTTGATGTTTAACTAGTGTAATATTGCTGAAACATTCTAGCACTCAGGCTATAACTCCTGAATAATAATAAAGAAGGCTCGGTGGAAGTTGGTGAAAATCAATTTCAGGAATATTGCATGAGTCTAGATGTGACACACAATCAGTGGCAGGGAGAGGAGAAAAAAGAGTGAGGTGATGGAAACATTGGATATTTCAAGAAAGAGTTGGATGCAATCCTGGGAATAGGCAGGCAAAATCAAAACTGAAAGAACTGGAAAGTCTTGATGCTTTCAGAGACTTTTTTTTCCTTTCTGGATGAGCACAGTGTTGTTTATGCATCTCTTTGTTTCATACCTTTGACCTCTTCAGAATTTTCTCCCCCAGCACTGTAGCATATTTCATCTTCTCCTTGTTCCCTTAGCTTTGTCAAGAAACACTTCCTCCTTATTTTTTTAAAAAACAGTTCATATTAGCAATCTTACCTGCTCTAAGCCCATGGGATAGGATGGGATGAGATGAGATAGAAATCAAATAGATCATAAAAATGCCAAAAAACTTCTTATTTCCTATTGCCAATAACAATATTTCATTTCTATGGTTGCAAACAAGAACAAAAAACATCCAGACAAAACCAAGTAATTATAAAAATGTGGGAAGGGAAGAATGAGGAGGCATGAGTCAATGAATCAAGAATGCAGTGAACTTGAGAGTTCCTCCAGCCATGGGCCAAGGCTCTGCAGAAAGATGCCAGAAAGTGTGAAAAAGCTGAAAACGTCAGTTATTTGTTCACACTAAATCTATTTATGTGGTTACAGCATGTCATCTGGATTCCTTTTATATTTTATAAGCATGTTTAGAACCATGGCACAGAAAAGGCTCATTAAGGAAATCTCACCAATTAAAATAAAAATGATGGTATAATCATATGTGACCTAAGGAAAAACAGTAGGCAAAACTGCACAATGCACCAGAATATACAAGAAGAAACTCCAACAAAATGTTGCAGCGTATCCTCATTCCTAATAGGAGTCTTCCTGCTAGGCAACTTTCCATATTTTCCTCCAAGCTACAATGGACATAGTGCAGTGCTGGACTTCTGCTGATGGAATAGTGGAACCTCATAGAAGTAGGGTGATCTCCCTTGCCTACTGCAACCCAGTGTGAGAACCAGAGCCCATATCTGGAGGGGTGCCCCCTTGAGTTATTTATGAGGCAATTCCAAGTGCTGCAATAGATGAAGGATAATGAAGGAAACTTTGTTGTGCTGTTCATGACAGCATCACATTGGATTTAGACCGATAAACTGTAAGTAACTCAGGTAGGGCAACTTCATCACTCTCAAATTTCCATTTTCTCTTTTTCACATTGACCTTCAACATTCTATTGTAACTGAGCATGCTCAGTTCTCGTTGGCCTGTTTTGTGTGTGCGTGCACCCCTTCACATTTAACTTTTTATGTACATTTGCAAATCTCAATGAAAAGCATGTTGATGCAAAATTGTTCTTCAGTGGCCCCATGTGGCCCGAGTCCTAACAGCACCCAACACCTGAGTTCATTATTAAAGGGAGCAATTCACTATTTCACTGAGAGTGGCTAGTGCTGACATCCTGATACATGTGTTATTTGTACTGTTAAAGTGCCACTTTGATTTATTGCAATAGTTAAATCATAAAGTAAGGCCTGATGGTTGACAGCATCCGGTCCACATCTGATTGCCCAAGCCACCCCATACGAGGCCATCCCAGAAGCAAAAAGGGATATGACTGTGTGCATTTTGCAAAAGAACATGTCTGCATGCTATGCTGGTCCACTAATAAAGGGACACCCTTTACTGCAGAGCTTGGGAAATTATTTTTTAAAAGTAATTTGTTCCAGCTTCTTGTTATAGTGTTTGGGAAATAATCTAGATAACCAAGGTAACATATTCCTTGTTGCCCTACTTGTTACTTTCCTATTACTTTCCATTAGTTTTTTTCAGAGGTAAATTCTTGAGAAATTCCCATTGAAATACCTCTAAAAATACTTAAAGATAACTTATGAAAGTAACTAGAAACTGTTAGTCATAATGAACACTTTTGAAATGTCACTACATCACACCCTTGTTACCCCAAAGTAACTGGCTATAGTAGCAGCATTACTTGCAATTCATTATTTCCAACACTGATGTTGTTGTTTTATCAGAATAGCCCTTCAATTAGTCACTAATCATATTATGAATATTGGGTTGGCTTCCAATGTTTCATCACTACCAATAACCAGATTATGAATGTCGGTTTTACTTCCACCCTTGTTAAACAATTTGTTAAAACAATCAGAGGAGGCTTTGTTTTAATAAAACAATTCAGGGGCATTTAAATTGATTACCTGGCTTCACTGTCTTTAAAAAAAGAATATTTCTTAGTACTAAAGACAGATGAGAGGGAGAGAAGATCCAATACTTACTTCAGGGTGACACCAGGTCACAAGCAAACACAGCTGAAGCTCTCCAGCCTCCTTGGCTGTAATAACTCATGTGGGAGCAAACACCAATTTAGCTAGGCGGTGGGGCTTGAGACAGCACTGAGAGACCAAAGTGATCCTGGGACAGACTGAGCAGATCCTCTTCTGGTCCAAAGAAAACGAACACAGGCAACACATCTGCTGATCATTAAAGAACTCTCAGTGTGGCTGAAAGACTCAATAATATATTTTTCATTTCATGGACAAATTGTCACTGTCTCTTGCTTTCTCCTCACGACAGTGAGTAACAATAAAGCTTCAGCCAAGGTCAGTGCTGCCATATTTCATTTGGGAAGGCAGAGAACTGACCTTCAGCATCATTCCAGTTGAAGGCCAGTTCATTATATCACCAGTATGTGCATCACTGGGGCTTGGCAATGGGAATAGGATAAAGTTTGGATTTTAAAAAAACCCTGATGTGCAACCCACATTTAATAAGCAAATGAGAAAATAATTGGAACCTAGATGTTCTCCCTGAAGGGACTGGGCATTACATAGCAGAGTGGTATGCAATTATCATGTACAGAAAAGAAAGCTGATGCTTACCAGGAAAAATAACCTCATCCTACCCTTGAAGAAGTTCTGAATCCAGTCAACTGAGAAAAACAACAGGTATGTCCCAGGACTCAACCAGCTCAAAGTGGAATTTAATTTTAGATCATTTATTCTCTGCTAGATGGAAGTGGGAACATTATTCATCCAGTGTTACTTACGACAAATACAGTTCTTAAATTAAACTGCTGAGAACTGTGTCTTGAGTTGACAGTGAATAACTATTAGCAATGAGGATTAGCAATTAGCGGTGAACATCGCCTGCAGCAAAGCCAGTTAATATTTGGGCAGGTCAATTTGTGCAGAAACTTCATTACCTAAAAAATTATGTTATTTAATTAAACTTACTCTAGAGGGAAGATTAAGGATTTCTGATAGTTTAAAAAGAGTTTCTTTTGTCAAAACGATAAAAAGAAAGATGTATCAATATATGTGGAACCAAGTAGGAAGGTTAAGACAGCAGGAAGGAAGAGAAACCTAATAACACAAAGAGAAGGTGCAGGGGAAAAAGGAACAACAAAAATTAAAATTAAAAAAAAATTAAGAAAGAAAAAAAAGGGAACAACTACCAGGAAATAACACAGTACACAGACCTGTAGAGAGACTGAGATGTAGGGAAAGAGACTGCTAGGAGCTGACTGCAAACTTGTTTAAAGTTCCTTGGTTTATGTTATACAGTTAGCCTTCAATATCCAAAGATTCAGCAATCACAGCTTGAAAATATTAAAAAAAAAATCAAAAAAGCAAACTTTGTGCCATTTTATATATGGGACACCATTTTACTACACCATTATACATATTGGTACTTTGGCATCCATGAATTTTGATATCCACAAGGGGTCCTAGCAGATAGCAAAGGCCAACTGAATAACTCCTGCTTGAGTCTTACTGATAACTAGAACTACAGGAAATATTACCCGTATGGTTTTGAAATTACTGATGTCTCATATCAAAACAACTATGAATAATTTTTGAGATGGTTGAATCCAGGCCAACAGGAAACCACTGGGTGAATACAAGTGAGCCTCTACTATCAACTGCTGCTTTGAACAATCAAGGAATTTCCATCCTTACCATAAATTGATGGGAGGTGGATGATGTAGGAAAATTGGTCAATGTCATGAAACCATGTGACTGATTTATTTCTTAAACTTATATCAGACTGTTCCATTACAAACAATTTAAGATTACACTCACTTCTAAGGCACATAGGACCTGCACTGGCTTTCCATTTGTCTCCACATTCCCCTAAAGCTGCTGCTGTTGACCTACAAAGTTGTAAAGGACTTGGAGCCAGGATACCAGGAAGACCACCTCCTTCCATTTGAGATTTTCCATGGAGGTCCTATTGTACATCCCAGCACCTTAAGAATCTAGCCTGATGAATGCATGAGGCAGGCTTTTCTTTGTAGCAGCATCATGAGTAGCAGCATCAGTGCTACCAAAGCAGACTCGGGCACAGTGAAGTTTGAGAACAGGACCTTAGGTGCCCAGCTGGCAAAGGCTGCCAATAAGTGACTATAGGCCAGCTGGCTAGCCAAGTTAGAGTCTGTGGTCTAGGTTGCTATCTTTGGGCAAATAAGAAAAGTATCCAGATGCACAGGAAGGGGAGGGATCTGATGAAGGGGCTCTTGTTTTCCTCCCATCCTCCCTATGAGCGAAGAGATTTTGGAGACCTGTTACCTCATTGGTCTCCTAGTGGATTCATCCATAGCATTCTTGGTGGCAAGGAAGGTGGGGAGACGGACCAAGGGGATAAAACAACATAGCTATCTGCTGCAGCAGGTGGGAGGGAAGAGGGAGGGTCTTCATTGCTGTAAGCCTGGCTCAGTTGGGGGTGTGAGGACTTTCCTCCTTTGCTCCCATGATCAGACCACGTAGCTTGGTGGAGCAGCTCCTAAGGAATCTGGCTTCCATTTGTGGTGGCAGTTTTGAGCCCCTGGAAGACTGACTAATGATCTGGAGATGGGATTTCAAATCTATTACTGTTATATTGATTTTACAGTAGAAAGAAAAAGGAATGAACAAATAATAATGGGTAGTTACAGCGTTATATTCATGATCCCTACTTAAACTTTCATTTAAGAAAGAGACTGTGAAAAGTCCACAGTCCCTAGGAAGCAGCTGACTGATGATTCCCCCTCTCTGCTGCGATCTCTGCTGTGAGGTGGGGGATTGTAACAGGGACCCTGTTTCTGTTTGTTGCAATGGAAATTGCTCACACAAAGGAATGGGGACATTAGCCAGCCACTTCTTGAACAACAAGGGAAGACCCCCACCCATCAACTCTAGTGGCTGCTGATTGATAAGTAGGGAAATGGGCCAAGATTTACTATGCGGTTACACAGCAATGTGGTTCATACAAGATTCTGGCCAAGGGTACTATTGCAAAAGACAAAACATGTGGAACATAGCTTGGCCTCTGGACCACTGGACCTCAGTAATTTGTACTGGCTTCCCCTGTCCCCTGACCATGATTGTGGAAATCCCTCCCAAAGGAAGTCAAATTGTTCCATAACTACTGGGCATCACCACTTTGCAGCCAAAACTGAATTAACCTGAAGGGTCTTTTGTCCTTTAAAACCAGGTTTAATCTCTTTTCCAATTGGGTCCCAAATTATTTTAAAATCATGTTTTACTTATTTAATTGTATATTGCTTTGAAATTCTGGGGGACAGAAAAGCAATGAATAAATATATAATGATCTACATGTGGAAAATCTGTTTGATTACTAATATATTGAGATGTGTTTCAATTACTACAAACATCATGTAAGTTGATGTTCTTGACAGCTATACTATAAACGAGCCTTCGAAATATATATATATATCCCTTATAAAATGTGCCTTGATTATTTTGCATCTATAAAAGAATCCTCTGTCATGGTATATATTACTAAACTTACAAATGTTTAGCCTGTGTAGCAGAAGTGCTAAGAAATCCTGTTTGTGAATTGTAAAGATGCATGATGAGACATGTGCAAGAATGTCCCAACAGTTCCTGATGCAGAATGGGACTAATGCACATCAGTTGTGTTGTGCATCAGTCCCATGTGCATGGGTCACTTTGCTGGTTCTCCTATGTAATAACATAACAACAGCCCTTTGCTGGATACAGACATTATAGAACTGCTAATTCTAATTCCCACTGCTGTGAGTCTACTTAACAAAGATATAAGTCTCTGTCAGAAGGGCACATTGGGAAAGGGTTGGTGCTGCTAGGAAATCAAGCTGTGAGCTGTCCTTAGTGGATCAGGCAGGTGGTGCTGATGGAGGAGGAGGAGGAGGAGGAGGACCAGAGGCAGATTTTTAAAGATCTGCGCAGCCTGATTAAATCCACCAAGAAGGAAGGTTAGCCCAGAATAGAAGTGAGGAGCAGTGGTAAAAATAAGAGTGGCATTTTGTGTGTGTGTGTGTGTAGGGGGGTAAGGATTGTAACTGGAATGTGTAAACTCAGTTCTAGTACTGAAATCAAATTCCTAGCCTGATTGCATGCTCGGGGACATTGTGACAAGCCTGCTCTCCCTCATGGTGGCTGAAAAGCATCTGGGAACTTCAGTTACTCCCAAAATCCTTTCACCAAACCATTATACCATCAAGGTAGCTGCAGAACTGAAGAGAACAATACTGTTTGCATTTGTCAGGCCAAAAATGCTTCACAGATTATAATGGAAGTTTCAGATCACCAGGCATTGAAATGCCAGGTGTGACTCACCAATAGTCAGCTGCCTTTTTCATGTCTATCATCTATGGGAATCTCATTCACTAAGAAGAAAAAGAAAGGGGTCATAAAATGTATAGTGTACTGAAAGAGTGCTAAATAATAAGTTGTTTATAAAAAGGAAATGAAATACAGGATTATGGATAAAAGCCATTGAACTGGGTTTACAGTTTAACTAGAGAGACTTATTTGAAGTATAGTCTTCTGTCTGGACGTTTGAGGAATGAATGGACGCAGCACTTAAGGATTTTCTGAAAGAAAAATATCTCAGATTCTTCAGATGCAACACTAACGTTTTGCCCAACCCAGCTTTGAAAATCGGGTTAATAAAACAGCATGAGCTTAAGGCCTCAAATGGGATTTCCTTAAAGTAAAATCCTTCCGTAAAGGTGTTTCATATTTTCCGAAAGCCTGAAGGGTGCAAGATGAAACCTTAACAATGAAGCACCTGAAAACAGTGACAAAGGGTCTTTCCCTAGCTTTCTGCCTCCACATTCTGTCCCAGTGAGACCTCACAATCATCCACAGGCAAATGGAGGGTTCATTTCCATTTTATTGCTCATACAAATGTCTAAGGGTGGGTTGGCAGAAGTCTGGAGGTATGCATTTATTCGAGTATCAATGAAAGTCAGTGAAAAATTGTCGCCAAATTGGGCCAATTTAGATCAGTTTATATTAGTTCTGAAATGAAAGCAGTAAACAACAAAAGGGGACAAGTGGGTATGTATCTTTTTGAGGCTTCTTCCTGTACCTGTTACACTCCAGGAATTCAGGAAGGGTCTCTTCCTGACAGTGGGACAGTGGGTCAGAAAGTCATTAGGGAAAACAAATTCATAATTAGCTTAAATAAATTAAAATTCAATGTTATTAAATTTATCATATTTCATTCAGTGTTATTAAATTAATTAAAATGTCCAGTCTCATCATAAATCCATCTCAAACTTGATTATTAAAGTTATATGTGTAAGTAAATGAAGCTTTAAATGTACCTAAATTGACTTTAATTAGTGTTAATAATTATTAATAATGGACTGACTATTGCATAAACTATTAAAAATGAACTGAAAGGAAATAAATTGAGTGCAATGTTGACTATTAGAATGACTAAGATTTTAACTATGATTTTGACTATAACACATTTAGTTTCTTCTCACACTGGCCATAGTTCTATTAGTGATCTGCTGCTAAATTTTGGCAGCAACCCATAATGCCAGTTTGCTGAAATGCCAAGGTTTTTTTTAATTACTAAAAAATAAATATGCTGGCTAGCCCTATCAGGCTATGAGGACTGCAAAAGCTGGGGTCACATGCAGTGTTGTTCTTTGGCCACTCCTGTTTTAAGAGCAAAGTGTCAGGAATGTATTACTAACATTCCACATTTCCAGTTGAGGAAACAGAAAAGTCTCCTCAGTGTTTTAGTTGCAGTGAGTCAATGTTTATCATTCTATATTAAAAAAAAAAAACAGCAGGACATAATGGTTTGAGTGTTGGATTAGACCTCTAGAAGACCAGGGTTTGAATCCCTTCTCAGCCATGGAAACTCACTGGGTGGCTTTGGGAAAGTCATACTGTTACTCCAATGGAGAAACCCTATCCCGGATTCTACAGTTTGATATTAAATATGATTCTGTGTGTCTGAGAGGTCACCCGGATGAGCACGTAGGCAGTAGCGGTCAAAGGACCGAGAACCAGGTCAGGCAAGTAAAATCCCCAGTCACGTAGCCCCAGGAGACCTCAAGATGTGTAAACCCACAATAAACAAAGGGTCCTCAGCCCCGAGACGCCAACTTAAGGGGATTGGTGTGTCTGCCCCAAGTTGAGCAAATATTCCATCAGGTGAGGACTATTTACATGAAGTCACACCACAAACTAACACAGCCGAAGATCCTGAGACTTTGGCAACACCTTGCAATCCCATCACACAAAGGAAATTGCCATGATGGAGCTTCATTATCGCTCCAACACCCATTGTTCTCCCCGGGATAGGATTAGTCCTCCAGGCACTTTTTCCCCTACAAATAGTCCCAGCTTTTGAGCATTTCTTCAGATCGCTCCCGGTCACCCCAGCAGACCATTGCTCCGTCCGTCAAGTAATCCCCTCAGGCCTCTCCGTGCTGAGCCCCACTTCTCCGCTGCCTTCCCGGACCCAGGACTTCAGGAAAGGGTGCAGTATTACCCCAGCTGTACTCCTCCAGTACTCCTCTATCCAATTTCCTCTCTTTGTTTCTTAATAGCTCTTGGGTACCTATGTGCATGATTGTGTTGGTGCGTGAGACTTGCATTCAATAAAATCATTTATTGGACATTCTTGTTGGTTTTTGGCTTGGCCTGACCCCGTAAAAGCTGGGTAAAAAGACCCCACTAGGTTACCCTGCCTCTTGCATAGCTATAGCTCATGCTCTGGCTAGTTTCCATTCCCCATCACATGGAGCACATTGAGGTGTCCCCCAAGAGACCCCAGAAATCAGGGTAACAATACTCTCTCAGCCTCAGAGGAAGGAATAGCAAACCCCCTCTGTACAAGTCTTGCCAAGAAAACACTATTGGTAGGTTTGCGTTAGGGCTGCTATATGTCAGAAATGAAGGTTCATAACAACAAATGAATTGTTACACTTTTATTTTTCTAAAAATGATGATACTATGACCCCCTCATTCCTCAATTAATAAATCATTGCAATTAATGTCATTACCTCTGACAGACTACTTACAAATTGTGGTCAAGTGGCACATTTGTCTGGAAGTAAACCATCAATACTCACATGTGTTGCCCGAAGAGGTGAGGGATGTTGGGCTCCCCACACAATGTGAGTGTCTCCTTAGAATCTGGAGGGAATCTGGGGGAATTATAGCTCAAATATGGCCTGAAACAGGAGGGTAATGGCCTATGTATACTGGTACTAACTGTAAAGAGGACTATATATACTGGTAGAGGACTATGTATACTAGTACTAGCTGTAGAGAGGACCCCAGTTAAACAAGGTATTTTATTTGAATTGATAAACATACAAGAAATCAGGCACTCTTAAGAACCATACAAGGGTATTGGAAAATGAGGTGAGAAAGGTTGGATAGAGAGAGATTAGGAATGGAAAGGATGATAGTTCCCAGTCTCAAAGGAGAAGGTGACAGTGGAAGGGCTCAGACAGTGTCTGAGGGTAGCACAGAGGAACAGCACTCTGTACTACAATTGGCTGGGTTTGAAGCTGGGGTTTTTATATCCTATTTCACATCTTGAAGAGATGCATTGACAAAAATGTAATGGTTTTCCCACAAGACTGACAAAAGGGTCCAGAATGGGCTGATTGCTTAAATCTGGAGTGACAAAATATGGATGGGACTCATGAGGATCACTTAATGTTGGTCAGATAGGGTGTATAGGGAAATCTCCATAGGGTAAGATCAAGAGATGGTCTCTGATTGCTTATCAGTCTAGGCAGTTCATCTTTCATTGTATTCAAAGATGTCAAGAGCCTTGAGTGTTGAAGAGATTAGCACAAACCCGTCAGCGTTGGGGTTTTCTGCATAATCCAGTCTGAACTTTCATGACCCCAAACACATCTGTGGTCAATATGACCCCGGATCATGTTCTTTGGTTATTAATAAGTCCAATTTATCACATAACTTGTAGGAGGGGTAGTAGGGTATGATAACACATGCACACAGTAGGCAGGGTTGAAACCAAGACCGTGCAAGACCAGAACTAAAAGTCAACTATGTTTCAACCCTTCTTTCTCTGTTCTTTTGCTACCTCTTTCTCTCTCCCTCCAGTGGCACAGTGAATCTGCTCCAGATTTTGGTTTAAATTTCATAGATGTTGCCTCAAATAAGTTGAACACCTTGTCTAGTTCTTTAGAGTTCATACTTAAACCTAGGATGCACCACCTCATCGTCATAGAAGCAGTTAGCTGCCACTGCTCTCTTCCTCCTCCCTCCTCCTGCCTTTCTTCCTCACTTAACAGACAGCTGGAAAGGGATCAGACTTCTCTTGTCCCAGAGGTTGGAACTGATCCCTTTAAAATTATGCCAAGACTTGCATGTATTTAAGAAGAGAGCTACAGAAATCTGTCCCCTTGTTAGGTAATGACATGACAAGAAATTTGCCTAAAAAAAAAGAGATGGCCTGTTCAGTATTCTTTAACAAAGCAATTAAAATAAATTATACAAACTAGTTGCTTTTTCAACACCCATGAATTTCCCTGAATAATGGCAATCAGAGAAGCTATAGTGGATGAAACTGTAACTTCTGGGTGAAACATAAATATATAGGGGGCTTTCAAATTCAAACCAATTGTTTCTGATGCCACCACTGTCTTTTCCCCTTTACTCACTGAATATTCTTTTTACTCTGAAGCAGTTTTTATAACATATGTTTTGAGAGTTTACTATTTGCTACATTAATAAATAAGAAGAAAATATGTGTTCTTGTGGAACCATCCACAGCTAATGTTGTCAGACACTATGGAGAGGAGACCCTGATCTGACAAATTCTTCTCTTTAGTGCTTTATTTTATGGCTCATTATTTTTAAATAATGCGGCTCATTCCTCATTTCATCACATTCCAGGAGGAGCAGAGGCACTAATATCTAGCAGTGTTCTTCAAGCGTTTAGTTTTGTCATGTTCTGACTTGCATAAAGAGAATTTAATGATTGGAGAGTATTTCATTATGACTTCCAAGATCTGGATATAACTTGTTTAGAAGAGGTTTTTATGTTGTGCTCTCTGGCAATCTTTTCACCTCACTGCCCTTGTTGCTGAACAAAATCTTTTTTTTTTTTTTAATGACTCAGAGGGTTCACAGCTCAGCATTCTTCTCATAACAAGGCTGTATCTGGTCAGTCTTAGGGAACCTGTTGATGTAAGCTTTATACATGGATTCCCCCTGCCACTATTAATCCTAAGAATAGCTGTATGGGAAAGGTAGACTTATTAGGCCCTTTCTGCATGAGGCTGGTGAATTGGTTCATGCTGTTTCTTACCGGATTTTCTAGGCTCGAAACAAGGCAGACTTTCTCTCACTTCCTTCTGCATAGCTACTGCGTATGTTCCATTCTGATTCGGAGGAGTGCGAGTTCATCAATCCACACTGCTTCTGCCGTGGCCACTCCCGCTACTCCCCTCACCCTGTCCCATCAGCTGTGATTGGCCCCCTTTTTTTTTTGCATGGCTTAGTACATCATTGCATACATGCATAAGTCCATAATATCCCCTGGCCCCTCCCATGAACCCTCCCCTGACCACCAATTTGCATCGGTGCAAATGTACGTGTCTGCACTACTGTGAAAGTACGAGTTGGATCGATCTGGAAAACTGGAAAACCGATTTCCTCTGTTTTTCAAATAGTGTGCTTTACCACCACACGGGGGCACATTTAGTCGGAATTACGTGCGAAACGAAGGTAAATAAACCGAACCTAGTCCGCTCCAACGTGCAGAAGACCTCCGTGGCAAGATGCATTGGCCTGCCTTAATAACCGTGTGTGGAAAGGGCCTTAGAGGCATTATTCTCTCTCCACATGTTGTTTGAACACATGGAGAAAGTTGTGAAGGAGGCTGTGGTGTGGAGAGGTTAATTCTCCTCCCCCATTTTTTTGTTGTTTTTGCTCTGCTTCAAGAACTTAAGTATGAACAGAGAGCAGCAGGAATGAGGAGAAGCAGTAGGACCAGGAGACTCCAGAAAAAGGCTGTGGGCTTCCTACTGAGGCAAGGACCAAGACAACTACCCATTAACAACAGCTTCTGACGCTGGCTTTGAATCAAATCCATGGTTACAAGTCATTTCCTACATTTGAGGAGGCCAGTTTTATCAATTTTTTCCCAGTCCTTTGGATGACTGGATATGATTGATTCTTTGATTGTGTGTGTCTCTGTGTGTAGGCAGATACATGCACTACCCTATAGGATGAAGTGAAGTTTTGGAGACTGTATCAAGAAAAATGTGGCAGAAGAATGCAAATTTAGATTGACCGAATTCTTTTTTTCACCTTGAATGATCTTTTTTAAATTTATTTTTTAAATAGAAAATAATCCTCAGAAGTGTTATAAAAATCGTATATTAATATGCATTATTTAAAGAAAAAGATAAAACAAAATCCTAAACAGATAAAAATAAAAGACAAAAAAGAACAATATACTAGATCAAAAATCAATTAAAAAGAACAATAATGCACAAATTTAAATGATGAAATAGTAACAATTAGCAAATCATCATCATCATCATCATCATCATCATCATCATCGATTGACTGAATTCTGTAGGCTGGTACTGAATAAAATACTAGTATAGGAGAGTGCTGATAATTTTCCTGGCTTCCATGCCCTGCTTATCATCATTACACCTTGTTTTTGGTAATGTCTACTATGCAATGGGGAACCTTTGATCGTCCAAATGTTTATGAATTAGTATTCCCATCATACCTTACTATTGACCAGGCTGGCTGGGGCTGGTGGGAAATAGAGTTCAGCACTACCTGGTGGGCTGCACATTCACTAGTCGTGGTCTAGGAAATGGTCATGTTTTAAAATAACTGTAATTTCACATGCCTTTAGAATAACAGGCAAAAGCCGCAGTACCCTGAAACCACCAGAAGTGGAATCTTGTACACTCAGGCAGTTTAAATCCCATTCAGGTCAATGGGATTTATGTGGCTAATTAGGTGCTGGACAGCAGCCAAAATATTTTTTAAAACAAATCCCTCACTAGTAAGCAATTCTGGAAAGCTGGTGTCTCTTACAAAACAGTGAATTCCCCCAGCAGTGTAAAATGTTAGTTATTTATTCTGGGAGATAATTCATTTGAAAGGCCAAATGATGATCTGAAACGTTGTTTAAGAAGTGTTCAAACTATGTGTGCAAAATTTACTGAAATATGTCATCTGGGTTTTTTTTTTTTTTTTTAAAAAAGCAGTTAGAATCTCATTAATTCTAAATCAAAAACGTACTTGGGAAAACAATTTAAAAATAGATATTGAAACCCAAGAATTCACACTCTTCCACACTTGTTCCCATTACAATGCACACCTAAGAGTTTGGTAATTTTTTCCAGGTGTGGTAAAATAAAAACTGGTTTACATTTGTAGCTAGTTTCAGATTTTAAAGTAAACAAGGCATTTGCGCTGAAGGACATGGTTTGTCTATGATATATCCCATCTGGGAATGTTTATTTTAAACACATCATTAAAAAGCAGCCAGTTTAATGTTTTTAAAGAAATTTCCTACCATGCTAAAACATTTGGAGGAAATTTCCTTTTAGTTAGAAACACTAAGATAGGGTAGGATTCCCTCCCCCTTCCAGGGTGACAGGCCCAATGGGGTGAAAACACAGATGGAATGAGTGGGAATTACTTTTCTGAAGGACAAATAAAGAAATCAAGGTGAAGAGCAAAAAGTTAAGGTGGGAAAATCCACCTCTGTGTACACTGAGGGGGAAAAAACCAAATACAGGCAATGGAAGCAAAATATCTGAATGTACTGTAGGCAAAGGTGTTGGGATTTTTCTACCAAGATATTCATGCAGTGTTGTTCTGTAATAAAGTTGATCTGTAAAAATCTGAGTGAAGGCAAAACATTAAGCCAAAATGCCGCCCCATTCACCAGTCGTGAAGTGGGGGGCATTTTGAATGATTTGTGGGCAGAGAAAACTCATCCCCTGTCTCTGAAACTTTGCCAGATGCCATTTTTCTTTCTTTCCAAAGGCCCTGAGAGAGATACTTATGGTATCAAATAATTTTGCTCGTGGAGGGTTTGTAAAGAAAACTTGAAGAATGAAGGTGAACTGCAGGGGATGAGTTCCTCTCCATGCCCCACCTTCCACCCTCAATATGCCAGAGACTTTGTACACCTCTAACCCTCTCCTCCGTCAAATTTGAAATGAAAGGTCTGATATGAGCACTTTCAGTTCAGTGCTGTCAAAGTTCTACCACCTTATTTCTGTAAATGAGGCTCAGCAGGATCATATCCTACAACTGTCCCAATTTGGCAGGGACAGTCCTTATTAATTCTTTTTCAACCAACTTGTTCAGCTGCCCTAAAAATATCCGAGTTTTTCTCCCCTCCTCCCACTTTGCTGCAAAGTGATTTCAAAGTTCACAAATAGTTTGCATTCAATTAACTCAGTGAAGGAGAAGACATGGGGGAACCATCTCGCCTTGCCCAGTGTTGATGCAGCCTCTCCTAGCTTGAGTGTTCTTCCTTGTTAATAACTTTTGCCATCCTGACCACACTGTTATGTTGCTTGGCCACACGCACACATTCTTATTTTCATTTGGGAAATGTTGGAGGGTATGGAAAGGCTAGTCTGCCCTCCTTCATCATTGAGAAATCCTAGTGACCAACACGTATGATAAGTTATTGGGAACTGCTAAAATGGTTTCAAATCATTTTCAACTTGCTTTATTGGCTGTATATCACCTTGAGATCTGTGGTGGGAAGGTGGCATAGAAATATTCAAGAAAACAAAGAGGCATCAGTGCTCGTATAAAGTAATTGGTGAGAAAGGGGAGCCTAGAGAATGCCTGCCCTTTGTTTTGTCTCTCTGTCTTCTTCTTTGGTTTAGTACTCAAGCCTTTGGCTCCCTTCTTACTTGCTGAGATCACTTTCACTCTTCTTCAATTAGTCAGTTATTCTCTCTATTCCTTTTGTTTGTGAAGGGAGCATCCATGGGGTTCCAAACCCAATAATACCTACTAACTTACCTCCATGCGTGAGAGCCAGCTTTTAGCAGTGCCTATAAACAAATATAGGTCAACTCCTTTATTTCTCTCTTTCCCATCCTAAGATTGATTTCTTGAGACAATAAACCATTTTCTTTTTACCTTACAAGAACATCTTAGTGATTACTTTAATTTCTACCACAAGCTCATATTGGCCTACCCATGCTGCACTCTGCTTAATGTAGATCCCAACTGTTCCTACAAGGCTTAGATTCAATTGCTAGTCTCAAGTAGAGTAAGCCCACTGAATTAATTGCATTTACATAAGTGTTGACTTATATTGTTTTGGTGATGCTGCTCCTGCTGGGACTAGCTCTTGGATTTAGGCCTATACAAACAGACATCCAAAGGAGAGCTTAATATTTATCATACACACATGAGATCTGTGGCCAGTGTAAATGCATTCAGATGTGCACTTTCCTTCCCTCTCCCCCCATTTTTGCATCTGCTTCTTTGTACAGAAGTGATGCCCACAAAGTGAAATCATTTTGTGGGAAGCGATCCTGATTACAGCCACATTTTGACACCATGGGAGAACTTGTGGAGCTTTAGTGGTGAAGTGATGACTTGACTGAATGTTTGAAGGCTTTAATCTATTAGCATGTAAACACAATACATCCTAGTTGAAATATTTAAAAATGATACCTGGTAAATCATTCATGAGAGCAGCGACTATACAGAACCGGCAATTCACAGTTGCCCCACACAATTGTTTTCCTATTAAAACGGGGTTGAGAATTATCTCTGAGTAGGACATTGGATTGTTTGAGCTTTAAGGACCAAAAGCTGGGTCCAAAGCTACTGGCTGGCTTGTACTGGTGTAAACTGATGAACATGATTGGCAACTAAGCTCAACCTCAAGATCACCAGAATGGATGAAATCATGCCACTAGAGCAACCAGGGAGCTATGGAATATGCAACTAGTAGCCTGGCCAGGGGTGGGGAATCTTGGAGGGTAGACTACCTCTTTGATGTCTGGAATGGCTAGCTTGATAGATGATAGAAGTAGAGATTAATGTCTGGTCTTGTGCCCGTTTTGTAAAAGGGCATGAAGATTGATTCTTAGGCACCTGTGAGCCATATGCTTTATAAACACACCCTGTGGTTAGTCTTTGAGCAACCTTCCTCAGGTTTCCCTTTGAGCAAGCTTCCTCTGGTTTCTCCTACATGAGCCACAGCTATTTTTTCCAGATGATGCAGAAAATGTGTAACTGCTGCAATGTTAAGTATATTTACCTGGAAGTAAAACCCAGCGGTAGGATTGCCAGGTGGTAAGGCACTGGGTGAGATCTCAGAGAAATGTTACGCTACATGCTATGTTTCTCTGATTCTCCAGGCATAGTGATAAGGAAATGCTACATTTCTCCAAGTCTTTAGGCAAATATGAAAATCAATGGCCAGAATCCTGCCACAGAGTCACAGATGTGTTGGCACCATACTTATGGTGCTACATAGTCCTGTACTAGTCACCCCAATCGTCACTTGCCTGGTAGCAGCCACTGTGATCAATGGAGGGGGGGCGTCACTTCCCTGTCAGTTGGGAAACAGCTGACTGATGTTCCCACCCACCCCATGAGTCATCTCTAGTGTGACAGGCAGAGGCAGGGCCCTTGTCACAGTTCCCCCTCATGCTGAGGACTGCTCACACAAGGAGGGTTGGGAACATTAGCCAGCTGCTTCCTCATCTACAGGGGAACAGACCTCCATCAATTGCAGCAGCTGCTGCCTGGTAAGTGGGGACTGGGAAAATTTCATAGTCCCTACATAGCCTCTTAATGATGGTCTGCATAAGGATTGTGAATACAAAACAGCCACAACTGCTTAATTCTAGCTTACACATTTCTAACTGCCCAGCGGGATTCCAGCCTTCGTTTTGTGGGTGCGTTTGTGTGTGTATGAGGTGATTCTAGATCCTGGGCAGCTATCTCCACCCATTCCTAGCTAATGCTGTAGCTCAGCATGTTTAGTGCATGAAAAAGCCAGGAGCTGGGGTGCCATGAAGAGTGAGAATACGGAGCCTGAAGTGGGAGAAAGAAAGCTAGAACAAGTGTGTGGGCCCACTGTGTCATCTGGAGGGAAGTAGAATGCCAACATTACAGGTCATTAGTCTTCCTGTTGTATAAGCCATGGCAGTAGCAATGAAGGACCAATGAGAAAAGAAACCACTCTGACCTTTCCACAACCCCAGTAGCAGCACAGGGCCTGGCAAAACTCCTCACGTGTATTGTGTGCTATAGGGAAAGCCACATAGGATATAAGTTCTTGTGAGAAAGGTGGCAAATGCTGTTGTTACTGGGTGTGTTTTGCTGCCTATGTTGGCAGTAAAGAGAGAGAAATTTTACCTCTGAAAAATGCTTTGTATTTTTTTCCTTCTGATTCTGGCTTGCCATATTACTTGGATAGCTGGGATTTACCCACATTCTGTGTCTAATTATGCAGATTGCCTTTATGCTCACTTCTACAATCAACAGATCCACCTGCCAATCCTTGTCTGCCTTGCTGCTGTGACAACACAGATACCCACCTTCTGGTCTCAGGTTTTGGCCCTAAAATCTCAGGGAATGGGATGCTTCCAACCTAGCAACCTGAACCCAGTGAAACAAGTAAAAGGAGACTTTCTTTTTTTAGTAAACATTGTAAGAGTTGAACTATCGACTGCACAGCAAATTAATTTTTCTGATCACTAAATTTAGTCACCTTTGTGCAGCTTAAAGGGCCTGCCAGTGTGAAAAGGGTGTTTGTTGACCTGAGGCAACCTTGTACAGGGTGGACAGATTTCAGGCTTGTAAGATTTACATAACTTTTTACTCAACCCCCCAAAACTACTAAACAGAGCAAGTGCAAAAGAAGTACACTACAAATTGATATCAAAAATGAAACAAAACAAAATGGAGACTGAACAAATTATATGCCTAGGAATTTGTTTCTAGTCTCAGAGTAGAACTGAGTGTGCAGTTCCTTTTGCACAGAAGTCCATTCTTGGTTATCTCAATTTTTCCAAGTCTAAATGGAAAAAAAGTTCACTATTGGAAGTCAGAAACCCTTGCTGATCTACTACAAATCACCTAGTGGTCCACCAAGTAGATTTATGTGATGCCCAACCTTGGCCTAGTAGTAAATATAACCCAGTGGCTTTTACAGCCCTAAATATCACCTCCTCCTCACGGATTGCTTTTAATGTAAAACTAGGCTCAGTCACTTGCCAAGGTATGTCTTTTATTGTAGAAATAAAGGCATTGGCCCTTAATATTTTCATTACTTTAATGTGTGAAAAGAATGCCATCACTTTTTCTAGATGTTGGAAAGGGTTTGGAGTTTTCCACCTGTGTGACTGGAAAGCAGATGATTAAGTTTAAGTGCAATGCACCAATGTCACCTTTCTGAACTTTTGACACAGTACAGCTAACAGGGCATTAAAAATGTAACAGTGTTCACTGGAGTGGCCACCTACAGAGAATGTTGCTGTCAAATATTTTCACGTTCTGGGTCAGATGGTCCTAATTTGCTCCTGTTTCATGACATTCCTTTCCTCCTTGTAACATCTCCATAGACTCACCCCCAAGGAGAGGCCAAGAATTTAGGTAGCTGGGTTGATCCATATCAATAAACTGTTCTTGCAGTAGGTTGTTGTGGGTTTTCCGGGCTTTGAGACCGTGTTCTATTAGTATTTTCTCCTGACGTTTCACCAGCATTTGTGGCTGGCATCTTCAGATTCCTATGGATTCTGACCGTGAAAGCCTTCGACTTTACATCAGTTCTTGCAGTGTTCATTGATGTCCAGGAACAGGTATTTTGTACAGCTAATGAATTTCCCTTGCTACTCTGAAAGGCTTTGCATCATAAGTGTAGTTCACAAGAAAATATTCCTCTCTCTCTCCTGTGAGGAGACCCAATGTTGTGTAGTTGGTCAACTAAGACAGTGGGAGATGAGGGTTTGGATCCCTGCTTAGTCATTAAAATCTAGACACTGGAAAACCTCCTTTGAATAATTCTTCCCAAGAAAACCCCATTATATTTTTGCCTTAGAGTCACCAAAAGTCAGAGATGACATGAAGGTAAATGACAACAACAACAACTGTCATGAGCACTGCAGTGAAAGTTAATAGGGAATCAGGAAGTCAGAATAGAGTGGCAGAAACAGTAGCATTAGTAATCAAAATATCCCCGAATTCCAACCCTGTGAGCCCTGACTCCATTATTTCACTGTAGGCAAGTCTTGGAAGAGCTTACCAAGAATTCCTAACACCTGATATACATAATTGCACTGTGCGAGTTAGTTCAGTCCTAAGTGGCACTTCACATACAACTGCAGAAAATTATACCGCTGTCTCATTAGACACATGGACACATTTTGATGGTGAAATACACAAAGTCAGTCATTTAGCCCTATTGGCTTTTTAAAACAAAACAGTTTCCTAGCTGGTCCTTGTGAACCTTCTTTGCTGTTGAACCTGTTTCTCACTTGTCTTTGTAGCTAACATGATGCCTGCTCTGTCATGATGCCTGCTCTGTGTTTCCTTATCACATATTACATTTCATTGTAAATGAATGGACAAGTCCTTGATTTTTGCGCCGTGTGGAAAGGGGATATTCCTGCTTAATTTTGGTTTGCTATATATGCAGCTGTCTTTGAAGGATGTGGAGGAGAAATCTTGGGTCTTGAATTTTGTCATCTGGGCTTACATTTTTGCCTCCCGTCTCTTTTATCTCTCTCCTTAATACCCCTCATCTTCCCCACTTCTCTCTAATCCATTCCATCCACCATCTACAGTTGCCAATCCCTAGGTTAGATTTAAGGCCTCGTTTGGTTGTCTAGGGTCTCTATGGACTAAGTACAGTCTCAGCTTAAGGAGATAGAATCAAGTGAACTGGTTTTTGCTTGATCTGAGAAGTTTTGCCATTTCTTACCCAACTACCCCAGAGCTCAGGAAAGTTACTGTTTTTAACCACAGCTCCTCAGATCCTTAGCAGTCATCATGCTGGATGAGGGAATCTGGGAGTATCAGTTAAAACAAAACTTCCCAGCTCTACTCCATCCTGAAAGACAGGAGGCTTTCTTGCTTATTTTCAAGCGCAACTCTGAAAATAACCATATTTGTGCCCATGGTTATAATGGTTTCCTTCTTTCCTGGAAACTTGCCACTGGCTCAGGGGCCAGCACTACTCTTGGGGCCATCACTCTGAGTAGGCTGTCTTAGGAGATCTGGCAATGTTACTAACATCTCCTTTCTCTGTACAGGAAGCCCCCACATTTTGACACCCTGTAATCTGATGATTGACTCTTTTAATCACTTCCAAATTAAGGACAAATTCCATTAATTTGACAAGGGTTCCACTATTTCATCAGTTCTTCTTGCCTATGGAGGCTCACTTCAGACTGGTTGCATACATGTGCTGCTTGCTAAGTGAGCTGAGACAGGGAAAAAGGTGCCAAGCTGCCTGAGAGATTTTGCAAGCAGCATGTGCGTGATCTGTCTCAAGTGAGCCTCTGTAAGTTTGTCATGCTCCCTACAATACAGTACATGGGTTTTGCTTTTCAACTAATTCTGTTTTTTGACACTGCTTTGGTTCCCTAACTTGTCAGATAAGAGGAGGCAGTCTGTATTTATTTGTGTTTCCATTGACAACCTTTTGAATTCCAGTTCTGGAATGATTTTTTTTAAAAAAAGATCTGTCCATAAGTAAATACACAGAATTTCTTGAAGTCCATACTACAAATTCATCCTTTGTTCTTTGTCAGCCATCGGTTTTCAACATCTTGTGTGTAAGACCTGAACTAGTAGGCAGCTGGTTCTTCACTGGTGAATATGAGCCCACATCTTCTTTTTCATTGGCTTTCAAGAGAGTATCCATAAGCTGTAATATGAGAGGCTACAGGGGATGGTTCGTTCATTTCAATCTCTCCTCACCATTTTACACAAGGTGGATGACACTGCGCTGAAAAAGCTATCTGGTGTCAGAACACCTTCTCAATTATTCAGAAGCTATTTAGCAGCTAAACAAAATTTCCTTGACTGCTAAATTATTAACTGTAGTGTATTTTTATGACTAAAAGTACGGTCTGGTTTGGTATGTGTTATAAAAGGGAGCAGATCATCCTGAACAGGTCTTTCCTGAATCAGTTCTTTTTATGTTTTGCAATAATTTCTTATGTTTGGAATTTTTTTCTCCTGATGTGTCAAGCATCAACCATGATAAGTGAGATACTCCAACACACTGGGAGAAAGATGGGTCTCCATCACTGATCTTGGTCTTGTAGCTTGGAATCCACAAGTATTTTGCGTCTAGGGATATGTAATCATCTTGCTGCTGTTGAGATTTTGGTTTAGACAGGTCATCACTGCATGGTAAGATAGCCTGTTGCGGGTTTTCTAGCCCCTGTGAGAATTTTTACCTCCAGAGCTCCAGAGGCACAAAGCTTTTTTACTTTTTTTATTTTTTGGCATTGTGTTCATTGCATTCTGTGCAAAAATATATCTGTGCAAAAGTTCTGTGCCTGTGTGAAATAAGTGGTGTTTTTTTTTTCATTTTCTGTAGGTCAGCATGTACACACACACACACACACACGTGCGCGCATACACAGAGCAACTGCAACAGGCTGATTGATCATAAACAAGCAAACAACATTGCTACTATTTTTAATGTTACTATTTTTTTTACTGTCTGTTCAATAAGGTAAAAGGTTATTGCATTTTTTAAAAACTTGGCAGATTTTTCAGATACACTTGAAAACTATTCTTAAAAATGGATAAAACCACACTGAGACTGATGCCTTCCAAAATCTCACCATGTGGCACTGAGGAAAACTCTCTGCGCATGTTGTTGTTGTTCTACTTACCACAAGAAAATAAAATGAGCTAGGGTTTACACCCTTCATCGCATCCCAACATGCCATGCTTGGGACTGCTTTCAAATAAAACATATTTAGGGCTTCTCAATAATATAGTCTGTCCCAATGTAAGTAAAATAAGACTGAAATGATGGTTAAGCTCAGTCTTAACTGACTGGTATGATTCATTGCTGCTAACCACACTACACCGTAACAAAAGTTTGGCATATTTTCTGCATCCATAATTGCCCTAAAGTATATTTTCTCCTCACAACAACAATCCTATAAATGTGGGTTAGACTGTGAGATCCTGACCTTGAATGGTAGCTGGTGGCTTCCATGCTTTTAAGGCAGTTAATCCACTCTGCACTTTATGGCTTAGATCCTGTCCAGTGCTGATGAAGTGAGTTTATCTGGGTTATGTTGCCAGTAGGGACAGTTCAGCCCAGTCAGTGAACTGACTCTTAAGACCAGTTTGTTGGACTGCTGGGTAAAGGGAAGCAATTTGCATAAGGGGAACAGAAGAATATAAGAAGTATACCTGTTAGCATTATCCAGTGTAATGACAACATAATGCCCCAATGGAACCCCACCTTGTACTTGAGCTATCCAAGGTGCTGAACTTATTGAGGGGAATACAGTTCAGCACCTTAGAAAATGTCTTTAAGTAGTGGGCTAAAAGCTGGAATGCATTCGCTGCTTCATTCATGTGGGAGGCACCAGCTGGCATTGTACTGTACATGTGAGAAACTGAAGCTGAGATGTGCCCATGGCTAATTGGTGAATTCCTGGCTGATAGGAGATTTGGCTTGGATTTAAAAGGAGACTTCCATCCACAAACTGGTACTTCTGTGCCTACAACTTTTGAAAATTGGGGCACCTTCTAGAACAGCCTTGAGTGGGTACAAGAAACTACCACTGGACGAGAAATAGAGGATGTGGTTCTCTGAGCCCCATGAACACTTATAATATAATTAATATAATATAATACAATATTGTGTAATTTGAATCAATTGGATAAAAAAAAGACCCTTTATTCCCCTGTAAAAAAACCCCCCAGGATCAGGCCAATCACTAATGCCAGTTTCAGGCTTGCACAGTTATTTTCCTGCCTCCCTTTTCACCCCACTATATGACTAAGATGGAAATCACAGCTGCCAGCAGTGATTATCAAAAGCCGTCCAATGGGCTTAGAGGCTAAATGGAGATTTTAGCTTTGAGTTTCCACTTGCATCTCGGTGCTCCAGCTACTACTCCATAATGCCACTGATCCATAACAGAGTTCATGTGGGTGAGTATAACAATTACACCCATCACTGGATAGATTTCACTCTGTCCTGTGCAATATCCTGTTTAACCTGTTTTGTGTATACTTTGGATTATTTTCATTATTGATTATGTTTGCAGCTAGTAATTTTATCTCTGTATGGGTGCCCACATTCAATAGAGTAAAACTAAGTACCTTACACTGATCTTTTTTTGAATACATTACTTGATTGTTGCATCTGTGGTGGAACTTTTCTGGAAGCACAGTCAGTCCGTTTTCATACAAATCATCATCATCATCATCATCATCATCATCATCATCATCATCATCATCATCATTTTTAAAGAATGAATAGCATGGCATGCTGAAGCTTTCTGTAACTGTTGGATGGTGGTCTGGATTCTTTCAAAGCTCTCTTCTCATACTCCAGTAACTCTCCAGGTCCAAACTCAAGGAAAAAAAATGATTCTGCTTGTGTACAGTGCAGATTGCCTAGCAGCTGTGCTAGGCATCCCCTTTCCTCCCCAACATCATTTGCTGGCGCACTTCTGAAACTTGTTTAATAGCAATTATCCTTGGGGCCCGAAATCATATTTAGTACTAGTATTTAATTGGTTGAACATATCTGTAATAACTTTTTTTAAAAGGCTACATGTCCCCCAGAATGGATAGTCTATCTGAACTGGGGACCTATGGGTGGATTCTGTCAGCTAATGACTGTGAGAATGGATAGATGGATATAAAGGGATAAAAACAGTGGTGCTGTATCAATGTTTCCAGCCATCCAACAGCCGTTGCCGCTTCAGCCCTCCCTGCTCCCTAGATGACAGGTGAAGACACTTCCAAAATGTGGGAGAAATTGACTAGATGATTCATATCACTGCTTCTATTGATGGAGAAAAGAAGTCTGGTACCACCATATAGCTGTCCAACAAGCAAAAATAAGTGTAGGCAACAGTGTGATGGGAGGAGAGGCTGGGAATAGAATTGTTTTGAGTTTGCAACAACAAAACCCCTTTGGTTAAGCAATTGAAGAGGGCAAGAATGGACACCCATTTCGTCCTGCTGAAAGGCTGCTAGGGTATAGGCAAACTCAAGAGAGCAATTGATGTGCAAGTTCGGGGGAAGAGCAAACTGCCCTTTATGGGAAAATATTTTCTTGTATCTGTTATCTGGGATGTCTGTATAAAGATTTTTAGTGCCCCATGGACTCTCTTCCTCTCTGGTCAATCCACAGCCAAAAGGAAGGTCAGGTAATTTCCAGTTCGTAGAGTGAAATAATTCCTTTTCCTTCATGTATGGACGCTGTTAATCTTAACTGCTTCTAATGATTCTTGCACAAGGAGAAAATGTTCTGTAGAAAGATCCTAGGTCTCCTGGTGAGAAAGATGTAGCTGGCTGAAAGCCACAAATACACTTCAGATGTTGGAATCCCAAAGTGCCCATGCTCTTTTATGACACTATGCCTATGTCTGTGAAACTCACTCTGAGGTTCTGATACACACACTCTGTAACATGGGGCTGCACACTGGACGTCTACCAGTATACTGAAGTTAACAGACATTCAGAGTCAAGCTAGGGAATACATCTAGGGTATCTGTTGTCATAGCACAGGACTTTCTTCATCTCCCTTTTTTGCCTTTAGCATGCTTCATTTTGTTTGTTATTGGAAAGTAAACACGGTCTTAGTTTGCAAATGATAGCTGAGGCATGTATCATTGATAATATCTCAACATGGAAGGAAAAGCAGGTTAATCATAGGAAATACACATTCCCCTTCATGGCTAGTTTAAGCCTCATGATATATAATGTGCTGCCCTACAGATCTTCTGCAGATAACTGTTTGATCAAACACACAAAATTAATGTATGAAGTGGTAACATATTGTATCCTCCAACATCTTAATTTTGAATAACTGTGGGTGTTTCCTTCCTTGCTTTTTTCTGCATAAGGGAGCATTCACACATTTGATCCCACCCATCCAATCTTAAGTTGCAAAGCTCAGAAACAGAAAGTAAGGTCATTTCCTCACTAGTCTGTTATAGCACTATTATTCCACTTGCAACATCCTATGGAATCCTGGTGTTTGCAGTTTCGGGAGGGGCCAGCCAGCCCCTCTCTAAACTTTTTTACTGGGAAATGGTAAGGTAAAGAAGAGGAGTGCCACCTTGAACTCATTGCAGGGCAGAAATAATGCAATTGTGTGGAAGGGTCCTTCAGTCATTATTTGGAAGAGCAGCTTGTTCCTAAGGAACTGAAGAGAACTACCACATGAACATGGTTTTGGCAAAATTATTTAACTCAGGGGGCCTACTTAAATGTGTTTGTTTATGCATGTTCATGTGTTTGAATTCATCCTCCCAAAAGCCCCACAGAATTCCATTATTATTCCTGTTCCACAGAGTGGATTTGGAATTACAGATCATAACCATGATTTCTTGAGTCTCTTTTAATTCTAGCATTTCACCCCACTTTAGCTGCCATGGCTCCATCCTGTGGAATGTTGGGATTTGCAGCTTTGTTGTTATTTGTTATCAAGTAGATTGACTTATGGCAACCCTATGAATGAGATACCTCTAGGAGCCCTCCTTATCAACTGCCCTGCTCAGGCTTATGTCTTTCTTGATTAAGCCTTTCCCTTGGTAGTGGTTGTGCTCTCTCCCTACTCCATTCTACTTTACAAAGCATTATTGTTTTTGTTTTTCTTTCCCCATGAGTCACATCGTCTCATGATGTGTCCAAAGTAGGGCAGTCTCTGTTTAGTCATCTTGGCTTCTAGGGAGAGTTGAGGCTCGATTTGCTCAAAAGACCCATTCATTTGACTTTTTAGAAGTAAAGGATATCTGTAGAACTCGTCTCTAGCACCATGTTTCAAATGCATTGATTTTCTTGCTGTCAGCTTTCTTCATTGTCCAGCTTTCACAATGATACTCTAGGAAGGCACATTTAGAATTCCCTAACGCCTCCCCAAATTATATACCCTAGGATTCTGTAGGATGCAGACATGGCAGATAACAATGAAATGGAAATGCCTTAACTGTGTGGTGTGAAAGTTTCTGTACTTAAACAGAGGCCCTTTCTGCATGGGGTTATTACCACGGGTTACTGCATTGTAGCATTGAACTGTTCTGCACGTGAGAGCAAATTAGCTTTGCTTTATTTTCTGTTGTTCTGCATGGTATCCCGTGATAATGCACCACCATGCAGTAGGAAAGTGCGCTATTTGAGAACTGGAAAAAATCCAAATCACATTCTGACATCAAAGCAAATTTGGATTTTCGCAGTGATGCAGAAACGTACATTTGCACCAATGCACATTGGTGGGCACTGGTGGGTGGGCTGTGGGAATGGGAAGTAGTACATACAGTATTTTCCAGTATTAGACACACTGGTGTAAGATGCACCGTATTTTCAGGCTGCATTCTTTAAGAAAAATTTTTTTAGTACCCCTGTCCCCCATTCCATTCTCTGCGCCCGCTGGCCACCCCCTCCTGCACCTCTCCAGGCCCACTCGCCACCCCCACACACCTCTCCACAGGTGCTTGTCACCCCCCCCACTCCTCTTCAGGCCCACTCACCAGCTCCACACACCTCTCCACACCTGATTACCACTCCTATACAGCTCTCTGTGTGCACTTGCCAGCCCCATGCACCTGTCCATGCCCAATCGCAATCCGTACCATCTCTCTGTACCTGATCACCACCCTCATGCAGCTCTCTGCATGCTTGCCACTCCCATGTATCTCTCTGATTGGGCTGAGAGGGGTGTGTGCGGGTGGCGATGAGGCTCAGAGAGGTGCATGGGGGTGGGGAGTTACTGCATGCAGGTGGCAATCGGGCATGGAGAGTGGGTGGAGGGAGTTACTGTATTCACACCCCATTTCCAGGAAGCATTTTTTGGGGAAAAAGTGCCTTTTATATGCCGGTAAATAGGGTAGTAGGTACCTACGTAGATATGTACAAACATACCAACCCAAAAGACAAAAATAAAATAAAATAAATCAGCCAATCACAGCTGCTGGGGCAGAGTGAGAGGAGTCGGGGGAGTGGGCAGTGATGAGGTAGAGCAGATGCATGAACTCGCACTCCTCTGCAGGAAAACGAATCAAAAGGAGGGACTGTGTGGAAAACAATCAGGGAAAACCATGTTATTTGAATATAGTAAGAACTGGCGGAAACTGCTTCTTGCGCCTCGTGCAGAAAGGGCCAGAATTGGCTTCTTATGAATTAGTCCAAAATCTAATGATGTCCAATTGCAATTAAAACCAAGTACTATTTTTTCCTTTTGTCTGAACTGAGATTTTGTTTACAGGTCTCTCCAGGTTCATGTCCCAGATCCATAGTGCTACTGATTCCAGAATGGAGAGAGAGTGGGAGGGAGATGGTGGAAAGGAACATAAATGATGGCTGGGGATTCAGGGAGCTGCAGACTAGAAGAGAAATACTACTTCTACTTGTACTAAACACAATAGTTATAATAAAACATTGCAGTTCAAGTACTGGTGGCTGTGTAACAACACTTGAAATAAAACTAACTAAACATTGTTTGGCACAGGTTACAGTAACATTAAAAAAAAAAGAACAGAAACAGAAACTGCCATCCTCTGACCATTTATTTTCTTTACAGTGAATCTCCTGTGTATGATGTTTTTGAGGCGAGGTGGAGTTTAACTGTTTGGTTACAATGTGTGAAGACATTGCTTGCCTACCTGTAGTGCATTTTTTTGAAGTCTCTGTTACCACTTACTCCCACTCCACCTCTTTTATTTAAGTGGTGATACATTTGTTACTATTTGGTACTGCTCACGAAGCTCTTTCTCTCCTCATTGTCTTGCACATACATAATTCAACCATTCCTTTCCTTTTAATACCATGCTTTGCATGCACTTTCTTAGGCAAAATCTAACCTTAAAATCTCAGATTTTTTCCCTGATCTTGTTTGATATGGTGGAGATAATACTGGAAGATTCAGGTCTGTATCCTTAGGCAGATGTTTGAGCTGGACAAAGTTCCTCTTGATATTACTATTGTTGAAAAAGTCTTTAGACTTTTCTTTAGATTGCCTCAGGCTTCTTACCATAAGTGTCTGTTGCTGAGTCATGGGGAAAATTGGTGGCCTTGAACCACTGGCAAAAAATGGAGAGGAGCCGTTGGGTTGTTGTTGTGACAGTCCTACCCATGAGAGCTTTTTAGTGATGGGGTCCCTCAAAGCAACTTGTCTCAGTCTCGGTAGAGGTGAATGTTGTGGTGTTTCCATTATCAGGAAGGTGGAGCTGTCTTTTTCTTGATATTGCCATGTTGGAGATGGAAGATTTTCATCCATTGCTTTCAGAAGATCTTTGACTCTTGTGTCTGGAAAAGCCATAGGACTTTGGTCTATAGTTCTCTTTTCAGTTGCTGACCTTGGTGTTAGTCGACTTATATACGACATAGAGGATCTTTGAATTTGGTGGTTATTTCCTAAAGCAGAAGGTATCCTCTCTGACAAATAGGATTTTCTCACTTCTATGAAATCCTTGATACCTTCTTCAATTTCCTGAGGATCCTGTTGGGTTTCATTCAATGGCTCACCAGAAAAAAATGTATTTGGAGATTTAGGAGGCTCAAAATGTACCAATTCTCTGTCTGCAAACTTGGACACTAAATGGAACATCAAATACAAGTGATCAGCTCATGCAGAAATTATACTTTCAATTAAAAATAGAGTACCTTCTCTAGGAAATGTAAATGACAATAGGCAGAAAAATTTTCTTGTGATGGAAAGGTTCCTTCCACCAGCAGGAAACTTTTGGTCCATTCAAACATTTCCAATGCCTGAATAGGACAGAAAGGTCTCTTCACCCACCCCCTTCCTCTTTCAGTCACACTTTCTCTCCCTTTCCATCTTCTCTGGATTGTTGAAGGTGTTATAAATACAATGAAAGCAAAGTAAGTACTGGTCTGCCAACAGAATGATACAACTTCTCTTCTATTTGTATCAACATCAGAATATTTTGAATGGAGCTCTCTTCAGGGATGTTCCTGCCAGCAGACCAAAACTTTGGGTCCAACTCATTGTTTCTAACAGTGGTACCTTGTGACTTCCATGTTCATACAGCTGTGAATCTACTCTGTGAATCAGTGGAGCTGAGAATCTGCTCTGGAATTTTAGTTGAACTTTAAAGAGCTTGACCTTGTTTTGCTTCCAAGCTCAGATGGGATCTGGTGTCATCAGGGTATTTAGTAGGGATGGGCCAACTGAATCCTCAAAAAAGATTCAGGATTCATGAATCTGAATCCCTGCACAAAAATAGGCCAACCGAATCTTTTGAATCCACCAACCAAATAGTTTGTTGGAGACTGGGATGCCTGAAAACCTGGGAGACCAGACACACAAGGGGAGATGGCAAGTAGGTGAGCTTTTCCCTTGGAGTTTGCGAACAGTTTCAGAAATTACATCTGGGGTTGTATTCTAATATATTTAAATTGAACATTTAATATTTAAGTTCATATCATTTTTAAGTTCAGCACTATTTTCTGTGCTGAAAATCAATGTCATGTATAAATGCTGGGGTCAATAGGTCTGACGCCTATCAGAAGTAGTGGGGTAGAGGGCAAGATCACACAGTCTCATCCAGTGATTGCCACATGTAGGCCAGTGTACCTCCTTCCACAAGATATGCCCACTTTGGCTGCCTCTCTCTGCAAGGTAATAATCTCTGTTCTTTGGAATTGAGACTAGTGGGTAGGGATTGGGAATTATTGAGACTGGACTAGAGATTTGACTTGAAAGTCCTTTGTAGGACTTGAAACTGGACTTGAGGGTAGAGAATTGAGACTGGACTAGAGACTGGGTTTTTTTTTTTTGTAAGTGCTTTGTTGCAGGACTTGAGACTGCAGGGTACAGAATTGAGACTGGACTAGAGGCTGATGTTTGTTTGTTTGTTTGTTTAAGTGCCTTCGTTGTTGCAGGACTTGAGACTTGACTAGAAGGTACAGTCTTGAGATTTCAAGAACAGCTGAAAGATTCCTTTGCATAGGTCCCTTGCAAAGCTCTTTCATAGATAATTCTGGGGTTTGTAGTTTCACAGCCTTCTTTGCTGAAGTGTGCTAGTGCATCCTCAAACTACAAACCCCAGGATGCCAGAAGGAGCTATGCAAAGAAAAGTTTTGACCTGAATTATCTCTGTACTGTAGTACGTGGCCCTGTTTACACAGGCAGGAAAATGGAGGATTAATCTACATTTTCCTGCCTGTGTAGAAGAGCCTTCATGTCATTTTCAATCTGGGGAGATCCTGAGGCAAAATTATGACAATTGTCCTGGCCAGATTTCTTCAGAGGGAGGTTTGCCTTTGCCTAGGCTTTTGCTAAGGCTGAGAGAGTGTGTCTTGCCCAAGATTATCCTTCTTTCCCTTGCTTTTAAAACCCTTCTTTTTTAAAAAAAGGATTCGAAAGATTCAAGATTTGTGAGATTCGTGGATTCCCAGAACCTTCCAGGGATTTGGATCCGGATTCGGATTCAGAAAATTCTGGATTTGTCCCATCCCTAGTATTTAGCCTTCCATGTTTATATATTTATATTTTTATCACTTTCTCTTAAAAAAATTAGCAGTGTTATTGGCATAGGTGAAACAGCTACCCCTTTTCTTTGTAACTTTAATAACAGTAATGGAAGAAATAATAATGGATGAAGTAGTCTGCAAGAATTAAGGATATAGGGCATATAAGTTCAGTATATGTCCATTTAAGAGGCTAGGGATGGGTAGTTATTTCTAGTATAAATGTAAAGTGATGGATACTGAAAGTCATAGAATTATCTATATTAACTGTAAGTGAAAAGTAGAAGTCTGTTTTCCACTGAAAGTTATTTTTAAGAAGAGTGGCTATAATGACATGCTGAAGCATAACTGTGGTAGGATGATGTTACTGGATATGCTTGATGTTTTGGATGATGCTTTGGGCAGATGCATGATCGAGTACTATATACTATGACAATGAGCTCCTAACATTCAAACCTACCTTCTCCTTCTTTTTGATCAGAATCCCATTCACTTCAACTATTATAAACTCATAATATTTATAGTGCCTTCACAAATTGCAGATTATCAAGACAAGTAATAAGTGTTACCTTTTGGTAAGATTTCTTGGTTTTCCAGAGTTATGGCAATTTCGTCTTCCTGGATAGCATATGGCATTTCTGAGTTCGGCACAGAAGGAAATGCTTTACTGGCGCAGCTTTTCAGGTTTTCTGTTCTGACCAGTTCTGACTTTGGAGAAGCTGGGATGTCTGCATTTTGACTTACAAGAGGTTTGCTGTCAAGTTTTTCTGGCACTCTTTCCTTCTGTGAACACATCACATAAATAGCAGGTATATTGCTGTAAATAGGAAGGAAGCTCCAGTGATAAGAAGGTGAAAGGTAATATGCTAAGTTCAGATATCTAATTCTGTAAAGACTGGTATTGGGCCTATAAAGACTATGAAACTGGATGAGCTCTTTTCCCCAACTGATGGTAAATGCAAACTAGTGGTATAAAACCCAGGATTATTGTGAACAATTCTTGTTCTTAAAAGCTACTTAGTTTCTTCTTATAGAACAATATCATTCTTCCCATAGACCTATGTTTACTTTATTTTTATTTGCAATTGCCACCCGTTCAGATTTGCCCAGGTCAAAAAGTTTGGCCATGAGAATGAAAGGATTTCATTTCTAGGTCAGACCAATGTCCCAAAACTGCAAACCTCAGGATTCCATAGGCTGTTGAAAGTGGAATAATAGTGCTATAACTGTCTACTGTGGAAATGGCCTTACTCTCTGTTAACTTGTGGGATCCTTCATAAAGAGCAAGATCTAAACCACTTCTTGTTGTAGTGAAAAAACAAAGGTTGTGTAGAACCTTTAAAAACTAACATTTTTATTATCTCATGAGCTTTGTGGACACTCAGACCACTTTACGGAGTGCAGAGCTCCAGTTATAGAGAAACCATTTTGTTGTGTGCCTTCAAGTCGTTTCCAACTTATGGCAACCCTATGGTGAACCTATCATGGTATGTTCTGGGGCTGAGAGTGTGTGATGCACCCAAGGTCAACCAGTGGGTTTCCATGGCTGAGTGGGGAATTGAACTCTGGTCTCCAGGGTCATAGTCAAATGCTCAAAACACTGCACAATGCTGGCTCTCACATAATTCCACCCTGAATTCCATCCCAGAAGAAAGGCATGATATAAATTAAGTAAATAAAATATAAATGAATATGGTTTGGAGGTGGGATGCAGACAGTGAGAAGAGAGTGAACACTCTGTCTGAACACTCTGAATCCACCCAAGTTTGTATGGCTTTAGTAGCTAAGCAAGTGTGGGCTTGGTTAGCACTTGGATGAGAGACCATTGGAAAATACAAAGGGTGTCCAGGTAGGACTAGGAAATAATCCTTCCTGAAACTCTAGAGAGTCACTGCCAGTCAGAGTTGACAGCACTGAGCTGTATCTACCCTTTTGTCTAACACAAGTTTGGGAAACTTCCTAAATGCAGAATTTTTAACAGTGAAAACTGCATTAACATAAACATCCTGGCACTAGGTCCGGGAGAAGAATCTGTTATGTATTACAATCCCTGGAGATATTCTTCCAATTAAAGACATTTCTCACTTTCTTCCCTCTCCTCTTGAGAGTTTCCCGGGGCAATGGTCTGCTACATGAAGACATTTCTTAGGCTTCTGTGACTCACTATAGTAATGTCTGCTTCTTTCCGAGGAGGCAAAATGACAGCAGCACTGGTTTAATTCCACCATTAGTGACATTGCAATCACTAGTAGGCCCAACTAATAGGAAAATAAATGTAGCATCAGACTGTGAGTATAGTACAGAACTGGACAGAGAGAGCTTAAAAGGGATTTGATGAGATTCGATGTACTTACATGTACAGAATGAAAGTGAGAATTGTTTCAGTTCATTTTTGAAGTTAAGTTAGTAAAATTCACAAATTTTTAGGAAAAAAAATCCCTTGAAATTAAAATATCGTTATATAGGAGAAACTGAAACTGAAGATGCTGTGAATGGAAAGTAGATCTGGCAAATGGAAAATGACAAAGTGTGTGCTCTGTCACCAACTTCTAGGTCCCACTGAACACAAAGGTAGTTATCTCCAAGCCAACAAACCTTGAACTGCCCAGTTAGGCTTAAATCTGTATTAATCTTCCAGGCAAGACTTTTGTGCTTAATTCATGAAAGACTAGAATGAATTCCCATATATATCATGGGGATACCAAGGTGGTTGCAAAATAAGGTTTGTCAACTCTTTTTCAGAGAGGTTCCTTTCCTTTGAAAACAATATGGCAGGCAGGTACAACTTCATCCAATCCATGCTAGGAACATCTGCTCATCTGTGTAAATTTGGACTATGGAAATGGGGGATAATTTTGCTTCAGTTCATTTTTCTTCATATTGAGAACATAAGGTTTCAAAATTCAGATGTGGGAGTAAGTGAAACCATTCCCTCAGTCCTATTTATGCACCAGATTTAGAAACCACAGAGTCAGCTATGCTCTTTGCTTCTGCTGTTTAGTATATTTACTAGAAACTGGTTGTAACTGGTGTGCAACTAGTGTGGAACTCCCCCAACTGTTCTTTCATCCAATGCTGCTTGGGACAGTGGGTGTAATATGGCAAAAGTTAAATGGGACACAGTCCCATTATATGTGATGAATAGGATACAGCTGTGATTAAATTAAATCCTACTGATTTCAGCATTCAGTTTTCAGTATTTATGGATTGCCCTTTGAAAGGCAATACTGAAGTATTAAAGACTGAAAAATACAGTTAAAGCAAGAAAAAAAAGTCTCTGAAAGATTATATATATTTTATTGTCAGCCATCCTGAGATCTTTGGAGATAAGGCAGAAAGTATTTTAATAAATAACAAAAATAGATATCTATGCTATAGATCGGGGTGGCAAAGTACAACCTGTGAACCACATGTGGCCCTTGGGACCCCTTAAAAGAGCTCCTCTGCCTCCAGCCAAATTGGGAGCCAATTTTCAGGTGACTTTTTGTCCCCATATGGGACAAAACTGCCTAAAAATGCAGCATTTTTCTCCCTAGCCCTACAAAGCCCCTAAACCTTTCCAAAACATACACACACATGCAATTGGCTTAGATGGTGGCCAGAAGTAACATCATGTCACTTCAGGCTGGTGAAACATGCTGGTACAGTCTGCTGGACAAGTGCTGGGAGGTAAAATGGCCCCTGCTCCCTGTGCAATTGTCCATCCATGCTATAGATCTATAGGTTTGAATTGAATGATATCATTGTCCCATTGCAAGGGCCATTGCATTGCTATAAATCTAGATTTAGCACAAGGGAAGGATTCAGAACAATTTTCATTTGTGCAGTTGGGTTGCAAGAGAGATATCCCAAAGTATATACGTACATCGTCTCTTGCATTAGTACAGGCACAATAGTAAAAACCAGCTGTGTTAGTAGATATATTGGCTGACTTTTCCACTGTACTACCATCAAGCTGGATCTAGGCCACATTCTTTATTTTATTTAAGACATTAAACTCTGGTTCCTTCTCCCCAAAAAGAAGTAATTCAAAGCATCTAACAAACTTCTGTAACATTTCAATTATCACAGTTCCCCACAAAGATAGGACAAAGGTACTGAGAATTCTGTTAGAGATTGCTGGTCCCTGTCATAAAACAGCACTTTCTAAAGACAGAAAGTCTTATTAAAGAATTTGAAGGCTGTATTTGAAAACATAGGAACCTACCTTATAATTAGAAAGAACTTTAGTCCATCTCTGTCAGTACTGCTCATTGGCAGAGGCTCTTGGGGAACTTAGGCAGATGTTCTTCACACCACTTTCAAATGACCTTTTTACCTAGAGATGTCAGGAATGGAGACTGGACCTTCAGACCACAAAGCATGTTTTCTGCCACTGACCTCGGGGTCCCACTGAAAACAGTGGCAGTTACTTCCAAGCCAGCAAGCCTCAGACTGCACTGTTAGGCCTAAATTTAGTAGACTAAACTCACTAGATTGATGGAACTTACTAAGGCCATTTCCACATTGGACTGTTATAGTGCTATTATCCCACTTGCAACATCCTATGGGATCCTGGGGTTTGCAGTTTTGGGAGGGGCCTCTGGCTTGCTAAGTTGGCTTGCTAAATTGACTTGCTAAGTTCTCATTCCTTCAACAGGTCTACTGACTGGGACTAACAGCAAGATTTAGGCCTCAATTAGTAGGCACAGATGTGTCCTAAAGCTTTGATATTGAAACGAATGTAGCATCATTGTAAGCAATGATGGATACTGTTTTTTATAGCAGATTTTTTTTTTCTTGTTGGGCTACCAGGTTCAATTCTTCAAAACCAGCAAAAGTTATAGTTGAACTAACTCCCCCATTCTTCAGCATATTTTGTAACCTAGGCCCTTTCCACACGTGGGCAAAGAAACGGGGGAAACCACGTTGAAACGGAGCTTACCTTAAACCCGGTAAGTCCGTCGCTGCGTGGAGCAACGCGTTTTCGCTGCTCCACACTCCTCGGCGTCCTGCGGCATCCTGCGGCACCCAAAATGGTGGCTGCTGGCTGGTGGAGGCTCTCCACCAACTGGAGAAGCTTGCCAGCTGGAAAGCCCGCCCCCGGCAGATCTGCAGGCACACCTTTGCACACGTCTGCAAATCTACACCGGGTGCTGCGACGGGGCTGCACGCCCCATGCCTTTTAAAAACCACTTGAAAAGTGGTTTTTAAAAGCACGCGGCACCGCCACTTCCAGGCACCCTAGCATGGATTGGGGTGTGGAATTACACAAAAGTAATCCACCCCAACCCATTTTACAGTGTAGATGACCTCCGTCAGAGGTCGCACTACACCGTTTTAATACCTCTGTGTGGAAAGGGCCCTAGAGCCCTATCAAACTATGCTGTTACAGTGCTACTATTCCACTTTAACTGCCATGGCAACATCCTGAGGAATTCTGGGGTTTGTGGTTTAGTGAGGCCCAAGAGCTCTCTGGCTGAAAATTCTAAATCCCTCTCCCCAACCTACACATCCCAGGATTCCATATGATGTTGCCATGGTGGTGACAGTAGAATAATAGCTCTGTAACAGTGTAGTGTGATAAGGCCTTTTAGTAGAATATGTAAAATTGCTGAGGCCCCCTAGAATCTGAAACTCCTCTGGGTTAGTCCATCCATACAAAATATTCTTAAAACTCACAAAAAGGCGACCACATATGTTATCTTTGAGGACTTTTCTGTCCTTGAGAAATCTTTATAATTTTTTTTAAAACGTTCATTGCTCAAACCACATCACATCAGTGGGGAATATGAGATGACATAAGCATTTTAGCCAAGGCAATCAAAGCGTCTCCTAGGATTTTACACACTTCTGGTTAAGAAAACAAATTTTCATCTTAGATTTTGCAAACTGTCACCTTATATACAGTACATCAGAAAACTTGCCATGGCTGGTTTTTATGGCCAGACCTCTTAAGAGCTAATTGGTTAAGCACCTGGGCAGGAAGCTTTTTGGCAGGAATGCTATTTCTGCAAGGCTTAACTATAAAGTTTTGGATGGCAAATTGTAATCATTAGGCTCTCCTTTCCACAACAAAGCACATAAAATGCAAGCAGGTTGCTTGGAGAAATCACAGTGTGTAAAAGGACAGGCCGTGTTTTATGTTTATCCAATAACTTATGGCTCAGACCTGATCATGGAAAGAAAGGTCTTGCTTGCCTGCAGTCATTTAAAAGCCAAATTTCCAGTAGATTTTCCCACCAAACAAAATTACTATCATGCCTCAAGCTAAATCTTTTGTGACCAGCTGTTTGCAGTCAGGATTTTAAAAAGTGAGATGTTTAATAAATTGAATCTTTAGGGTCTTTCCAGACAAAGATTTTATTGGACAAGCAAAGCATAGTTATGACTTATTTGATGAGGGGGGATCCAATATCTTTTCCTATGTCTACTGTGGGAAATAATATTTTCTGTAGGGTTTTTTTTTTTTGGAAGAAGAAAAATGTGCCTTAGCTAGCCAGTCTTAGCTCGCACATCCATTGGAACAGATAGGACTATACTGACTATAGTTACATTATGCCAAAGACATGATTGCTAGTGCCTGTAACATCACTCTGGTAATTAGTGAGAACTTTAAATTTCCACTTTCATAATCGTATAGGCTGAGATTCTATATTAGCCATTCAGTTAATTATGAATGACTATACATACATAAAATGTCTGTCATAGATAAACTTAGTTAGTAGTATCTCCTGGCCTGACCACCTCCCCCATCCTACTTCACTTAGCAGCAGCCATTGCAAGCGACACAGGTCTTTCCTAGTATTGATCAGGGCACAGCATACTCATGTTTTCAGCCCCTTCTTGCCAGTGATCTCCACTGAGAGGAGGAATTGCAACAGGGATCCTGCTTCAGATTATTGTGCCAGAGATTGCTGGAGGGACGGGTGGAAACATCAGTATACTGTACCCAAATCAATAGGAGAACAGATCTCCACTGCTTGCAGTGGCTACTGCTTGATAAAGGAGGATGGGGGGGGCTTTTACAATTGTGGCAACAGTGCCATGATTGTGAGTATGTAGGGAGCATGAATATGAATATGAAGTTATGGCTGTGTAACTCTAGATTTTGCATTTGTAACTGCAATAATCAATTCCAGTCACATTTTTTAAAAGAGTCATTTCTATCAACCTCGAAAACTTCTGCAGAAATTGTTGTATTATACCAGAGCAGCACTGTTCCCATCTATAGATCTCAGGTGTAGATCCCTTGCAGATGTAGAAGCCCCAGTTGTTTTCTCTTTTCCAGAGCCCAACAATCCCCAGCTGAATAGGCTGTTGGCTACAAGCATTCAGACAGGAATAGATTCACCTGTTAGTGCAGATGTTTCTGACTGCTTAATGCAGTGGCTTTTCAAAGTACTGCAAAAGAAGTTTCTGCTAGCTGATTCACAGAGCCCCTCAAATTTATAGATAATGCCTGAGAATCAATGGGAGAACCTCTTTAGTCTTCACCTTTATCAGAATATGAATGTGCAGAACTTATATTTTCTTAAATTAGAATCAGGTCACAAAGAACAGAGTTTTAATGTGCACTTTTGCTAAAAATGGATTCTGATACCAACTCGATACAACAATACATTCAATTTTAAAATGGTACTTAACTGGGAGATGTTTTTGAAGGACTTTCAAGTGAACATGTGAATTGCCCTCTCTTAAGCTCATGAGAAGGGTTATGAAACTTCTGTGTTGTTTATCAGTGAGATTTTTGCCTATGTTTATCCATCTGTGACAAACATGGATTTGGAAACATATTGCTATTCAGTGCAATTGTTGATATGACTGAATCGTCTGTATATCTTGGATAGGCAATAGACAAAAAGAAAGTGAATTCAGTTTCATATCTTCTCAATTAACTTCTAAACCCCAAATTGCAAAAGTATTTATGACAAAGTAAAGGAAGTTTAACTTGGAATGATGGATGAAATTCACAAGGGAACTATTAGAGTTAATATCAGAAGAATTTACAAAGGGAAGACCTTTTGGCTTTGGAGAAGTGCACAAATGAAGTTGAAAGCATTTGTGATTTTTGATTATTTGAGTCCTTCTCACCAAGCAAGAGGTAAAGGGTCCATGGGGAACAGATCTATAGTGATAGCAATATGGAGAGGTTGAGAATAATAGAAAATTTAAGTCTTGAACTTCCAAGGTTCAGGTTTTTTATATATCTGATACATATGCAGGTCAAGGAATTCTTAAGTTGCTCTCTATTGTTCCCACTGGAGTATTAAGATGTGCCTTGTTTCATTTCATGCAGCATTTTATTTTACAACCCAAATAGGAGGCTAACAAAAGTATCTCGCTTTCTCCCTTACCCATGTCAGAAAATAAATCCCAATGAATGTTTCTTTTAAATAGTTGCTCATGTGTATGTGTGTAATATTTTTTAGCCAAGTATTTATGAAATGCAATATAGAGGAAAATACGATTTCAGTACACACACAAAAAACTTTTATGAGGCTGTTAAGCCTTAGCCCTACATCCACTTGCCTAGCAGTATTATTGCACTGAACTCAAGGTGTATGTATCCACATTACACAATTAGAGCAGTTTTCTTCCACTTTAACTATTATGGATCAATCCTATGGACACCTGGAGTTGCAGTTTGGGGAGGCATTTAGAAATGGCTGTCAGAGAGCTCTAATTCTGTAGTTCAGGGAAGTGCACTAGAAAATCTAAATTTCTCCCCAAATTACAAATCTCAAGATTTGTAGCATGGAGCCATGGCAATTAAACTGCTGTCAAACTGCTATAATTGTGTAATATAGGTATGCCCTCAGTTGCTTGTTTTGGAGTAGCCATATTGCACATTATTGATTCAAGGGCACACTGGTGTAAATTGTCTAAAATTTCAAAAGTTTCATTGTTTGTCCTCCATTCCCTCCTGCCATGGCAAAATGTCTAGATTTAGAGGATGAAGCAATGGCTTATTGTCAATATGTAAAACTGATAGAATTTATTCTTTCCCCCAAATCTAGTGCAAAAATTCTGATTGACATGCCAATATCTACATGGTTTAAGTCACAATTAGAGTGTATTTCATGTGAAGAAAGTTCCTGGTTCAGCTGCTGACAACTCCAAAGAGGGCAAGGAAAGAATCCTACTCCAGTCTCTGGAAAGCTAATGCTCAAGCATTGTGGACCATAACGGGCTAGATGTGACCTTGTATTACGCATGTAAATTCCAGAGTGTGTAGACTACTAACTCCATCCTGTATTTTGTTGGATGAATAAATGAAAAAAGAGTGCACAGCCCTTTAACCAAAAGGAGCAATTGAGCCCATCATAACCATTTGAAGTTACAATGAGGAAAATTTTCTCTGGAAATCTGTTGCTTGGAATTGGAAAATAATGGAAGTGGAAGTAGAATTCCTCAGGCACAATCCACTTGTGTTAGGATACAAGACAACAGGCAAATACCAAGCAAGTCTTGAAATAAAACAGAACTTTTTTCTAACACGTCTGAAAGCTCCACTTACCAAGAAGAGAACCATTACTGGAGCCCAGTTTCTAAAAAGGACAATGATTTTTTGAAGCACTCTGCCCCTGCCATACATAATTATTACATTAGGTAATAATAAAAACAGAGTATCTGAATGTCTTGGAGTAAAACAACCTTCTCCTGTTCCTTTTTTTTTTTTTTTTTCATAAGAGTTATTTCTGGAAGAAGTCTTGTGAACTGATTTTTATGATGTGGGGAACCTCATGTAATTAAACTTTCTTTTTTTCACTGTTTAACTTAGAGATACCTGAACTGTCTGGGAAGGTTCAGAGATGACTGATTATGTCTGAGAGCACCATAGCAACACACTGAAATTTTGCACAAAGCCATAACTTCAAGAATCAAACCTATCTGCCTCAACAATATGTTTTCCCCTCTTAAGTTAACGTTCTAGTTCTCATTTGTAAGAAATGTTGGGTATGGTCAAATATTTCCAACCCCATTTATACTTTAAAAGTTAGATTTTGGCTTCCTGTCTGCCTAGAGCAAACTGTTTATGACCGAACTGTTAGCCTCTTAGCAGTAATGATTACCAAAGGGAGGGAAATGTAAAGATGTCTGAAGTAATTTGGCTCTAAGTAAATTCTGCTATAATCCAAGAGTGGGGTTTAAAATTTGCTTTTATTTAACGTGCTCCATATTTCTGCATTAAAAAGTCAAGGTTACAATTTAATGTAAAGATAAGGAGGGGAAACTCTGAAAATATTTCAGCCATTTTTCCTACACAAAGATATTACTTGTGGAATTTTTAACATGCCTTTCCATTGTGACAAGGAATGCTCCAGCACTGCTCAGAAAGTTACTTTTAAGAATGAATGAATACGATGACATAACTGAGCCCATCTATAAGTGAGCAGGAGTAGAATGATGATTTAAGACCCAGAGAATCATCCTACCACTGTTCAGTTATGGGGGATTTCAGCATGTCACTATATATTAATTCTTCTTAAAGGTAACTTTCTAAGCTTTCTGCTCAAGGAAGCCACTGATCTGGACAATTATAGAAAATGACCGCCATTTGCTGCCCCAGTGGAGACAGCAGCCAAAGTGACATCATGGCACTCTGCACTATAATATTGAGTGTGGGGACTGCTATATAGGCTGCACTCATCCCTTTCTTTTCTGGCCTCGTTCCATCTTTGTTCATCCCATCCAGTGTCTCTAGTGGTGAATATAGGTTGCAATTGGTCAGTTTGGAGCCCAGGAGAATTTTTTGCCCTACATGCTGAAGGTATGTTGGATGGTTGGAGTCCCCCATCCTGTTGCAGAACTATGTGGAGAACTATAAGACAATTGGCTTGGATGTTGCCACTTAAATAATTGGCCATCCTGGCAGTGATGGAGGGTTATGACTTTGTTAATGGTGATGAGCACCCAAGGTCACCATCTGACATTTTGGTTTTGGAATCCAGTGGGAAAGACTACAATCTTTGAGTCCTAGGATCTGGGAAAAGGGGGGGGGAATTTGGTCTGGGAAGATTCTCCCAAAAGTGGATGACCAACTGGTGAAAAGCTATGGTTTATGGCTTGTCACAAAGCCAATGGGTGGCTCACCCATGACATAGCTGAGGGAAGTAGTCCAAGGGGACCATAGCTCGAATCCCTTTGAGGATGGTTCTAAGTTCTTAATGAAATGTGGCACAAGTTTACCTAACTCTTGTATATTGTCTCTTTTCTTTCCAAGTGGGAAACCAAAGTCTTACCTTTGTTGTCCTGTGTTCCTTTTGATATCTGATCAGTTTCTTCAGAAGCAAGTAGTATGTTGCTGTCATGGAAGATGGTTTGTTGTTTGTCAAGACATTAACAACATCTGAATTACTGAGCTCCATTGTTTCTGTCATGTAACTCAGAACAACAGGATTTAGTTCTTCAGGATGAAATCTGGAAAAAGAAGATGCTACAATAATAGTAATTGGCAAAAATATGTCTTGGCTGAAACTGGAACTGGGCTAAGCAAATTCAGCACCCCTACCCCATCCAGAAAATACCCTTCCTCCCTCTTCTGATCCGAATTCTAGATTCAGTATGCATAGCACCCCACAATTTCATCTTCTCTGCATCATGTTTTGATAACAATTCAATGCATTACAATGGTTGTGCCAATAAAAATACCATCACAAACTCTGGGGAATGGAAAATGGCCTCCTATGATGCCACATTGCTATCACTGCATAGATTTGGGTGGGGAAATCAGTTGCCACTGATAAGAGCAAATCTCCACTCCAGCAGGAAAATATGGCATAAAGATTTGATGCTACTGTAAGGGAAGCATTTACCTCAGGAGCCAGCCAGCCTGTTGCAACATGGAAAGCCATTGTGGTGGCAGCACAATGTGAACACATTTCTTTATTCTTTATTCTTTACAAGATGAAATGGGATAGAGGACATTTATTCATCAGGTTAGAGCTGGTAGCAAATCTGCTAGCCATTTTGTTGACAACATTTAACACAGTAAGACAGGAATGGTGGAGAGGGGGAGGCATGGGGTGGGAGAAGCATGCAGGAGGGCAGTAGACAGAGAAAACAGCAGATGGTGTATTACATATAAGAAATTTCCCTGTATTGACCACTGCAGCACTGAAATAACATACTCTGGTAGTATGTAGGATATTTGCACTAAGAATGACCATTCTTTGGGGGACTGTCCTTCAGGAGATACTATTTAGTTATTGGTGCAGAAAATTCTCTCATATTAATGGCAGATATTCTTTCAAATAAATAACAACAGCTGTTTTCCTTTAGGGTTTAGTTCAATATCCTAATGTTTTCAGTTCAAAATAAATGTTTGTTGTTTTAATCAGATATAACAGTAGCAAAATTTTTTAGATGCTGAAATTGTATTTGTGTGTGTGTGTGTGTGTGTCTATCTATCTCTATCTCTATATCTATCTAAGAAGAGCTGATAGCTATGCAAAACAAATGTTCCACCTCTTGTGGACGTGTATTTTCTGCTTTGTTTGGGTAGTGTGGATTCTGCATTCACAGTCACTTCTGGGAACATGGGACACTTTTATATGCCTGCTAAGAAATAGTATAGAAACAACTTATTCAACCACTAATATTTTCTTTCTTCTCAAGGAGTAAACATGAGGGGGGCTTTTAGTGAGACTGGGATACATTTTGGACTGTTACCCTTAAGCTGGATCCAGTTTTTTTTAAGGATTAGAATTAATTAAATTGGACATATGCCTAGAAAATAACTATTCATTATACAAAAATGAGTGAATGAATAAAAGATGAAGTTTGAAAAGAATTACCTGTTTTTATATGAGCATGGATTCAGTGGTTTCCTGATATTACTGTCATTCAGCCATTTGTCTTTCATTGCCTCTTTAATAGTGGGGCGCTTAGCTGGATCAGGCTCAAGTAAGGAGTGCATGAAATGAACGGCTCCTGTACAGGAATTCCATTTTTAAAAAGTGTTAGCTATTTATTTATGTAGTATTCCATCTTTCTCCTAATAGAGGATCCCAGGCAGCTCCCAACAAATGATTAAAACACAATATAGCTGGACTAGTTCAGAAAGGTAATTTTTTTTATTAAAGTCTGAATTAAAAACAGCTTAAAATTGTTTAAAAAGTGCAGTAACAGATGTAGAAAAAAAGCCCACCATCTCCCATTAAAGGCCTTTATGCAGCAACTTGCACAGTGGTCTTTGCCCGCTGACGGAAGGGAGAGTCAACCTAACCTGTTGTTGCAGAGAACTGCACAGCCTGGGAACAGCCACTGAAAAGACCCTCCCTACTGTCCTTATCAAACATGCTTGTCGGTGAGACTGTCCCCCGAAGAGCTCAAAACATGGGCAGGCTGATACTTGGAAATGCATAACTAGGACAGGCCATTTCCACACTAGACTGTTATAATGCTATTATTCCACTTTCAACATCCTATGGAATCCTGGGGTTTGCAGTTTAGGGAGGGGTCCCTAAACTGCAAACCCCAGGATTCCATAGGATGTTGAAAGTGGAATAACAGCATTATAACAGTCTAGTGAGGAAAAGGCCTCAGAGGCCCTTTCCGCACTGGGGTATTAAAACAGTGCAGAGCGACCTCCGACGGAGGTCGTCTGCACCGTGGAGTGGATTGGGTTTTTAAAAAGCACAGAGTGCGGAGCCCCATGCAGCTCCGTCGCCACACTCCGGTGCAGATTTGCAGGCGTGCACTAGTGTGTGCCTGCAGATCGTCTGGGCGGGCTTCCAGCTGGCGAGCTTCTCCGGTTGGTGGAGAGCCTCCGCCAGCTGGAAGCGGCCATTTTGGATGCCGAAGCTGCCATTTTGGATGCTGGAGGACTGCAGAGCAGTGAGCTCGTGCTGCTTCGCATGGCGACGGACTTACCCGGCTGCCGGTAAGCTCCATTTTAGCGCGTTTTCTCCCGTTTCCCCCTCCACATGCGGAAAGGGCCAGACTTTACAGGGCTTGAAAAGTTATTGTTTGGGACTCTAGGTCCCACTAACACCATGACCAGAGGCAATACTGGTTGAGTGCTCTTGGGATGTGCAATCCCCAAAAGTAACTTTTCAAGCTCTATAACGTTATGTCAAACTCCCTTTCTAGCAGAATCTACTACTAATAATAAAGAGAAACAAGGAAAGCACTTTAAAAAAAATCCAATAGCATTGTGGCACAGAAAGTTACACTCAAGTCCTGATTTCTGTTAGCACCAGAATAGCACTGGAGACTCTGGTGAAAGTTGTGATGGAGAAGACGCTTATATAATTCCTACCCACCATATCCCCTTCCTTTTCTTTGTGCACACGTAAAAAAGTTAATTTCTTATTAACATCCAGAGGGGTAGTCTTCTGCCAAATTGTTCTTCTATCAGTTCCCACAGTAAGTCTTCCACACCATCTTCAAAAACAGTTCAAGTGCTGGGGGAGGAATCCAACCCCAGGTTGCTATCTTTCTCTTGACTTGTAGGTAAGAAGCCCAAATAAAACATGTTGTTAAAAAAGAAAGAAGGAAGGAAAAAATGAAAGGAAGTGGCAGGAAGCTATACCCTCTGTTCTAGTTAGCCTTTCATGGGCTTTTGACCCGGCAGTTTCAGAGATCACGCTACCTCCACCCCATTCAGGGTATTCAGTTGCTTTGTTGCCTATCTGATGAATCAGTTTGTAAGGTAGTTCTGCTGCTCACCAGTAAAGCAACGGGAGCACATGCTTTGCATGGAAACAGTCTCAGTCAGTCCTTTACATCCTCAGGAAAGTTCCACCATCAGTGTATTTACTCCCAAAGCAGCTCGGATCATTTTAGTATGCTATAAATGTCATAATAATTGCCAGTGTTTATTAAGGTAGTTATATAGTGTCATTCAGCCTGATTCCCCAAATCCCGTCTATTTTTCTACCCTCTCTTATAAGAAATTTCTATTGCAACAAGCAGGAGGAGGGTCTCTGTCATGATTGCTCAATCACAACAGCACAATCACATGGAGATTGCTCACATGCTGTGTGTGGGTGGATAGGTGGATGGGAACATCAGTCAGCTATTTTCTGATCAAGCGGGGAACAGACTCCCATTGACTTCAGTGGCTTCTGCCTGGTAGGTGGAGATTGGAGGAGTTCCCTAAGCTAGTGAATATATGGGGATCATGAATGTGAGCCAGTCATGAATGTGTAACTCTAAGGGCCTTTCCCCACTACACTGTTATAGTGCTATTATTCCACTTTCAACATTCTGTGGAATTCTGGGGTTTGTAGTTTACTGAGGCCAAAGAGCTCTCTGGTGGAGAACTGTAAATAAACTGCAAACTCCAGGATTCCATAGGATCTTGAAAGCAGACTAATAGCACTATAAGAACGTAGTGTGGAAATGGCCTAAGTTGCACATTCAAAACTACCTTAGTGAATTCTGGCCAATAACAACCATAACAGCAGCAGCAGCAGCAACAACAACATAGTAAAATTGTGCCTAATTCAATTAAGGTGATCTTTTGCATTACAAAAATCAACCCGTTTCAGCCATGATTTGTTCAATACAGAGCTTGAATGGCTACATCGCTACCCCAAGATTTAGGGGAAAACAAGTCTCCTATGCTTTTAATGACTGTACAGAATTGGGTTCAGGAACTTGAACTAAAAATATTGTCTATTCAACTGTCAAGGTACAGGAGCCCTGTCCTCTTTTGCCCCTGGTCACTCAGGTTAGAGCAATGGTTCTCCACTTTAGGTCCTCCAGATACTTGGCACTGCAGCTCCTAGAATTCCTGTGCAGTGGTTGCAATTGGCTGAAACTTCTGGGTGTTGAGGTCCAAATCAGCTAGAGGACTAAAATTTGAGAACCTCAGGTCTAGAGGTTATACACTTCATAAATGTCCTTAGTTATTCTACATTTACATAATATCCATCAACTCATCAAATATTTTTCTTATTAATTCACGTATTTCCAAACAAGAGCCATTTCCACACTAGCCTGTTATAGCGCGATGATTCCACTTTCAACATCCTCTGGAATCCTGGGGTTTGCAGTTTCGGGAGACACCTCCTGAAACTGCAAACCCCAGGATTCCAGAGGATGTTGAAAGTAGAACCATCACGCTATAACAGGCTAGTGAGGAAATGGTCAAAGAAATGTATGGGCCATATTTTGCAATATGAACAAGCACAATGCTTTCACATGGGCCAATCTGTTTAAAATTTTAAAAATCTGTCTAAAATTTTTAGAAATATATTAGATGCAGTCAGGCTTTTAATACTTAGAAAGGTAAGCTGATATCACAATATGACTATAGTTTTCACAATCAAAACTTAGTCATACTTAAAAAAGATCCAGCGAAACCAACAATATCTAAGTTAACTCCATTGATTGTACAAATCCCATTAATTTCAGCATGTCTGTGTATGACTAAATGAGGTTTTAACCCTGTGAATTATTTCAGACTACCCAAATGATTGATACTTGTGTTAAGGTCTCCAGAATTTAAGCCAAGAGCTTTGTGGTCTTTGCAGTCAGTTACTCAAGACAGGTTCTCCTTCAGGTACAGAAGTGTTGAAAACTAGGTCCCACAATTGGCTAGCAGTGTGAAATCTCCAGCACATGTGTCACAAGCCCAGTTCCTGCCCTGGTTCATACAGCAGCGCTTTCTGCAAGTTGTACTTTGCCTCCTGATTTCAGATCCTGATGAGACTTCAGTTGCTTGTCTCTAGAGCCCTGGGCTGCAGAAAAAAATCTCAGCCAGCCTAGATTTGGGTAGAGCCGTGTCTGCTTGACAGCTGTAAAAGTGGCTGTTTCGGTGAGACCATTCATGATCTCTGTGCTACTTTGTTTGACCTTGGTTGTGCAGTAATATGATCAGTTGAGGAAAACAGAAGTGCAAGGGTGCCCTCACAGTATATCACTTCACTGTTTCCAAGCAGAAATTGATGACCTAACTCCATGTTGGTCAGGCCAGACCAAGATTCATTTGGGATTCATGTCCTGTCCAGTCAATGTGTTATTATTTAGGGACAGGGACAGAATGTCTCCCACTGTGGAAGGTAGATCTGAGGAGTTCCAACTCACATAACCACAAATGCAGTGATGTATTTAAGTCTTTTACTCCAAGTCTCAAGTCAAGTCTCAAGTCCTTGAAGATACTTTCAAGTCAAGTCTCAAGTCTGGAAGTCAACTTTATACCCCAGTCAAAATTCCAGAATTATTGGGCAGAGACAAATAAAGTCAATTTTAACAATTTAAGCAGAGTCAGCCCTCCACATTTGTGATTTTGTCATCTGTAGCTTTGGATGTAGGGAACAGGATCCTTCTTACTTTTCATTTCTGAAGCTGGATGACTTTTCAGAAGTGGGGAATAGGATCCTCCTTACTCCCCATTATTGAAGCTTCAAAAGGTTTAGGAGGAAGGATCCTTCCTTCTCAAGCCTGTTGCGTGATACATTTGCTGTTTCCCTCTGAGAAATGCACCCTGCACTCTGGGGGCAAGTCTTGTCTTCAACTCTTAGGAAAAGTTTTAGAAGGCTCCTCCAATATGCAGTAAGGACAGACTGCTGAGCAGGCCTCAATCCTGCCTGAAGCCCATTGCCTAGCCCATTTGCTGTTCCCCTCTGAGAAATGAGCCCACACTTTGGACTTGAGACAGACTGTCACTCAACCAGTAGGTAAAAAGAGATGGAGGTGTTGTTCAAAGTCAAAAGGTTTCTGGATGAATGTGTTGTGTTACTGAACTGAGGGCAGCAAGTCAGTCATTAAACATATTCAAGTCTTGAGTCAAGTCGAGTCAGTGCATCATTTATTTCCGAGTCGAGTCTAAGTCAAGTCACTGAAGCGACTTAAGTCCTACTTGAGTCCGACTCAAGTCTACATCATGCACAAATGGTTTCATGATGTTTGATCAGTGGCATACCTCACATATTTGATACTAGCTGCAGATCATTTTTTAAAGAAGCTCTCTGCCAACAAAATTTAATACCCTCTCCTAACAAAAAAATATCAAGAAATGAAACAAATAATAATGGCCAGAAAAGAAATGCCAACAGTGAAAATTCCCTTTTATTGAACTGATCCCAGTAGAAATTAATTAATTAAAAGTCAAATAGATATTATAGTACAAAAAAGAAAAAATAATAATGAATCAATACATTTAAATTGCATTAAAGTATTTTCTTGAAGAAGAGAAAAAATATATCCAAAGTATATTTTCAGTATGATCCCTAGGGCTTCTTCCTTTTCTGAACCCAGCTTGGATATCTGGCATTTATCTTTCCATATATGGGCCATTTCTACACTATACTGTTACAGTGCTATTATTCCACTTTCAACATCCTGTGGAATTCTGGGGTTTGTAGTTCTCTGGCTGAGAATTCTAAATGCCCCTCCCTAAACTGCAAACCCCAGGATTCCATAGGATGTTGAAAATGGAATAATAAGAGTGTAGAATGGCCATGGTGAAAGTCTTTGTTGTAAAATTCTGAACATCACTTTGCTAGCATGGGAAATTAATCCAATGGCTTAATTGTGATTGCAGTCCCTGGTGTCCTGTTTTCTGGGAAGTGAAGTGTATATTGAATGTTTCCACTCTACATCTCATTGTTTTGTTTTCCATATTTGTTGGCATCTTTTATTTAGAATTTGAGTAGATGCTGTTTCTGTAGCTTGAAGTGGCTGTATTGGTATCTCATCTGTTCCTGAAGTGCTTTGAGTGCTGCTTCTACTTCCCTTTCTAAAATTGTGGGTTCATCTTCAAATGACTCTTCCTTTAATGAATCTGTCATCCTTCCATTTCTTTTATTTAATTCTTCAATTTATTGTTTCCATCATCCTTTTATTTCTTCTTGATCATGTAGTGTGTTTACCTGCTGGTCATCCCCACTTGTCAGCGCCAAGGCGTGGCAGGCAGCCAAGAGCCGGCTAATAGGTCTTTTCATAGATAAGACAGACAGGCAATAAATCAAAGGGCTTTACTTCAGCAGTAAGTAGGTAAGGCAGCAGTAAATTAAAGAGACTTTTGCAGCAAGGATATCCCTGGCTGTTACTGCACAGCCAGGCAAAACAGCAAACAGAGTCCACGTACCATGGAGCTTGTTCCCCAGCTGGTCGGGCAGCATTCCAGGAAGCAAAGCAAGGCAAGGGCCCCAGTAGCCCAGCAGGCACACCCAAAATGGACGATTGTGAGCTGACAAGGACCCAAGGCTGAGCGAGTGCTTTTATTAAGCAGGCCCTCACCCAGGTGCTACCTCAACTGGAGCTTGATTGCTTGGTGTTTCCTATTTAAACGCTCTGACCTTCTGAGAGTGCTCTTTTGCTCCCGAAGCTGCTGGTAAGTAGGCACCTGCTCTTGAATCTCTGGGTCTAAGGCAGCCCCTGGCTCCATTGCTGGGGCTACTGGGGCCAAGGGCTCTGTGTCCAGGGCAGCCTCTGGGGTGGGCTGTGCAGCAGGCTCCATGGCAGCCTCTGGGGTGGGCTCTGCTGGTGCAGCAGGCTCCATGGCTTTGAAGTCCTCTGGTTCAGACTCAGAGCTTGAGTCCTGGAGTGCCAGGGTCCTGACACCACTCTTGGTGCAAATTTCCCTTTGATTTCTTGGATCTTGCAGATGAGGTCTCTTGTTCTACCTTTTTGGATGATTATTATAGTAGTTGTCTTTGCAAAAGTTGTTGAACAGTTGCATTAAAGATTCTGATCCTATTTCTTGTACCCTTTCCTTTTGTGTCTTTTCCTTAACTGTTTGTACATGGACTTTAAATTCTACAGGGATGGTTATGTTTTAGCATGGCGATTGACTTAATGTTTGTTAGAGCAATTAGTTTTATTCTAATTTTTGTTATTAACAGTTCATACTTTGTGCCACAATTTGCTTCTGGACTTGTTTTTGCAGAGAAAATGGACCTTCTCCATCTTCTGCTTCCAATTATATAGCCTATTTGCAATTTTTGCAACTTTTCATTTTATTACCTTATTGGTTTAATTTACGTAAATATATGTATTCTGTAAAAGACGGGAGAGATGTAACAAGTCATACCTACCAATTCACCACACACATAACTTTAGATGGGCGTGATGTTAAAAAGCCATAGAAATTCCACTGGAACACCTTCATGTGCCCATCTGGACATGGTTTCCTCGAAAGCTTGCATTTTCAGCCATATTCTAGAATTCTGACTGTGGTTCTGATTCCTATTAATCTTTTTCCAGCTTGTTGTATAAGTCCCATTTATTCTTCTACAACTAGTATGACAGTCTGAAATGTTGGTATTGTGAGCTATTTTCCAGAATACAGATGTTTTCCCTGGAATAGGTAATAGGAAGTGATTCCTGAGCAATTTTTGTTACTCTTGACATCATTACCAAGTGCCAACATATTGTGAGTAGAAGTTGGAATGTTAAAGGAACTAGTTACTTTATTAACTAAATAGTACTTGGTACTGTTACTGCAGTAACTTACTGAGGTAACTTGCTGAGTTACTTGTTCCTAAGAAGTTACTGTTACAGCTACTATTCTGCAACTGGAAAATATAAGAAAATGTTTTCTAGTCCCCGTCTCCAGTGGTCAAATATTCTACTTTGGAAATTCTAGTATAAGATATCACAAAGCAATCTTTCCAGGGCCCTTTCACAATAAACAACTGCTATGGTTGCATCTTATGGAATCCTGAGTTTGTAGTTTAGTGAGGCACTCGAGGAGCAAACCTCTGAGAATTCAAAATAGCCTTCCCTAAACTGCAAATCCCACGATTCCATACAAAGGAACCATGGTGGTTAAAGTGGAATCATAGCTCTATAACTGTGTAGTGTGAAAGTACTAATTACACAGACAGGCCCCTGGTTGAAGTATATGGCAGCCACCCATGTTACTCTTTTTCCTTCCTCTTCCATTGCACCACTGAGTCAGCAGATACACAGAATTACAAATAATTGCCATTCCTCTGAAAATTAATGAGTTGCAGCCATGAATGCTATAGAGGAAAAAGTATCCTTGTTCTGACTTGTTAGTGCAAACAATAGATGGTAACCAATGTAATTCATTAATAACACAAGTTGCTTCTTAGCTCTGGGCTTGAGACAGAGAGCCAGAAGTAAGGAAGGAAGGCAGATGTGAGAAAAGAAATCTTCCTGTACTTCTAACACTCTGTACTTCATTCATCCTCAGTCAGTACTGAGATATGGAGAAACCTAGTCCTTTACAGTTACCCTGAATTGCTACAGAACAAGGACTAGGCTTTGTTGTGAAATTGTGCCAATCAACGACAGTGCATTCAAAGGGCAAAAGCATGATGTCTCTCCCATTCATCTCACACATTCAGATATACCCAACTTTGAAAAAGAGCTTTGGGTTTGCCAATCTGTCCAAATAGTAAGAGCTGTTGAAAAGAGCACTCTTTTCATTTTTTCCCCTTTATTTAACAATGTAAAAGCCAAAATCACACACATACAAATGACAGTAGCAGGAAAGACAAGCAGGAAAGACAATGAAGCGCTATGGCCCTCATGCTGCAATATACATTGAGACCCCACACTCTCATGTTTCTGTAAGACAACTATTATGGTGATTTTCTGTACTATCAGGTAAGACAAAGGCAACACAGGGAAAACAGATAAGGGTGTTATGGGGACAGGGGAGGAAAACTTTTTTTTTTTAATCCTAAAATTGAAAACCAAAGATACTCAAAATGCACTATCAAAACATTTTTACCCCAGCCCAAGTAACAAGTAAAACTAATAAGTAAATAGCATTCATTAAGCAAACAGAATATCATCACCAGTCTTGGGCTAGAATTCTACTAGGCACATATGCATGCATAAGTATTCCTCAGATGCCCAGCTGTCCATTTTGGGCACTGCAGTATTGGTATTCCCCTCTTCCCTTCTTTCCTCCGCAACTTATTGTAAAGCTCCTGAAGCTGCCTCATACAGCAATTCCATGCTTCATGGCAAGCAGGCAGGATTGGAGGAGTGTCTGGCTATATACTCACAGCAAAACACAGAATGATTACAGCAGCACTGAGGTCTGCCAGGGTCTTCTTGGTATCTCAGCACTGCTGTGATAATCACATCAGATGCATCTCCAATACTTCGTGCTCACCTGAAGCAGGGAATGGCCATACAGGGCAGCTTTAGGGGATTTGCAGCAAGTCAGGGAGGGGAAGGTTGTATGGCTCATAGAGGGTAAGTCTGCATGTGAATTTTTATGCTATGCTGAGAGGATATTGTTACCCTGATTTCTGGGGTCCCGGGAGGGACACCTCAATGTGCTCACAATGGGGAATGGGAATTAGCAAGAGCACCCCTAGCAATCCAAGAGGCAGGGCAACCTAGCGAGATCTTGAACCCAATGTCTACGGGGTCAGCCCGAGTCAAGGAGCAAACAGATGTAAATAATAATTCTTTCTTTATTGATGTACAACACAGTCAAACATGTGTATGCAAACACACTCACACAGGTCTATTGAAATAAGGTAGGGGTTGGATAGGGGGTTTCTAAGAGGAGGTTTTGCGTGAGAAATACTACACCTGTCCTGAAGCCCGGGTAGTCTGAGGAGAAAGTCCGTTGAAGTGGAGATTCTCAGCACGAGGAGCTGAGGTGAAGGCTTGTTGAACGAAGTGACAACAGGAGCAATCCGAAGAGAAGCTCAAAATCAGGGGGTCTTATAGGGGAAAATGTGCCTGTAGGCTAGTCCGTTCCCGGGGACAACAATGGGTTTCGAGCTGGAGACAAAGCCTCCGAAAGGTCAGTATTTTACATGATTGAGTTATGACAGAGTTGTCAATAGAGTAGACAGTATGCAAACTCAGAATGCTTGACAGTTGAGTATTCGGCTCATCAAGCTGCCTGCTAGGGGCAGGGTGTCTTTTGTAAACAGCATGCATACATAATGGATCTTAAAGAGGGTACTTGCCTTGAGGTCTCCTAAAGCAGCAGTCTGGCTATTACTGGCCTGCCTGGATCGGTTTTGAATAGTCCAGCTATTATTGGCCGTGCCTGTGTGCGTGCTTGTGCGGGGGCCTCGCAAGCACGAGAGGAGGAAGGGGTGAAGAAGGCCAAATTATTGATATCAAATGATATCTGATATCCCACAAGTCCGGGCTAGAAACTATGGTAACAATATTGTATTGAGGCCTTTGTGTTGTTTGCACAAGGAATGCCATTTTACCATTGTCATCCCCCAAAGAAATATTACAGGTCATCTTGCTACTTGAGAGCCAGTGTGGTGCAGTGCTTTTAGCATTGGACTATGACCCTAGAGAACAGGGTTCAATTCCCTGCTCAGCCATGGAAACCCACTAGGTGATCTTGGGTGCATCATACACAGCTCCAGAAAACCCATCTTTGTTGTGTGCCTTTGATTTGTTTCCAACTTATAGTGACCCTACAGCAAACCTATCATAGAGTTTTCTGGGACTAAGATTGTGTGACATGCTCAAGGTCATCCAGCGGGTCTCCATGACTGAGCAGGGAATTAAACCAGTGCACTACATCATACTGGCCCTCACATTTGTTTCTAGGGTTGCTATAAGTTGGAAATGATTCAAAGGCACACAATAGAAACAACTCATTACTTACAGCAGGTTACTTCCAAGTTCTGGTGGATGCCCTGCCAAAACTAATAACAAAGCACAGCAGTTGCAACCTCAGATGTCTAATGTGGAAGCCCCGCACCCTTTTATCCCTGTCTTCCATTGCTGGGAAACAGCCTTAATCTTGTTGTGGGATAGCTCATGGTAGATGTCCATTACAATAATAGTGAGAATATGTACAGATTCAGGGATTAAGAATAGTAGACAGGTAATGTGGCAACAGCAAACCAATCAAATTGGGTCAGGCTGGTGAGGTACTAGGTACCTCTGGAATAATTCATTGACACTATCTAAATAGAAACTTGTGTGACACTGGTGCAGCCTTCATCCTCATATGTGAGAGAGTTAATAATGGCTGGGCATTCTATCCGCAGAAAGAGCCCTGAAAGAGGTTAGCTGTCAGGATATTTCTTGACGCGAACATCATCATCATCATCATCATCATCATCATCATCATCATCATCATCATCATTCTTTATTTATATAGCGCCATCGATGTACATGGCGCTTTACAAATTTAAAATACAACAGTTACCCTAAATAAATAAATAATAAAATGAAGATATACAACAAAAAGGATCCAGGGTATATGGAATTACAACCAGTACGACATAACATTACTATAATGCCAATAAACATTACTACAATGCCAATAAAATACAATATCTAAAGAACAATAAAACCAGACCAACGTTCCAAAAATTTCAGAAAACAAGAAAGTTTTCAATTTAGATTTAAAAACAGTAAGAGAAGAGGCAATTCACAAGGTCACCAGAAGGCGATTCCACGCATGAGGGGCAGTGAGAGAAAAAGGGCGTAACCAAGCTAAAGAGGAGGAGACTCTAGGCTGAGTAAGAAGGCAGGTATTCGCTGAGTGTAGGTTTCCAGCTGGCTGATAAAGGAGAGACAAGAGCAGCAAGATAAGGAGGAGCTAAATTATGTAAGACCTTAAAAGTCAAAACAAGAAGCTTATAAAGGATTCTACAAAGGATAGGTAACCAATGAAGGGAAATCAGAAGAGGGGTAATGTGATCGAAATGGTGGCTTTGAAAATGATTTTGGCAGTACAATGAAAAACAGAGACCAGAGGGGAAAGATGAGATCGAGGAAGACCAGTGAGTAAAAGATTACAGTAATCGAGACAAGAAATAATGAGAGCATGGATTAAAGTCTTGGCAGAAGAGGGAGAAAGGAAGGGTCGGATTTTAGAGATATTATAAAGAAAGAAATGACATGACCTAGCAACAGTCTCAATATAGGAAGCAAAAGACAAAGAAGAGTCAAAAATGAATCCAAGACTGCGAGCTTCCTTCACTGAATGGATAAGTGTGGTGTTAACAGTGATGGAAAAAGTGGAAGGTAAAGAAAGGTTAGGGGGAAAAACAAGTAATTCTGTTTTCGCCATGTTAAGTTTGAGACGGTGATGAAGCATTCATGAAGAAATACCAGAAAGACAAAAAGTAGCAAACATAAACTACTTTTTTCAAAAGCGAAAGTGAACTATTTGAATGCAGTGGTGGCTGCTGGATTTTGTATCAGTGGAATGATGACTCCACTTTGGGTTTTAATGTGAACTTTAAAGAGGCTGTTTCAAGGTGCTGAACTCTATCTCCAACATAGATTCAGCATCTTGGGTTAGTTCCTTTAAACCAAATCTGGAATAGATTCAGCCCCCCACTGACCCAAAATCTACCAGCTACCATCATTTGATGGTATGGGCTATTGCACACCAGCAGCTTCCTAAAAAGTTCAGTAATTTGGATGGCAGAGAAAGGTGAAACATTCACCTTAATGCTCTGTTCCACCAAGTCCAGTACATTTAATCCTACTAATTGCAATTGGAAGGTTTTCACTCCTAGATTTCAATCCAACATTCCCTCAGCAAACTGTAAATATCTGCTTGCAGAGATACGTTGGACAAGCAGTACGCAATTCACTTGTGGAATAGCAACCTCAAGTGACACATGCCAATGACTGAGTGCCATTGTGCAGTGTAAAATCAAAACCCACAATGAGTAATGTGCAACACACAATGTGTAATGTGCAATCACAATGCACCGCGTACAACCACAATGCATAATATACAGTGCATAACCACAATGCACAATGTTGCTGTATTACAACTCTGCTTTTGCTTAGCAGAATATGTCTGTTGTGCTAAGGAGAATAATTCATCCAGCAAATATACCGTGATTTATGCAGGCATATTTCACTAACAGAATGTCAGCCCCAATGAAAATAAGATGACTGAGAAGTACATAATTTTGAGTGGATCTTAAACCTGACATAAAATATAGAACTGGAGATGGCTTACCTGTGGAAACATTGGAGGGAATGGGATTCATTTCACCATTAACCATCTTGAGATGAAGTTGCTTGATATTAAATGGCTCCACAGTGAATGGTAATGTGCCTGTCATCATGGCAAACATGCTCACTCCTCTGTCAAGGAGAAAAATGACATGTTTTCTGGTTGCTCCCATTTCAGTGGAGCAATAGATCCACTCCAGCTTTTAGCCCCAAATTTAAAGGGTGCTTAACCGAGGTATTTACATTATTTGTGGATAGAGTTCTGCATCTTTACTTCCTTTAAATCTCAGAATAAAATCAAAGATGGATTGACCACCCTGCTGATCCAGAAGCCACAAGCTGCCACTGGAGCAATGAGCATCAAATTAATTAATTTGACAGGTTTGCTATGCAGAAGAAGGCTATAAAGATTGAAAAGCCACCTTCAGTCCCAGTTTTGGGGGGAAAGTGAGGTATATATAAATATGATGGTGGTGAAGCTCTTGGTGCCCTCAAATTGCTATAGAAAATATAAAAATATTTCCCCTCTACTTACATGGACCAGACATCCACTTTTGGGCCGTATTTCTTATGAGCCAGGAGTTCTGGGGCTGCATAAGCTGGACTCCCACACTGCGTATTTAACAGTTCCTGAGACAGGCCCTCGAACTTCATAATGTTGCTCAGTCCAAAATCTGAAAAACCAATACACATAGAGAATATATACATACATACATCTCTAATGACTTTATTTTTAAAATGCTACAAACTCCCACCACATAATTAGCTGAAATAAAGAGTCCTCCCAATGAAACTGCTACAGCTTGTTCTCATGTTATGCCCTTCTCATTTCTGGTTTCACCCCTGTTAACACTAAGTATTTTCCCCAGTGCTTCTCATTCCACGAGTACCTTATAACCTCATATAGCAAGTGTTGTTTCCCACATGCATGCTCAAGGTTTGGTTTCTTACCACTTGATTTTGTATCACCTTTTGGCCCAGTTCAGGCAATTACTTGGTTTAAGAGTCTGTGGTGGAGGAGCAAGACAGTCACAATAACCAACTACTTTGCACAAGGGTTCAAAGTATATGCATGGCATGCAAAATGGCACATTCTTTCTTTATCTTTTCCCAATCTTCTCTTTGTTTCTGGAGGTGGGGTGGGTGGAAGGTTCAAGCAACATGTTCATATTAGGTAAGCACCTGGAATACGACATTGTGACTGAGAAATAACGCATTAGAACACTATCAGTGCTAAACGTTGGTGTCAGATCATTCTGCACTAGTATATTTCATCCATTTGTTTATTTCATTGGCTCCAACCTTTCTACCAAGCAGCTCTACAGAGCATACACAGTTCCTCTCTCTCCATTTTATGCTCACAACTTTCCTATGAGGTTGTGGTTGATATGAACATGAATGAGAAAGAATGAATGAATGACACTTGCTCATTCAGTTTCATAGCCAGCTGGGAATTTTAACCTGGGTCGCATAACATGCTAGCTATTTTGTAGTTATCAAAGGAAGATGATGCATGAACAGCCCCTGTGTTGCAGTTATCACTGTTAAAATTTTGTGACTTGATTTTATCTACGTAGGATCTTGCCTTACACTGAATCATGCTATTGACCCATCTATTTAGGCAACCGTTGACTATACTGGCTGGCAGTGATCCTCTAGGGTTTCGGACAGAGCGTTCTCCAGCTCTCCACAAAGTTGCAAAAGTCTCTTAAATGCAAAAATTGTGCCTTTCCTTTATAAAGTTCTATGCCCAATGTGGTATAGTGGATTGAAAGCCAATGTGGTATAGTGGTGTGAGTGCTGAACTACTACCATTTCTGCACTAGGCTGTTACAGCGCAATGATTCTACTTTCAACCTCCTAAACTGCAAACCCCAGGATTCCGTAGGAGGTTGAAAGTGGAATCATCGCGCTATAACAGCCTAGTGCAGAAATGGTCTGCGACTCAGGAGACCAGAGTTCAAATCCCTACTCAGCCATGGAAATCCACTAGGTACAAGTCACACTCTCTCAACCTCAGAGGAAGGCAAAGGCAAACCCCCCCTGACCAAATCTTTCCAAGAAAATCCTTAGGGTCACAACAACAATACCCATAATATTACTCCATGAGGGTCGGGCCTATCAAAGGCTTTGGCTTTCACAAATTAGGTAAATGTTTCAGTTCTTTTTTGATTTCTGATATTCACAGGTTAAAAGTGAAATACCAACCACTCAGAGAGCTCAGAATATTACTTAAAGATTTATGGTTCAGAAGAAGTCTTTGAAAGCATTAAACCATATTATTGCTACATTAAAGTCTATCTGAATTTTAGAGCAGAGAACATAGAAGTGTTAACTGTCTCACTCATTTCAGTATGAACCCTCTCAGATCATGCTAGTGATGACCATGTAAAAATGAACTTATATTGGTATTTAACCAGTCGAGAAAGGAGTGGAAACATTGTGTCATAAAAAATAATCTTTTTTAAAAATGTACACAAGAAAGGTGTAAAGATGCAAAGAAGAAAGATGGAGCAACATTGGAATCCATAGCATGAAGCCCACAGCAAGTTCTTTGGCTCCACATTGTGGTGTGTGGTTATGATACTATCCCCCTGCATCAAGGCCTGATTTAAACACAGTCTAATGTCCAGAAAGTTTTTCTGATTTCAAAAAGAACCAAGGGAAATAGTCGGGCCTAAAGCTTACATCTAAATCTAGATCAGAGTCACAGAATAAAATGCCAAGTGGCAAGTCAACACTTGCATGAATCTCATGATTCCAATTTATTCTAGTTTGGGCTACAGAGTGGACTTAAAGTTTGACTTACTATAGATTCTTTCCAGTGAGTATTGATGTAGGAGAGGGGTGAGCAAAGTGCAGCCTATGGGCTGCCTGTGACCCCTGGCTGCTTTTGTGTCCCTCATGCCTACCAAGGGTCAAAAAAATTCTTTCAAAAAAATCAATCCCCTTCTTCCCCCCGCCCCCCATAAATGCCCCCAATTTCCATTTAGGGATCATGGGGACATTCTCTTTTTATGTTTCTTCCCTGGTCAATTTAAGTCCAAGAGAGGCCTTTTGAAGAAAAAAAACAGGAAGTGAAATCGAAGTTTGAAATTCCTGCCATGTGATCCCAAATCTTCTCCAGAGGGCCATAATCCTCTAGAGCAGATTTGGAAGGTATTGGTGAACAGCAGGAAAGGGAACTCCTCTTGAGCAAGTGGAAGTCAGCTCACATAGCATTAGATCTAGTCTACAGCGATTTATCAGTCATTGATATCATTTGCAGTTATTCAAACAATAAAATGCAGGATGACAAGAACAAATCTTCGCGCAAGAGCATTTTATATCTGACATACACCTACCGACAATTTTGATGCTGTTGTTTTCATCTAGAAGGAAATTTTCAATCTTCAGATCTCTAAACAAACCAAGAAGGAAAGTAAGAAAGGAAAGTCTTGAAAGATAAAATTTTTGCCCTGCAAACAGCAGTTATGGCTTTTCTGGACATGATTCCTCAGTGGCTTTTAGGACCAAAGTAAATGGACTCCTAGAAACTTGTGCCTTCATAACAGTATATTCCTGAACCTTATGACCCTACAAGACCAATGTAGCCCACAGTCCTCATATGATAACAATAATAAATCTGGTTTTGCTGCCTGACTCAAGAAAACAGAAAAAAAAAAAAAGACATGATAGTAAATGTGGTTGCTCAGCTACACTTGGCTTAGGGGGTCACACAAAGTAGGGTTGCTTATCTCTGTCTGTCTGTGGCTAGAACTTCAGAGAACCCTTTACAGAATACATTTCCTTTGGGAAAAAGAACAGTGTAGATACATGGTGTCTTTGAAATTATTTCTCAGAATCAGCCTAAGAAATTTTGCTATGTGCCAGGTCAAGGTACTCTATATCCAAAGCCAGCCAAGTTATGTTGGCACATGAGACAGAAAATCCCACAAACACCTCTTCTCATTCATAATGGCAAAAATGCAACAATAACAAAGTATACAACTAACACATTACTGATCTTTTATAACATTTAAAATATGCTGCCTGAGCCAGCTGACTCACTCTGCGTAATGATAGGATTGGCCTTGTTATCCATTAATTTACAGAGATTGAGTGGACATTATGGAGGTAATACTGTCTTCTCGACCTGGATTTTTTTATCCAGCTATAAATCCAGAAAGGCAAGTTTTAAAGCCTTTTGTTGGATATCGTCTTCCAGATGAAATTTGGGCTGAGGACTTCAATGCCCTCCAGGAAGGTGTGACTTGAGAAATATAGCTCAGGGGAAACCAATGTGACCATCCAACTTTGCATAGCAAAACAGCATAACTAAGAACATAGGGTTATGCCTGCCCACCTGTTTTGCTCCTCAGTTTTTTCCCCTCATTCAATTGACACCCAAGTGGACCAGTGCTGAGTAGCTATATACCACTCTGAGCTATTATAAGTCCGTAACTCTTTGGTCAAGGACTTTTATTCAAAAATGCTCTCTCCTTCTATCTTATGTTAAGAGACACTGAAGGACACAACACTGAGCTGTATGTCAGTTGTATATGATGACATAGGTTAGCATCCTACTATTGACATGAGTACATGTGAGTGTTGCTTACATGTATGTATGCCTCTTTTTGGAGGAGATGCAGGGAGATATTCTTTCGTACAGTCATGTATGGAAGGGAAGGTGTTTCGCCCCAGGAGGCAATGTTTTTGGGGCATTCCGGCCCGCAGCCACGCTCCCATGTGCCCTGGCCATGCCCCTATGCACCACAGTCACGCCCTCACGCACAGTGGCCACGGCCCTCCTGCCCCCCTCCCCATACTCCAAGCTCTGCCACTGCTTTTGCACCCCTACATCAGCTATCAAACCTGGGAAGAAACTTCTGCTGTTTAATGGTGCGAGAGATGGGGACAGAATAATTCAGATAGCCACTCTGGACTCAGGAGAAAGAAAAGGAAGATGCACTTCATCAGTGAGTGTACTCTAATTTCTTTCCCTCCTCACTCGAGACCAGCAGGTTCTTCATAATCTGAGCTGTCTCTCCCTGTCTTGCTTTCCTTATTGGTACATAGAAGCACTTTCTAGGTTTGACAGTTGCTAGTGTGGGACAGGAGGATGTTGATGCTCAATGTAGAATTTCAGCCACACTTACCTAGTAGGGAAACAGTCCCAATCTATATATGGAACTAGCAAGAAACAATTGCCATGTATTCCCCCATCCCTACCACCAAGAGGATTCCAGAAAGCTCAGAACAGCCCTTGCCTCATGGGAAAAGGAGAAATTTCTGGAGAAGGAATGAAGGAAAGCAAGACCTTTTCCTATAGCAGAGGACAGTTCAGGTTTGGGCCTGACTAAACAACTGCGTATCATAGCTATATAAGGATGCAATACCGTGTTAAGGGAAAATGGAAAAAAAATTCCTGAATGCTTTTTGATTTCCTGACTGCTAAAATGTCACCGTATAATGCAAGGCCCTTTCACACTGAACAGTTACAGTACTTCATTGCCACTTTGGCCATTTCTGCATGGGGCGAGGGAATCGCCCCGTGCCGCTACTTACCAGACCTTCTGGCTCCCCGGTTTGGTTGAGGCTGCTCCGGAGCAGTGCGTGGTCGTAGATCCGCACTGCTCCGGCATCCAAAATGGCAGCTTCCGGTTGGTCGTTTGTCCTGACCAACTGCTAAAGCTCGCCAGCCTAAAGTCTGCCCTCTGCAGAGCATAGGCTCACATTGGTGCGAGCCTGTGAATCTGCACCAGAGAGCAGGAATGCACTGGCGTGCTCCGGGCTTTTGAAAGACTGGAAAAATCAGGTCTTTCAAAAGCACACTGGAGAACCAATTGGAGTCATTCCAGAGCAGACTGAGGTGCGGATCTACAGTAAATAGTCCAGACCTAGTCCGCTCCAAGGTCCAGACATCCTCCGTGGAGGACACACTGCACCGTTTTTATTACCTCATGCAGAAATGGCTTTTGACTGCCATGGTTCCATTTATGGAAGCCTAGGATTTGCAGTTTAAAGGGAGGGTGGAGCATTTAGAATTTTCTGCTAGAGATCTTCTCTGCTGCCTCTGACCAAACTACAAACCCCAGATTTCATGGCATGTAGCTATGGCAATTGAAGTGGAACCATAGTGCTATAACTGTGTAGTATGAAAGGGCTCCAGAAAGAGATATTTGATTGTTTCCCAGCAATAATCTCCCCACAACATCCCCTCTCAGGAGTATTAGGTATAAATACTTCAGGATCTGAGCAAGATAATTTCTTCCTCTCTTCCCCTTCCAATTGTCTCCTTTTCTCTCAGTGGACACTCTAAACACCCTGCAATCGTACAGGTCCTTGTTAGGGTGGGTTGCAGTTTCTCATTTTTTAAAAAGGACTTTAATTTATATTTGTCTATTCTTCTGCTTATCTAGGAGGTCCTCTGCATACATGAAAATGACTACTTTATTTTGAAGCCCTCTCTATTTCATTTCCAAGTGGATAAGCAGGCCCTTAATCCCCTGAGTCTGATATTTGAGAGAATGCTATAAAAAGCCAAAATTCTGTTCCACGCTCACCAGATCCTGTCATGTTCTGTTATTACCAAGAAACAAAACCCACAACGCAGCTTTGAGCACATTCCCTCCTGCCATCTGGTGCTGCTCCTGCCATGAACCCTCTGAGTTTTTCACCTTCTCCTTTCTTCCCTTTAAGTGAATCATTGCTTTTTGACCCTTGACATCAGGAAATACCAAACTGTGGCAAGTTGGGGGACAACACTGCAGTCCTCCCATCCACCATCAACTGGGTAACCAAACAAAGCAAGGGGCCATATGTGGGGACAGGATCATCATTCTCCGCACATTACCCACTTGTCACAGTGATGGACATATAATTGCTAATTTTCCTTTGCTGTTGTGTGCCTTCAAGTCATTTCCCACTTATGTCAACCCTAAGGTGAACCTATCACAGGGTTTTCTTGACAAGATTTGTTCAGAGAGGGTTTGCCTTTGCTCCCCTCTGAGGCTGAGAGAGTGTGACTTCTTCTTCGTGGTCTCTGTGCCTTCATACACTAGGAGCTTTAGCGCCTGCGCGGTAGCGTTCGGAAACTTCTAGAGCTTGTTCGCTTGGCGGGAACCCCTCCCCCACGCCGGTACTGCGCATGCTCCTCCCGCCGAGCAATGGTCTCTCCTCAGTTCTTTCTCGTCCGCCGTCGCATACGGAAGGTTCTTCGGTTTGTTCCTCTGCTTTTGTGCTTGGCTTGCTGATTTTCACGGTTTTCGGATTTTTGGACTGTCTCTGACCCCTCTTTCGAACTTCCCATTTGGTTTTGGTGATTTCGGATCTTTCCAGTTTGGCATTTTCGTCTTATGTCCGCGCTCTTCAAAAAGTGCGTGTCCTGCGGGCGCAAAGTTGCCCTCAACGACGGCCATAAGGAGTGTCTCTTCTGTTTGGGTGAGTCCCACAACACTCGGACTTGCCCAATTTGCCGGGATTTTACTCCCCAGACTCTCTGCAACAGGTCCGCGAGACTTAAATCGTATTGTTGGGAGCAGTCTCTGCGGGCGATCGACGAGACCTCCGTTTCCAAAATGGCCGAAAAGAAGACGACCACGCCATCAACGGTATCGGCGGCTGCCGTTCCGTCCACCTCGTCGGTATCGGGCTCGGTACCGGCGAGAACGCCGATCTCGGCGTTACGGAGGATCCCGAAGCTGTCGGTGGCTGCCAAGTCAGCGAAAGGATCCTCGACGGCGAAGAAGGCTGAGGCTCCCCTGAAGGAGACGCCTGCTAAAAAGCGCCCTGCTCCGGATGGAGACAAGGGCAAGGAGAAGGAGAAGAAGAAGGAGAAGAAGCGCTCCCCGGGGATGTTCAACCTCCCACTCCTCCTCCGACTCTACAGCCTTCCAAAGGGCGAGGCGAGTCCGTCGATCTCTCGGACGATGAGATCGAGGACGTTCCCCAACAGCGCCCGGACTCGCCTGTGGTAGACCCTCCAACCCTGGTGGAGGAGCACCACCGCCTTTCCAGCCGTCGCAGGTCTGCAGCAGAGAGAACCCTCTGCTTCTCCGGAGCGGCGTTCGACCTCATTCAGGTCCCGGTCCCGCTCTTCGGAGCGTCCGGTGGCCTCGCCGCCTCCTAGACAGACTAGAGAGGAACAACCTCGCTCGTCTGCCTCCAGATACACCTCGGCGTCCTACGTGGCCAGGTACGCGAGGGAGTCTGAATGGAGAGAGCGACCGGCCTCTTATCGGTCACATTCACCATCGTACCGGGATCGGTACCATTGTGACCCGAGACGCTGGGAGACCTTCCGGAGGTCCCGGTCACCTCGCAGACAGCGCGAATCACGCTCGCCTCGAGGGGAAGAGGCTCGGTACCGTCGCCACCGAAGCCGTTCACCGTCGGACCGCCGCTCCTTCAGCCGCTCTCCCTCTCCTCGATACCATAGGGCGAGGGAGCCTTCACCTCGATATCGAGCGGTATCGCCACCTCCTAGGGTCACGGCAACGGCGACGCGCCCTACGGAGTCGGTGGTGACTGAGCAGGCTAAGACAACATCAGCCTGCCAGACTACCCCAGTCACCACTAGAAAGGTGAAGTCCGTGGTCAGCCAGCCCAAACGTGATGCTGCCACTACCACCTTCCCGGCTGCAGAGAAGCCTAAGAAGGCAGCACCTGTGGCGGCTGTGAAGGAGCCGGAAAGCGAGCGGCTAGAGGACTCACCGAGCTCGGAGTCGTACGACTCGAGCGCGGAGTCGGAGGCGTCTGAGGCGGCCTCCCAGGAGTCTCCTCCGCTGGGATTCGGGGAGCCGATCCCAGATTCAGCTCCAGAGGACGTCCACCAGTTCTCTGCGATGCTGCTCCGCATGGCCTCTACCCTTGGCCTTAAGATCGCCGATGCGGAGCCGGAGGACGACGATCCAGTCTTCTCCATCTTCGAGGGGAAGCAACCTGCCGCGGCCCCGCTGCCTCTCCTGCCCCGGATCTCCAAAGTGGTGAAGGCCTCCTGGAATCGACCGGCCTCGGCGCAGCCGATACCGCAGCGTTTGGAACACCTCTACAGGGTGCAGAAGGATAACGCAGGTTATCTCTTCAACCACCCTGCACCGAACTCTGTGGTGGTCGAGTCGGCAGAAACAAAAGGGACCGGTAGGCAGCACACCACCCCGCCGGATAAGGAAGGCAGAAAGTTGGACGCCTACGCTCGGAGGTTCTATTTCGCCGCCTCCTTGCAGATCAGGCTGTCCAACACTCAGGCTTGCCTCACGGCATACCTGAAGAAAGTGCTCGACCGCCTTCAACCGGCGATGGAGGCGGTACCGGAGGACATCTGTCAAGCCTCCTCAGTGATATTCAACGAGGCCATATCCATCGCTCGGCAGCAGATGGCCTCCTCCCGGCACGCCGTGGAGATCGCCTCCCGGGTCATGGCGGGATCCATCGGCCTGCGCCGCCATGCCTGGCTGCGACCGGCCGACATCCAGGAGGACACCCGAAGGAGGATCGAGGATCTCCCCTTCGACGGTGAGGGCCTGTTCGATTCGTCCACCGACCAGGCGCTGGACAATCTGGTGAAGGCGAGGTTGACTGCCAAAAAGATCGGGCTACAGCCGGCCACGCAAGCCCGCAGGACCTCCACCTTCCGCCCATCCTGGCGACGATCTTCCACCTCGTCGTTCCAGCGTTCGGCCCAGTCCGGACAGTCAAGACCGTCCTCCGGCTCGTCGGCCAGACGCACGTTTAGACGTCGCCCGGCTTCGTCTAAGAAGTCCTCCTCGGACGCAAAGTCTCAGTTTTGACGTGCCTGGCAGGACCTACCAATACCCACTTTTCAGCCTACCATCTGCGCTCGGAGACCGACCGACTCTGGCTCGACACCTTTTGGAGTGGCAACATGTCACTACGGACTCTTGGGTGCTTTCCATCGTCCGTCTTGGCTACGCCATCGAGTTTCACGATATTCCGCCTCGAGGCGTTTACTACTCCACCCTGTCGAGTCCAGCCCTCCTGGAAGAAATCCAGTCCCTCCTCCAGAAAGGAGCGATCGAGCAGCTCCCGCGAGAAGCCAAGACCACCGGCTTCTTCTCCAGGTACTTCACGGTACCGAAAGCCGACGGTACCCTCCGGCCAATCCTCGACCTCAGAGGGGTGAACTACTACATTCGCCCCAAGAGGTTCAAGATGGTCACGATACCGTCGATCCTGCCCTTCCTACATCGAGGGGACTGGTTCGCCTCCATCGATCTCCGAGACGCATACTTCCACTTTGCCATTCGCCCGCAGCACAGACGGTACCTCCGCTTTGCAGTCGACGACACCTGTTACCAGTACAAGGTGCTGCCGTTCGGACTCTCGACTGCCCCAAGGGTCTTCACCAAGTGCATGGCCCCGGTGGTATCCTTCCTGCGGACGAAGGGTGCTTCTGTCTTCCCTTACCTCGACGATTGGCTGTTGGTGGCGTCCTGCAAACAGAGACTTTACCACGACGTCCACATGACGTTGTCACTCCTGACTCGCCTTGGTCTACGAGTGAATCCGAAGAAGTCCCACCTTGAGCCGGCGAGGATCTTGGACTTCATCGGGGCGACGCTCGACTCAACCTCCGCCAGGGCGTACCTACCAGAGACTCGAGCTCAAACCCTGATCCGGGCCACTCCTCACGCCCGCACGGCCCTGACGTTATCTGCAAGAAGTGTCCAACAGCTCTTGGGCTACATGGCTGCGACAACCGCTGTGACATACCTCGCCAGACTGAGAGCAAGACCTCTTCAACACTGGTTCGTCCGCACATTCGACCCCCTGCGAGACAAACAGACACTCCGACTACAGCTGCCGGAGGACGTCCGCTCCTCCCTCAGCTGGTGGCAGTCGCGACGCAATCTGATGTCAGGGATGCCCTTCCAGCAGCCGACACCGAAGGTGACGGTAATGACCGATGCCTCCCTGTATGGATGGGGTGCCCACTGCGGCGATCTCAGAGTCCACGACAGATGGATCGACGACGAGACCGCTCTCCATATCAACGCGCTGGAGCTGCTCGCCGTCTCGAAAGCGCTATGGGCGTTCCGCCACGTCGTAGCGGGGCGGACGGTCCTGGTTCTGACGGACAATACCACTGCCGTCTGTTACATCAACAGACAAGGAGGGACTCATTCCACGACCCTGCTCAACATCGCGCTCGACCTGTGGGAATGGTGCATTCGCCTGCACACGCATCCCGTGGCGGTTCACCTGGCCGGACAGGAGAACCCCACGGTAGACGCCCTCAGCAGGGACACCTCATCCCATCACGAATGGTCTCTCTCCGGAGAGGCGTTCAGACTGATTCGAGACCGCTGGGGCGAACCATCCATCGACCTCTTCGCGACCAGGGAAAACGAAGTGTCGCCGATTCTGTTCCAGAGCGGGCCACGATCGTGCTTCCATCGGGGATGCTTTCCAGTTTCCGTGGACCGGGGAACTCCTCTACGCGTTCCCGCCGTTCCCGCTGCTCGGCCGGACGATATCGAAGATCCTCGCCGACCGAGCCGACGCGATCCTCGAGCCCCGTACTGGCCGAGGCAGCACTGGTTCACACCCCTGCTATGAGCTGCCCGAGGCGACCTGCTCCGGCTGCCACCGACGCCGGGCCTGCTCTCCCACTCCAGCGGCCGAGTCCTTCATCTGGACCTGCCACGCCTGGCCCTCCATGCCTGGAGGATATCGCACTAGACGATCCCGTGCTCGGTACCGTCCTCGTCGCGGCCAGGAAGGAATCCACCCGTCGCAACTATCAATACAAATGGCGACGCTTCCTGACCTTCGCTAACGAGAGGAGTGAGCCGGTATCGCCCGCGGGACTCTCTACCGTCCTGCATTTCCTCCTGCATCTCCGGCAACAGGGTCTGGCGTTTCCATCCCTGAAGGTTTATCTCTCCGCGATCGTTGCATACCAACCGCCACGATCTGCGGCATCGGCCTTCTTCAGGAACGATACCGTTAAGCGGTTCCTGAAAGGACGTCATCATCTCTACCCGCCGGTATCGCCGCCGTACCGCCGTGGTCCCTCTCGCTGGTGCTCTCGCAGCTGACAAAGCCGCCCTTCGAGCCGATGGCGACCTCGGATGACAGGCTTCTGACCATGAAAACTGCCTTTCTGGTGGCGGTGACCTCAGCGAGGCGAGCGGGTGAGATCACAGCTCTTCGGTCCGATGAGCCCTTCATGGTCTTCCACAGGGAAAAGGTGGTCCTGAGACCTGACATCTCGTTCCTGCCAAAGGTGGTGTCCAGTTTCCATCTCAACCAGGACATCATCCTGCCTGCCTTCTTCCCAAACCCGACGACACCGTTGGAGCGGTCCCTCCACTCCCTGGACGTGCGTCGGGCATTGGCTTTCTACAAGGACAGGACTGCTTCCTTCCGACAGACGCCACATCTCTTTGTTTGCTATGGGCGATGTCGGAAGGGCCTCAAAGTGTCCACCCAGCGCTTCTCCAAGTGGGTGGTGAGGACTATTGAACTGGCGTATGAGCTCGTGAGGAAGCCTCCGCCAGTCCTGCTTCGAGCCCACTCCACCAGAGCTGTGGCTACTTCTGCGGCCCTCCTGCGAGGAGTTGATCTGCATGAACTCTGCCGTGTGGCGACCTGGTCCCAACCATCGACCTTCGTACGCCACTACAGGCTCGACTGCCGGTCGCGCAGAGATGCCCGGTTTGGACGTGAGGTGCTGGCTTCCGTGCTGTAGGACCTGACCCGCCATCCGACCGGTAAGCTACACAGTCTCCTAGTGTATGAAGGGACAGAGACCACGAAGAAGAACAGGTTGCATACCTGTAACTGTGGTTCTTCGAGTGGTCATCTGTGCCATCATACACACCCGCCCTTCCTCCCCTCTTTCTCAGGTTCCTGTAGGTTCTACGGCGGACGACAGAACTGAGGAGAGACCGTTGCTCGGCGGGAGGAGCATGCGCAGTACCGGCGTGGGGGAGGGGTTCCCGCCAAGCGAACAAGCTCTAGAAGTTTCCGAACGCTGCCGCGCAGGCGCTAAAGCTCCTAGTGTATGATGGCACAGATGACCACTCGAAGAACCACAGTTACAGGTAAGGAACCTGTTCTTACCCAAGGTCACACAGTAGGTTTCCATGACTGAGTGGGGATTCAAACCCTGGTCTCCAGAGTCATGATCCAGCACTCATCACTATACCACACTGGCTCTCCCAATTTTCCTACTAAATGTAAATTTAGTAACTCACAGAACTAAAGTTCATTCTTCTCCACAATTTAGCATTCATAAAACTGTGTTTATTTACTTTAACACTTAACTCTGTGTGTGTACATGTATGTATGTACCCTGGCTCAGTCCAAGAGACATGCTAGGATCTGAGGTGGAAAATACCAGTGGTTCCATTCCTCTTCCTAGTAATTAGGTTAATGTAACAGCAAACACAATGCAGTACGCTGTTCTTTAAATGGCACTCTCCTGAGGTATCTGTCCCATCCTAACCGTAGAGGTAGTTTTGCCATGCTTTTTGAGAAAATACTGCACCCAGTGCTCAATGAGCAAACAGTCTGATTCTTCTAAAAGTATATACATATAAGGCTATTGGGCACAATCAATCAAAGTTAAAACCCACTGATTTGAATAAAATAGGTCAGAAGATGCTTATATCTTTTCCACTGAAATTTTCAGGACTTTAAAGTGCTTAGCTTTTGCTGACTCATGCCCAAATGCATAAAAGTGAATGTAACTAATAATAAATTTAAAAAACAAAAATTCAGGCAGGAAGTGTATTACCACACAAAGTGAAAAAAGATTTTGTACCTGTGGACAATCCCATGATGATGCAAATGTTCGACAGCAGACATTATTTGCCTCATGTATTTCTTGACTTCTCTTTCTTCCAGTTTCTTTTTCTCGCAGATTCTGTCCATCAGATCTCCCCCTAGGCACAGCTCCATCACCATGTAATAGGAGTTTTCTGTCTCCAGGGTTTCATACAGCTGAACAATATTAGGATGTTTAATCATCTGGTGTATCCGAGGCTCCCGCTTCATATTTTTTAAAACATAGGAGTCTTGCTTGGCTTTTTTCTTGTCAATAACTTTTATGGCTACCTATATCATAGAAACGTCATCAGTATAGCTTTTATGATATGGAAATGCCCAGTTTAGCAGCACAGAATATTTCAGAATATCATGGATGGGGAAACTTGTCCTGTTCATAAACTTTTGATTGTTGATTATTGCTATGGATGGCATTAAGCCACTTTTTCTTCTCAGAGATTGTTTTGAACCCAGGGAAGCTGACTTTTGGTAAGCAGAATAATTGCCTTCACCTATCAATACTAACTGATCACTGTAAAGATCCAAAAGAACTGTATCACCTTGCCCAGGCCTTTGAAAATTTAAGGCATGGGACATGATTTGCATCTTTCTGGATCCTATTGCATTCTGCCCCATTTATACAACTGTTTAAATATTCTTTATAGCTGAGGCCATAATACCACTTGATGCTGCATGCAAAAGCTTACACTAAAATAAAAACCATTTAGTCTTAAAGGCATTGCCACATTTCCTTTTTCTTCTATTCCCTTCCTCCCTTTTTTCTTCATAATAATTTGTAATTAAGGTGATATTATACAATGGTTTATTCATTTTAATATATAGTCCCATATTACATTTAGATCAATATGCAATATTGATCAAACAGTGTGCCAGAAAAAAAAATGTACAGCACAAGGTAGAGTATCTGAACAGACAGACAACAACTAAATACCCTGCTTTCCTGCTTTCTGAATTATAATTATTTCTTTTAGATAACTTGAACATAAAGACAAGGTATGTATCCATGAGAGGAAAGTAATCTGCCCATTAACACATCCATGAAGAAATACACAGCCACTTCAAATGCTGAGAGTAATCAAGAAATCATAACTGGAATGATAATTTTTCCCCTCCCCTCAAGGTCTGGTTCAACAGTTAAGAAACATTTTAGGGAGGTAATGTATTACCATTATACCTTCTTTCACTTGGGTTTTTCTACTTAAAGGACTGAGTCTCGCTTGCATTTTGTGGATGAAGAAACAAGACCCTGAATTTCCTCAGCACATGTTACTGTGGGATTAGCAGGAAATGTGGGAAAACTCTCCATTTACCTTCTCTCCAGTGGGAATGTGTAACCCCTCCATTACTTTGGCAAAGGAGCCCTTGTTGATCATTTTACCCACTAGGTAATTCCCAACCTGCTTGGTGTGTGGGAAATTCTTCCTAGGCTCTTGGGACATCTTGCTGAAACAAACAGGTATCTGGAAATCCTTGTTGTTTTTCTCCCATTCTGGTAATATCCTTTCCGGGTTTGCAGGGTCTGTTGCTGTGTCATCTGGAGATGCTTTGATTGCCGCAGGCATCCTGGAAAGGGATCAAACTGGTTGACACACACCACAGCCTTCAGGCCAGGGCTGCTTTTCAAACAGAGCTCAGAATGCATAACAGATTCTGTGCCTGAACATCCTGACATGCAACGAGCACCAAGCCATTGGCCATACTGCATCTAAGCTCCCTCCCCAAGAGATTGCTTTTCCATCAGCGATCTTTGCCTGCAGACATGCAGATCTGCTCAAGCAGAACCAAGCTGGAGATTATTAACCTAACCTGATACAGGATGGCAATGAATGCCCCAGAACTGACAGCTCCAATGTCACATAATAATCTCATGGAACAAACCACTCCCATCTAGAGAAGCAGACATTGGCACCGAGGGAGCGCTGTTCACCAGCAGCTAACACCAATCAGCTAAATTGGACTATGGCTCTCTCTTTACTTGTATTTCCAGGGACCTTCATTCATTGAGTACTGGCATCTGGGAAGCTCAAGTGAACTCAGAAAGGGTTTATTTAAACAGAAGGTGGTGTTAGCATCATATTCTGGGGGACTTAACATAAGCACAGTGCACTTCTCTGCTCTCACAAACACCCAGAATCCTCTAAAAGAGGGCATTCTCACCTCCCACTGAGCCTTTGGTCTTTGGCCCTGGCACCCTCCACAAAGTTAGAATGTTTGAGCACTCATTCCAGAGTCTTAAAAAGTTACCTTTGTGGACTATAGCACCCAGAATGCACTCTTTCTCTGTCTTTCATACACACATCCAGACCCACAACAGCAATCCCAAGAGAGTGAAGAGCACTGTTTTCCCACTGCTGATAGCAATCACTATAGGCCATTTTCGCACTACAGTGTTAAAGTGCTGCTATTCCACTATCAACCTCCTATGGCATTCTGGGGCTTGTAGTTTAGGGAAGGGCACTTCCAGTTCTCCGCCAAAGAGCTCTTTGGTCTCAGTAAACTACAAACCCTAGAATTCCACAGGGCATTGAAAGTGGAATAGCAGCAGCTTAACACTGTAGTGTGGAAACGGCCTATGTGTTGGAGGCTGAAGTGTGTGTGTAAACACACTGCCATCAGCCCAACTCATGGAACTCCTGTCCCAGGACTCCTCACCCACCCCCATTTTGAAGGGCTAAATGAACTAATATTAAATTAATGTTAAATGGGGAATATGTTTATAGACCTTATAGCCAAAGGGAACTTCTGTTTTTAGAGACACAGTGCTTCTCAGTGTTGTTGTTGTTGTTGTCTGCCTTCAAGTCATTTATGACTTATGGCGACCCTAAGGTGAACCTGTCAAAGGGTTTTCTGGGGCTGAGAGTGTGTGATGCACCCAGGATCACACAATGGGTTCCATGGTCAAGCGGGGAATCACACCCTGGTCTGCAGGGACGTAGTTCAGCTCTCAAACCACTACATGATGCTGGCTCCTTCTCTCAATATTACAAAATCCCAAATCTGCAGAACAGTGATACCTTTACTTGGCCAACTGAAAAGCACAATGGAACTTCTCAGTAGAAGGTGCTTTGCTGCTGCTAATGGATTTGAAATGTTCCTGCCTGTCATTTTCTGCCCTTTGTCCCTGGTCTCCACGTGGCCAAGAAGGAGAGAGGCCTCTGCACAGAGATCCCTCCAGACCATCTTAACTGGCAACAGAAGTAACTTCTGAAACAAAATATAGGCCTGTGATTTTAACATCATCCCTTTTCTTATTTTGTATGATTTTTAACATCTTTGCCTGATGAAGAAGCCAGCAAAGCTTCAAAAACTTGCATGATGTATTTTGTGCTTTTTAGTTGGCCTAACAGTCAATGTTTTGTGAAATTTGGATTTTGTTGTTTTGCTGCATGGCCATCATGGCTACCCCCGAATATGTTTCCTTTCAAGATGAGGTGCTAGAAAGAAACCAAACCAAAACCAAAACCAAATGGAGCCAACACTAGCAATAGAAAGGATGAAGTAGCTGATATTGTGTGTGAAGAAAGGGCAGCAAATAAATGTTTTTTTTTTCTATTTTCACTGCTAGAGGCAGGGACAAGAAATGCCTGAGGCATTTTCTGATGCAGGTGCCAGAACAATTTGATGAGGTTCAAGTACATTTGTTGCTCTGCCCTGGGAAACAAAACATTCTGAAGTGGTCTTGCCTTCAGGCCCTGTGGTGAATTCCCAGGGAGCACTTGGCTAAAATGGATTAAGTCAGAACCTAGACATCTTCCTCCTTTGGATTACAAAACGAAGAATTCCCCAGTCAGAAGGGCCAGTGACCATGTTGACTGGAACATTCTGAAAAATTTAATTTTAAAAAGTCCTGACCACCAAGGCCTTCTTCTTGGCATCCCCAAACTGAATCAAGAATGTGTCTCATTCAGCTTATACTAGTTGGCAGGATCCATACTGAAGTTGATTGGCTTACTTCAGCTGGTCTAGTGAAAATGTTATTTCCTGTATCAATAAGATATTAAAAACATATTTTTAGACTACTTACTCTTGAAGAACCCACTGGCTTCATGGTAAGCAGTCTAAAGACTTAATCATCACAAGAAGAGCCATTATTGAAGCCTTCTTGTTCTTTTCTCCTAATTATTTTGATTTTTATAGGAAATTGTGCCTCCTCTGTAAATACATTTCATTGGGTTGCATCCAATGAAATTACTCCATGAACAGAATCAACTTCCATTCCTGGAAGGAGAGCTGAATAAACAGAAGGATCTTTTCATGTATAGAGATCTCTTTTCATTCATGAATGTTCCTTCCATTTGTGGATATATTGATGCAACTATTGGTACAACATGAGACTCAGACCAGGCCCTTTGAAGAAGTGTATTTTCTTAGAAAGCCAGAATGATGTGAGACCTAGCATAATGTAATGGTTGGACTAGAACTCTGGAGACCAGGATTCAAATTCCTGCTCAACTACAGAAACCCACTGGGTGACCTTGAGCAAGTCACACTCTCTTAGGTCCTTTTCGCATGGTGTTTTTAAAGCGTATTAGGCACGCTCCCTCCCCCCTTCATGAGCTGCCGTACCGCATGACGTTCTGGTGAACCATGTGCTATCACAGCCACGGATAGTGCTGATAGAACGTTTTCTTATTTTTGCCCGAAAGGCAAAAATAACCTCCCTTTCATGCATCGGTTGCGTGACCAGAGGGCCTGCAGAGCCGTCATCCGGTGTGCTTCCGGGAAGGACCCGGGAGTGGGCGGGATGTGGGCAGTCCCTGCTGCCTGTCCCTCACGCAGCAACTCCCACGGGACGCTCTGCCCAGCAGCAGGCCAGCCGCTGCCCCCATCACAGCAGGGAACACTGCACAACACATTCCCATGAGAGGTCACCCCAGGGCTGCGTCACCACTCACACTAGAGATAAAAGCAGCCCCTGGGGTCTGGCCAACTGTGTTTTCTTTTTAAAAAAACCTGATGCTATTGTTAGCACGTTAGCACATTACCAACATAGTATGAAACAGCCTGTTGGCAGGATCTAAGCACGATCATTGACAAAATAAGAAAAAAGAAAAACCACCAACCAATCAGGGGCGGTGGGGCGGGGACCAGGACACTGACATGCGGACAAGGCACCGGGTGGGGACTGGTGCTCTCTCGCGAATGCCCTACCATGTGCAGACTGCAAGGGGCTCTCTACTGGGCCTCTTGCGATATTGGCAATATCATGAGGGCTCTAGTTCGTCGCGCTATCAAGGTAAGGTGCGAAAAGGCCCTTAGCCTCAGAACAATGGCAAACCCTTTCAAATCTTGCCAAGAAAACTCTGTGATAGGTTTGCTTAGAGTCACCGGAAGTTGGAAATGACTTGAAGACACACCATCACCAGAAAAACAACAAAGTTTCCCAGAGGAACCTGCCTGGGCTTTAGGGAACTTTCCTTCCTTCCTTCCTTCCTTCTCTCTCTCTGTCTCTTTTTCTTTCTTTCTTTTGTAAAATACTTTTATTGAAAATTTTCAACAGCATTAAAATTCAAAAACTATAGAAAAAAAGAAAAAGACAGAAAAGTAAAAAAGACAGGAAAATAAAAATAAACGATTAAATGACAAAAAAGAGACGACTGTCATTTTTCCTTGCAACAGTATATAACATTCAAAATTATTTCAAGCTTCCCTAAATAAAAACCCAACAGTTCTGTTGCTTCCATTCCCTGTTACTTTAGCTCTCAACAACCAATGACATTTTCCTTCTTCCCAAGGTTGATGTATCTAGCATTAAAATATCACTCAATATCTTCTGTACTTCTATCAAACATCTAAACCATTACATCATATTATACTGTATGGTGATAAGTAATACTCCATTTTCTCACTTTTAATAATAACAACTTCTTACTAACAAATTGCATAATATCAAACTTTACAAGATGTAACTGTAATAAACTCTCTTATAACTCTATAATTTCCATTATATTTAGACTCCCATGCTTCTATTAAATTCCATCATATAAAACCTTCTAATATCCATTTCATCATTTCATTATCTGATATCTATAATCAGATTTCCTATGAGATAAGAGGCTTTAGGGAATTTTCAGTGGAGAGACTTTTTTCCTCAATCTTGCTCACCTCAGAAGCATGTTTGGTGAGGAAGTAATAGAGAGCCTCCTCACTGGCGTTAGAGTTCTTCAACACAGGCCATTTCTACACGACTTGTTATAGCGCTATTATTCCACTTTTAACATCCTATGGAATCCTGGAGTTTGCAGTTTAGGGAGGGGTCCTTGAGACCCCTCCCTAAACTGCAAACCCCAGGATTCCATAGGATGTTGAAAGTGGAATAATAGTGCTATAATATTCTAGTGCGGAAATGGCCACAGAAAGCTAGGCTAGCTCCCTCTCTATTGGCTTTCTGCTGGCAGGCAAAATTGTTTTTATTCAGAGGGGCTGACCTGACTGCTGAACAAGGGGTTCTTAATGGGATACTGTAGGAATTTCCCCCCCTCAAATTCCTTCAAATTTAGTTGTGTTTTAACTTGATAGTTTCTTTATCATTAAGACTTAGCATTTTATTAATTTGCATTTGTTCTAAAAGAAATCTTATTTTCAGCTGCCTCCATGTTGAGAGAAAGGTAGGATATTAAACAGTCATCACTTTCTTGTCACCCACAAAGCCCTTACTTCTTTCTTTCTTTCATCCTCTCCCCTTCTAGTCCCTACAGAGCACCAAAGTGAGTTGGGATACATTTGCCATTCAATAGGAAGCTGTTGAAACAAAAAGCCCATTCCCCTCCATGAAGAATTCCTTACCAGTCAGCAGTGTGATCCAAAATGGTGGTTTCTGGACTGGTGCCGGTCACTGAGCCATTGGCTACTGGTGCCTGGTGACCTTCCAGGAGAGAAAGAAACTATTGTACCCAGTGGTCACAAATGAGGTGCCAGTTCCTGGAACAAGGGAAGAAAATAATTGCCAGTCTTTCACATGATAGTAACTTTCACTTTCACATGATAGCAACAGCACGTTGAATATGAGATTTTGTATGTTACAGATGTGAGGGAGAACTTGCCACCAGAGCCAGCTTTTCATGCACTGGAGTGAAGCAAACTGCTTTCAGGTGCCACTAGGATGGGTGGCTGATAGATGAAGATAGGCACTGGCATCTGGTGTAATGGAGGGGAAAGATTTTAAAAAAGGGGTTAACTTGGTGCAGAGATGAAGAAGAAGCCCTGGAAATTCCAGATGTTTTCTATATCAACTTCTACCATCCTCCTTCACCATAGCCAGTTATATGGGACTGTGGAAATTCTTCACTAGAAAAGCAAAGGTCATCCACTTTGGTTTAGTAGATAGATCTGGGATGGGAAAAGGACCACATGTGCCCCTAAATCCTATTTCTTGGCCCCTAAAGCCTTGTGAAGATTCCCAAATCACACCAATCTACAATTATTTTAAAAAAATCTTTGGAGCTAATTTTGGTTATTTTTCCACTGAAAATAATCCAAAAATGCCTCCAAACCACCTGCATATGTAGTGGTATAGTTCATCCACAAAAAGATAAAAAGAGGCTGAAACTGGCAACTGAAAGTGACATAATGTCATTTCTGGTGTGCATGAATGTGCCAGTGCAGTGTGAAATTGACCCCTGTACCTCCATGCAGGTTCCAACCCGAAGTTACCTGGAGCTTGGTTTTGTTTCAAGAAATAAATTCTTTGCCATGTTTTCAGCCACATCCCTTTGGCAAACTCCATATCTTATCCTCTTTCCTCTTGCCACTTCATTCCATGAGGCCCCAGCCATAACAAACTCAGTCTGTTCTCTCAGCAGTCTTATGGAGTTGTGACCCTCAGAAGTCCTGAGATTTAGAGTAATCATTGGCCCAGTCCCAATGTTTTCATGCTTCCTGCCCTGCTCACCACTTTGAAAAGCATCCTTCAAGCCAAACAATCAACTTCAAATGCAAGAACAAAGAAATGCAAGTGATACTCAATTGCCCCCATGCCTTCTTCTGTTCTGCCCTTCACTTGTCCATCTTGTCCTCCCAAAAGATGGCAGACCTAAAATATTATCAGTTAATTTAAGGGTGGGGAGCACAGGATGAAACACAAATGCCATATTTTTAACACATTTCAAAAGAAATAAAAATAGCTTCCTTAAATATATAAGAAACGTTAAAACATGATAGCTAGCTAAATGAACCATTGCTATGGTTGGGGAAGAGCCCAATCTGACACCTTAGGAAAAAAAAACCCTTACGTTACACAGGTTGCCAAATATTTTTAAAGCCTTTTTTATTTGGAAGAGGAGAGACTTCAAAAGGAACAAATAAAAAGGAACAAATATGCCAAAAGCAGCAATACTCAGCGTTAGGGAGTATATTACACAGTGAACACCAGCCAACTGAGGTTGAAATGATGAAGAAGACTCCTGTAGCCCCAAGGCAACAATGGCTGTGATTATATTATTTTAGGGAGAATCTTCACCATTGCTTTTTATTGTTCGTGTTTCTAGGTAGCCTTTCAAGACAAAACACAAAGCAGTTCCCATCCAAAATGAAAGCACAAAATATACTGTAATTTTTTAAAAAATCAACTAATTTAAGGCAGATGCCTAAAACATTTTCCCAGCCTACTACAGACTTCAGCAGTCTGTGGTGGTGATTCTCAGATCAGCAGGGCTGTTCTGGGCTTAATTCAAACTTTAAATCAGGTATCCAAGGTACTGAACCTTATCCCTAAAACTGATTAATCACCATGTCTAGATCTTTTAAATTTTGACTAAAACCACTAGTGGATTCACTGCCCCAATAATATGGGAGCCATTGACTATGACTGTCAGCCCTTCCTTCCCTTTAGGGAACCATAGGACTTGTAATTCTGTGAGGACAGCCCTTGTGAAACTGCAATTCATAAGACTGCATGGACATGAGAGATCACTCCCCAAATGTATGCTGCTCTAGCATGAACAGAGCTGCCATAGAAACACACTCACTGTGTTTGGACCCACATATAGCAGAAGTTGGGACAGTGGAGCTCACAGATTGCTGATAGCCCAAAATCCCTTTCTATGACATCCAGTCCCCTCAGTCTTCCCAACTTTTTCTGGCGTGAGGGTGGCCACAAACACCACCTGAACCAGCTGTTTCCCTATAACTCCTCAACCCCTGCCCATCTTCTAAAAATAAATAAATAATCCAAAACTGGCAGAAAATTGACCAACAACCTCCAAAAACCTCAGCAGTTGAAACCAGAAGTAGATTTCTGGGCCCTTTCACACCATACAATTATAGCAGTAGGAGTCCACTTTAATTGCCATGGCTACTTCCTGTGGAATCCTGGGATTTGTAGTTTGCTGAGGCACTAGAGGAGCTCTCTGGCTGAGAAATCAATACCCTACCCTGAATTGCAAATCCTAGGATTCCATAGAATGTTGCCATGGCAGTTGAAATGAAATCTTAGTGTTATAATCAAATATGGTAGAAGGCTGGCCACCATTTTCAGCTCATTCAGGTCTAAAAATGTGGAGGTGTGGCCTTCCACAGAGGCAATATTTGGCCCTTGCTCCCACTGCAGTTGCTTGCTGTAATATACAATATCCAGGAATAAGTTCATGTCATGGAAAGAAAATTCCTCTTCGTATTGGAGACAAAGCCAGCTATGCATAGTTTGCTTGGAGAGTTGTGACAATTGCCAACTCCGAACTGTGCCTTACACAAATCATTTGCATGCTATTTTTCAATCATATTGGTAGCCATCTTGATTGGGGTGTTTTTGCTATCTCCTCTTCCCAGTATTTGCCATTTTGTTTTGTTTTGCCTATTCAGTGGCATATTGTATGAAAGTTTGTGATAAACTTCACAGGGTGTATGGATAAGGGCATGAGTGAAATAGTAAATAAAAGTATATTTATTCTTTAATTAAAGATTGTATGGCAGGCTTGGAGGAATCTTTTCAGAATAACTTTAATGCACTCATTCCCAATTTTTCTCCTCTAGTTAATAAAATACTTATTAAATGAATGACAGCAAAAGGTCCTGGAAGGCCCCAAATAAGTCCACATTCATATGGATGTTCTATGACATAGGCCATGTCTGCCCTACACTGTTATAGTGCTATTATTCTACCTTCAACATCCTATGGAATCCTGGGATTTGCAGTTTAGGGAGTGGCATCTAGAATTCCCAGTTAAAGAGCTCTTTGGCCTTAGTAAACTACAAACCCCAGAATTCCACAGGATGTTGAAAATGGAATCATAGTGCTATAACAGTGTAGGGCGGAAATGGCCATAGAATCTATGCAGTAGTACTACTAGACCATAGAACCACAAAAACTGTGGCCATTTCCACAGTAGACTGTTATAGAGCTATTACTCCACTTGCAATATCCTATGGAATCCTGGGGTTTGCAATTTCGGGAGGGGCCCCTATATAGCTCTAATAGCGCTATAACAGTCTAGTGCAGAAATGGCCTGTGTCTTGCTGAAAGCTAGGTTGTCTGTTCCTGGAAAAATGTACAAAAATGTTAAATGATTTAAAAATTGTTAAGAAAGACTGAAAAATTGCACCACAATTCAATGGGAGGCTCTTCCATGCAAAGCTATATTGAGAAAAATGAGTTGTGCTTCTGGAGTACACCTTCCTTAGAGATTTTGCTCTTTGTGCTTGTTACAAAGTTGCATTATTGTTATAAAAATGGCTTAAATCCAGTACCTTTAGGTAACCTGGTATGTTTCGCATCCCAACAGTAATAACTGTTTTTATATATTCTGGGAAGGGTGTGTTTTTTTGTGTGTGCATAAGAATGCAATGAGTTTTTAATATGATTTTTGAGGGAAAGCTATTTTGACTTTTAACTCAAATTTGCTTTTTATCTCCAACTCCTTTGCTGGCTTAACCATACTGTGGACAGAATCCTGGACAGCCATCTGTTCATTCCTGGCTTTGCCAGCTCTTGACTTATCCTTCCTCTCTGGATCAATAAATTCAGTAACACATCAATCCCAGATAACAAATGTGCGTCTACAAAAGATGGCAAATTCCTGTGGTTCTCTTTGCTGGCACACAAAAAGTATTTGATCTGCTTGTGATGTCATGGCTGATGTGTGATACATTATCCTTTTCTGAGATTATTGTTCCAGTACCAGACAGCCTGATAATTTTAATAGGAGCTTGATTTTTTTTTATTTGTTCACTGAGAAACTAGTTTCCTAATGTAATCTTTCCCCTTTATTTTTCCTTTATTACTTGTTTTGGGGGTAACTGCCATTTTTTTTTCATGTAAAAGAAAGGCCATGAAATCAGTTTTTTAAGTGGATATTTCCAAGATGTTTACTATCTAAAGCATCTCATCAAAAGAAAGTGTGTACCTGGACTTAAGAGCAGAAGAATGCAATACAAATACGTCTGTGATTAGTTTCTTTGAAATATTGCAAATGGATGGAGGAAATTGGTGCAAAGAAGTTTGTCATACAAATCATTAAAAAGAATCACATCAGTAAGATTTACTCCTAAGCTAACATGTTGGAGAGCAGTCATGTAGGGATGTGGGGGGCAGGGGAGGTGCTTCACCACTGGTGGCAATGTTTTTGGGGTGTCCTGGTCCATAGCCATGCCCCTGTGTGTCCTGGCCACGCCCCTCACAACATAGTCCCCCCTCCCACCACCCCCTCCACACATTCCAAACTCATTTCCAAACTCTGCCACTGCTGAAGAGTCAGCAGAAACAGTTTTGGAGGCACCATTTAAAACACTGTTAATCTTCTAAGAAATGGATCAATTTCACAAAAGTTTCCCCCCATCTTAAGCCTAAATCCAACAACTGTTAGTCCCTCTTGAATCAATGGAAACTACATTAGCTGTTGACTTACCAAATTCCTTTTGATTCAATGGGTATGATCTAGTTGGGACTAACACTTGGATTTATATACTATCATGTATTATTTTCCTCATTTTCTCTTGCAACACTGAAGGATAACAAAGAAGAAATACAAGAAAGAATTGAATGTGCTTCTTAGCATAATTCATGAAAACACCTGGAGAGATTTGATTACTGTCAACAAAAGTCGCTCTTTAAAAAGCAAAACAAAAATAAACTTGACAATAAAACCTCGACTGAAAAATATCCAACCAGTTCAGTTAAACCCTCTGAATGTGGCTCAATCAAATCTAAGCTTCCCTTACTCTCACTTATTCCAATGAGACAGATGAAACTGCTACAGTCGAAAAATCACTTAATGGGAATAAGTCCCACTGAACATAGCAGGACTTACTTCTGAGTATATTTATTTGTTTGTTTATTATTTTTTATTATTATTAATCATTTTATTCAAATTCAAGTATACAACAAACAATTGTAAATGTAAAATTACATGAATTATTTTGATCTTCCACACTCGTCTAGATTTCATTTTCATTATCTCTTTACATGTTTATATTATTGTACCACAATTTACTGCTAATATTACATCTTGGTTCTTGCATTTCTATTTCCACATTCCAGCTTCATGATATATATCCAGTAGCTCCCTCATTAATTATCCAAGGCCCTTTTTGCATGGTTTTTTTGTTGTGCGAGCGCCCCTTGAGCATCGTGCAAATGGGAGTGTCGCTCCATATGACGCACCCCCACTTGCGCGACGCTCACAAGTCTGAAGCGGGGCACGCGTGCATTTTTTGATTTTCGGCTTTAAGCCGAAAATGCCCCGTGCTCGCGCAATGCTCACGGTGCCCTCGTGCACTTACCTGCCATGCGGTGCGTCAGCGAGCCGGACGGGTTGCGCTTCCTTCCTCCAGCACAGCCTACAGCTCCCACACTGCCCTGCGGAAGGAAGGGGCAGGGCGCTAGCGCGACGGTCGAGCTAACAGGAAGCGACCTGCAGTAGGAAGGAGTGGGGAAGCGGCAGCATTTCGGAGGAGGCTTCTCGTGCAAGACGCCCTCTGTCGTTGCGCAAACAGGTAACATGCGAAAAGGGCCTAAATCATGAATTACTCATTTCCATCTGACAGTACCCAGCAATTATCCATTACAATTTGCCATTCTTTTTGAATCTCATCGTCTGATTTCCCTTTTAATCTCTGAGAGACCATATCAGCATTTCTATTTTCAATATGTGTTCCCCACCATTGTTCTATTGTGGGTATTTGCTGAGTTTTCCACAACTTTGCATACTCAGTATGAGCTGTTGTTATCATATACAATATTATTCTCCAGTACTTCTTTATACCAGTACCTTCTAATACATCTGTCATATTTAATTTATTTGTTTATTATTAAAATATTAATAGTCCTGCCTTATATCATGAGATCTCAGAGTGGTGAACAGGTAAAATCAATGCATGCAGATTAAGACAATGTAAAATAAGAAAAAACTTTAAACAAGTTAAAAATATGTTGATTTAACAAGTTAACACATTTAAAATGTTTAAGAGTTTGTTCTGACAGGTTTATTCTTGACAAATCCCCCACCCCATGTCTCTCTGTGTGTGTTTAATTAATTACTGTGCAGTTATGAACATACAGACTGCCTACTTTTTAATTTGCTCTGCTGTCTTCCCTGAGATTGACATCCAAATTGATGGGGAATTCTGTGAAGTTTACCCGCAACTCCTGCCTACACAGCTAGCTCACTGTAACCATGAAACAGCTCCCACTGCATCTGCTTCACTGAAGAATTGTCATCTCCACTAGGCAAGAATTCTTTTCGGCCAGGAACTCTGTGTATGCATCAAAAACTTCTGTCTGAGCAAATGTTTTAAGAACATATGAAGGTTAGACAAGTCCTGCCATACCAGACTGAAGGCATATTAAATTAAGCAATCAGTTTTCCCACAGCAACCAATTAGATGGCTGTGGGAAGGCTGACGGATACCCTCCTACTGTTCTCCCAGAGCAAGTGGTATTCAGAGGAATGCTGTTTCTGATCCTGGAGGTAGAAAAGCGCCATCACTGCTAGCAGCTGTCAATCAGCCTATTCTCCATCCTTTGTCATGGGGGTGTTGTTTTTCTATCAATGTAAACTTGAAGGCCTTTTCTAGGATTCTATTTTGAGCCAGCTGTTGGCTTGGTTTTATTTCAATAGCTCTGTTTTCCTGTTTGTTGTCTCAGCTCTTGTTTAGAATAGTTTTTTTTTTAAAGTAGACTGTTTCACAAGACAAAGCAATCTGTATCAATGTAAGGTTGTAATTGATGTGTGAGGGAGGCATGCCCTCCAATATTTCACAGATGAAAACTAGGACATGTGTGGCCAAGCAACATCCGAGTGTCATCAGGATACCAGAAATCATTAATGAGGAAGAACAGGCAAGCTAGGAGAGACTGCTGCAGTTTGCTTTTGCCTTAGCCTACAGGGAAGGGGAAGATTCTGTCCCCTCAAATCTTGCAATTTGAACTCGGATTGCAGCAGTTAAAGTAAGCCAAGGACAAAAATGTAAAGTTGGAGGAGGAAAAAGAAACTGAGGCATTTTAAAAATAGGATGACAGAGGATTAGTTTGGATAGTCTCTGCCAAATTGGGACAGTTGGAGAGTATGTAGATAGGGTGTGATAGGGGAGGTGGACCTCAAAATAGAGAAAGACCGTTTTATTTAACATGGCATGAAATAGACCCAACAGAATCTTTTTCAGGGACGTCTTTAAAATGGTGGATATCATCTCCATCAGTAACCAAATTACTGAGATGGGCATTGCACCTTTGACTGCAATGCTAAGTGGCAAAGGTGGTCAAGGGCCAACTGAAACAACACTAGGCCAGCTGAACCTTTGGAAATTGGAAAACGTCTTGGAAATTAATCCAGTTTACCCACATTGAGCCCTAAATTTGTGCAACTGTTGTGGCTGTGTCCCTTAGCTGGAGGAAGTTTGGATCCATTATAACTAAGGCTATTTCCTCAGTAGACTGTGATAGTGCAATTATTCCATTTTCAACATCCTATGGAATCCTGAGGTTTGAGGCCCCTCCCTAAATTGCAAACCCCAGGATTCCATAGAATGTTGAAAGTGGAATAATTACACTTTAACAGTCCAGTGGGGAAATGGCCTAAGTTTCTTCCACACCCTGTTCTTTTCCACCCTATTTTTTATGTCTCTTCTGCAGATCATATCCCAGCAAATCTTAACTAGCAGAACAGTTGTGCCACCAGACTGCTATGTCAGCCAGTCCCTCAGATCAGCCAGCAGAAGAGCATCTTGCTGGCAAAAGTGGCTTGTACCCCGTCCTAATCTCATAGAGTCAGTGGACTTTTAAGTTAGGGACTATCACAAAGTTTCAGTGACTGGCACACAAGCCAGCAACAAAGAACCAGAAAGACCAGGAATATCTCATAGGCCAAAGCCCTACATCCTGGAGCACAGAAGGGTTTAAATGAGTTATATGAAAAGAAACAAAAGGTTTCCCATATATTCAAAATGGATGAAAAGCTGCTTGATCAAAAGGAGACATTAATTTAAAGCAATTAAACATTTTACTATTTCTGAATAGCTTCATTTCAAAGATGGACATTAAATCATTTAAACATTTTGTATTTTTCTTTTAAAAAATCAGCCTTTGTAAAACTGAGTGGTACCTGTACATGTGTAAACAGAAATTCCCAAACTGAGCAGGTGATTTGTTTTATAAATCAGATAATTAAAGATGTGGCTGAGGGAGGCTCAATATTTACCAATGCCTTTTATTTACTATTTAATAGGTAAACGTGCTATGCTGTATAAATCTTGAAACAGCTTGATTGTAAAACATGTTCTCTAAAGTCAATGGGGCTTCCCTACTGAGTCCTAAAACTCGTGAAAAATGGGCAGTATCAATAAACACCAACCTTTGTACCAATAAATATGTTCCCCTCATTACTCAGTGAGCCCAGAGGCATGCTGATATTAAAGGCCCCATTCTCCCTTACACAGCAATTACATGAGCGACAGGGGAAGAAGTCCAGTTTAGTGGCACACTTTGAGGAGTTTCCGGCTTTGCTTTTTAGGGCAGAGAGGCGCAGAGAAGAAGACATAAGCGTTTTCTGCAGAAGAAGCTAAACGTCTCTGACTTCATTTCATAGATATTGACCTGAAACAGTCTCTGTATACTTTCTTTGTCTCTATTGTGTCTTCAGTATGTTGTGTGCCCTCAAGTTGTTTCCTGCTTATGACAACCGTAAGGCAAACCTGTCATGGGGCTTTCTGGGGCTCGGAGTGTGTGACAACCCCAGAATCACCCAGTGGCTTTCCATGGCCATGTAGGGAATCTAACCCTGGTCTCCAGTGCTCAGACCACAACCCCACACTGGCTGTCTTAAAGTTACTAAGTCACAATACATTCAGAGATAAACTTTTCTTGTCTGGTGGAGCAGAATGTGGCACTTCCTTTACAAAAACAGGACAAATCTCTTGCAATCACTTTGTGGCAGGATTGAAACCTCAGTCTGACTTCTGCAAAATAGGATGATCAATTCACATTTTTGAAAGCTGTTCTATTGAGCTGAATGGATTAATGTGAATGTTATAATTTAATTGTCTCTAGTACAAAGACCATAAAAAAGGTTATGTAAAATATATACATCAGTAAAAATGTATCAGTTTTAACACACCAATCAATGACATGTCTACAGAAAAAAATCTATAAAGACTAATCTCCTTTCCAATCTACTGCAAATATCTCTAAACAATTATAGTGGGAGTCCTTTGGGCTTCTAGGGGTCACTTTGACTGTTATGATTGCTATTTGTATTGGAAGAAAATCTGCCAAGATCATCAGGATGAATTTCCATCCCAGTGGCATCTGGACCATGATGTGGAGGAGAAAGTCAAAGTTAAAAAAAAAAAAAAAGTAAAAAAAATTGTAATGATTATGATACATGATTATCAGCTGGCATCCTGTACTGCAGTTACAGAGTCATAAGCCTTTTCTGAACCCTACCCTCTCCCATGGTGCTTGGCTGGTGGCTATCCTGGCAGCAGCTCTGCCAGGAAGGGAGCATGACAGGAGTGCTCTCCTCTGCATGGGACTGGCTCCCTGTGTAAGGGAGCACAGTGGACACACCACACACTTTCCCAGGCTGCACTGGGGCAGGAAGTATAGCCATTGCATTTCTTGCCCTTTCTCAGGACAGGTAAATGCAGGATGGTGGTGCAATCACGTGTCATTCACAGGGAAAACCTGTCAATGATTTAACCCATGATTGCACTGCCTAGGGACAGGAAAGGAGTGGGACTATGACAACGTCATACAGAAGTATCGTCACCATCCTGTTCTTCTCCCATCCCCATGGCAGAATGGGAGGGTGCTGTGGAAAGGGCCTTAGTCTTACAGATCCATAACTGCTCAATATTGATTAACCCTATGTAGTCACAAACATGGCACTATTGCCACAAATATAAATGCCCTCCCAAACCTACATCAGGCAGCAGCCATACTGAGAGAGGGACATCTGTTCAGCTGGTGATTTGGGGCATGTTGATACTTCCACTCCCCTCTCGCCAGTGAAAGAGGTTCCAACAATCAGAAGCAGGACCCTACCACAATTCCTTGTTGCAGCATCACCCACTGGTGGGAGAGGGGTAGAACCTTCATCCTCCTGCGCCCTGATTACCAGTTGAACAGATTTCCATCTCTTGGTGTGGCTGCTGCTGGGTCACATAGGTTTGGGGTTTCCGGCTAGGAGACATTACTTAGTTAAGCATACATAACTAAGGCCCTTTCCACACGTGAAAGAAAAAACGTCCTGAGACGTCCTGGAATGGAGCTTACCTGAAACCCGGTAAGTCCGTTGCCACGTGGAGCAGCATGTTTTCGCTGCTCCACACTCCTCAGCGTCCCACGGTGTCCTGCAGCGCTCAAAATGGCGGCTTACGACTGGCGGAGGCTCTCCACCAACCAGAGAAGCTCACCAGCTGGAAAGCCTGCCCCTGGCAGATCTGCAGGCACGCCTTTGCGTGCGCCTGCAAACCCACACCGGGCGCTGCGACGGGGCTGCACGGGGCTGCACAATCGTTCTTTTTAAAAACCTCTTCAAAAATGGTTTTTAAAAAGCATGTGGTGCCGCCACTTCCAGTTGCCCTAGCGCGGATTGGGGTGTGGAATTACACTAAAGTAATCCTCCCCAATCCATTTTATGGTGTAGACGACCTCCGTCAGAGGTCGCACTACACCATTTTAATACCCCCGTGTGGAAAGGGCCTAAGTGAGCAATGTAGAATATGGGCCAGTATAACTAGCTACAAAGAGCCAGTGTGGTGTAGTGGTTTGAACATTGGACTATGACCCTGAAGACCAGGGCCCTTTTCTCAGGGTATTTTCCATGCGAAAGAGGGCCTGGAGTGTTGCGTAATTGTGAGGAGTGATCTGCACAACGCACTCACAATCGCGTGATACTCCAGGGGCCAGCAGGCGCTGATCGCGCACCTTTTCATTTTCAGCTAGAAGCCAAAAATGGTGCGTGATCGCGCATTGCTCCCGGGCCTCGCACGCACTTACCTGGCATGCGGAGCCTCTTGACCTGCGCTGGTCACGCTTCCTGCCCCAGCGCAGCCTGGGAAAGTCCCAGGCTGCACTGCGGAAGGAAGAGGCGGAGCTCTCATGTGAGCAGGCAGCTTGTGTGGAGCCAAAGGACCCCGGACGCGAGGGCCTCTCGCCAGAGGCTGCTTGCACAATCCCGGCACCCCACCGCCGGAAGAAGGTAAGGTGTGGAAAGGGCCCAGGTTTTGAATCCCGGCTCAGCGACAGAAACCCAGTGAGTGACCTTGGGCATGTCACACATTCTCAGCCCCCAGAAAATTCCATGATAGGTTCACCTTAGGATCTCCACAAATCGGAAATGACTTTAAAGCAAACAACAACAACAACAACAACATAACTGAACACTGTGGGGGGGAGGATTTTTCAAAAATAACTTTCCAAGCTGGATGAACACCCAAACATGCTGTCAGCAACAGCACTAACTTGTTTGCAGAAATGGTACAGCCTAACAACAGATACTGTATATCACATAGGGCATCTATTTCTCCATTTTAGTTTTGTTTCCTTTTTGGTAGCCCTGGAAATACTAGTAATATTTTAAGTTTGAGAAGTGAATACATGAAATGCATGTGAATAGCGCTTGCATGAAGTGTGCATACATACGGTTAGCTTTTGCTGCTGTTGTATCCCCATTACGGTGAGACAAAATTCCCAAAACATCACCAGTCTTTTGTTCTTCCACATGGAGAGAAGCTTTTGCTGCTCAGTCTTCACCTTTGACCTTCAGTTTTATTTCTAGCATCAGTTTTATTCATTCCTTTTTCATACACTCCATATGGGTATCTGCCTCTGGACAAGGGGTAAGCTTTGCACTTTTGATGAAAAGAACAGCTATGATAAATTACAAACAGCCAACCATTTTCACAACAAATATATTATTTTATTTTCAGGCAAGGAGAGGGGTGTTACATGAATTATTGCTTCAAACAGGCAGAGCCAAAATCCTCCTTGCCTTTACAAGAGGCAATTCTGTGAAAGTCACTAGGAATTCACCAGTGTAAATTGAAGAAGCGTGCAACCAACACTGTACCAATAGTTGGCGTATGCATACTGCGTATTTCAGGAAAGTACATTCAGAATTTATTTTCAGGACATCTTTTGATTTCTTGGATTACACTGTTTGAGCACTATATTATAATTCTGCAAGCAGAATCGGAGAGTTTGTGCTCATTATGTGGTCTGTGAAACAGTATACATCCATAAATTTTTACTGTTCTCTGTTGCAAAAACAAGGAGAAAATGAAGGTGTGGGCTAGAAAAACTACAGCAAATACTTCTTCCTAAGGTTTTTATTATTTTACAACAACTATGTTATTTTCAGCACTACAGCCGGTAAAATAATTTCTGTCTATGGAGGAGTGAAATACTGCTCTTTTAAAACTAGGGTTATGCTTCCCTTCACCCCCCTCCCCACTGCCCTCTTTCTTTCTTGGTCCTGGCACATGGATGTAGGGAGAGGTGCCTACCTAATTGGCCACAAGAGGGGATTTAAATTAAATAAAATCACAATCCACAGGGGGGCTCTAAATATGGCTTTTTAATTTGAAAATTTTTGTGGGTTACAGTGTAATTCAAGCTTTTCAAGCTTTATTAGTGCCTAGCTGTTCACACAGCTTGCAAAACTCAAATCTCAGGGAACCTGATAGGCTGACCACCATTAGCGTTAAGATGAACTCTTCTCCATCAGTGGCAATGCACTCTTTTGCGACACAACAAAAGGCACACTGTCAATAACAGGCTGTGTTGAAAGGGAGCACCGTGATGAAGGCTGCAGTAGGCTGTTAAGCCTCGGGGTGAAACATAGTGGAAGAAATAATGATCTGCAACCAGACCCTAAAATGCTGTGTGTGTGTGTGTGTGTGTGTGTATGTGTGTGTGATGAAGATGTTGTTGCAAAGAGACATTAGTCAAATGCCAGCAATTTTTTTTTCCACGTGTTCTTTGCAATTAAGCCAAAATAGCTAGCTTGGGGTGACTAATTGCCATGGAAGGAGAAGGAAGCGAGAGCACTCGTTGCTGTGAAGCTGTTAATGGAGAACTTATGGAGAGAAAGTCCGAGCCCTCTTGTCCAAATTGGAATGTGATGGAAATCTGTTGGAAGGTGATGACAGAAATGAAGTAAAACAGTTGTTTCCTGATCCGTGTGCCAGATGTGTCACATACTGTGATAAATAAGATCTGCATCTTACACTCCAGAAACTGGGGAATATTAGGAGCGTTTATTACCACAAGGTACCCAGAAAAATAAAATGTACTTGAAATGCGCTCTTACTTCTGGCACCAAGCAGCGTACAATTACTGCTCAGTGCCTGGAGCCGCTAATTCTTTTGTTTAGCTTCATACCAACAAAGCCTATTAAAAGCTTACATTCAATTTATTGTTAAGGTATTTATTAACTGATTATGAAAAGACATTAAAGGGTTCATAATTAAACTGTTACATTGATCCTTAAGCTGATTATTTTTTTTCCATCTCCCCCCTCTCTCATTTTCTGGACTGACTTCCATTCTATAATATATCTATGTTGCTAATTGAGGAATCTTCTGGTACACAATTTTCCTTATCTGGGCTATGAGTTGACAGCCCCACTTACAACTCAAGTGATCTAAAATATTTGGATTTAAGTCATATTCCTGTCCTACTGAAACAATGAGAGAGGGAAAATTTTAGCAAAGGAAGAAAGCATCCTATGTCCTATGTCTAACAAATAAAAATGATTCAAGAATGACTTTGTAAAATGTACTTGTTTACATTACAATCCTGTATCCACATAGATGGCAGTAAGTCCCACTTAACTTAAACGGAACTTATTTTTAGGAGAACTATACTGAGTTTTGCTGTTAGACCATATTTCAGAAACGGTGGCCAGTTCATTTGTGGGAAGCACAGATTGATATCTGTCTCCTAACCTTTTCCACAATAGCTGGTTAATTTAGCCAGAGTTATCATTATTTCTGATCTTCTATTCAATCAGCTAAATGACTGGGAATTTAATTCCAAAACCTTACATTGGTTTAAGCAGCCAATGACTAATAAACTGAAAATGGAAATAAAAAGCTTTGCCCAAAATCATCACACCTTAAGTTAATGGCTAAAGAGCCTCTTAGGAAAGAAAAAGGGGATGGGTTGAGCAACAATTTCTTGTGTTGTCAAGAGCTCCTTGCTTTGTTCACCCATCAGCCCATCTTATATATACCAGCTTCATCATTTGTTGTTAGATAGTTTGACATTAATGCAAATTGCTTATTATAGTCCAGCTTTTTATGGAAAGGGAAGAGGAAGAAGGATGAATCATAGAAGGAAAGAAAATGCAAAGAAATAAGAACTTGGGGAGGGCGGGGGGAGAAGACAGAGAGAAAAGGAAAAGCTGGAATGTGTCCAGAGGAGGGCAACCAAAATGGTAGAAGGCCTGGAAAACATGCCCTATGAGAAGTGGATTGGGGAGCTGGGTGTGTTTTGCCTGGAGAAGAGAAGGTTAAGAGGTGACATGATAGTTATATTTAAATATTTGAAGAGATGTCATAAGGAGGATGGAGCAAGCCTGTTTTCTGCTGCTCCAGAGACAAGGACATGGAACAATGGTTTCAAACTTCAGGAAAATAGATTCCATCTAAAGATTAGGAAGAATTTCCTCATGGTCCTTCCTTGGAGTGTAGAGGAGTCTCCTTCTTTGGGGTTTTTTAAACAGAGGCTGGATGTCCATCTGCCAGGAATGCTCTGACTGTGTGTTCCTGCATGGCAGTGGGTTGGACTCCATGGCCCTTGTTGTCTCTTCCAACTCTATGATTCTATGTAAGATTTCACATTTGACCTTCTGGAAAAGCCATTCTCCTTGTCCATCTTTCAGATTCTAACAGCTGGGGATATGATACACCACTGTCTATTTTTGCCAATTTGTTTAAGATCATTTTTCCACTGCTTTCAGAGAGCTGTTGCCTCTACATGATTGGCTTTTTCAGTTGCCCACACCAGTGGCGATCTCTGACTTATTTTCTCCTTCACAAGAGCCAATGCAGTTTCCATGGTCTGCAGCAAGGGGTGAAAAAAACTAGCCAGCTTCTCTTAGTTTGTGGGTTCTTCATCATTGAAAAGTTTTATAATTTTGACCACACTCTGATGTTGCTCAGCCACACATCCCAGTTTTTATCTGTGAAATTTTAGAGGGTATGGGAATGTAAGTCATGAATATTTATGATGAAATAAATTGATTAGTCTTAAAGGTGCCACAAGTTTTCTTTGTCCTTCCCTTTGCATATTGAAACAGATGGATATAGCTACTTCACTGAAAAATACCCAAGACTGTGGTTTGGTTTGGTTTTTCAGCCCAACGATTATATGATAAAGGGCAAGAATCCAGCCAAAAGAGGATCAATACACATGACTGCAGGAGGAAGACCTTGCCCTAGGAAAGGCATGGAAAATGGCAAAAGTACGGCAAGTGCTCTGAGCACAAATGAAACAAACAAATCCCAGAAGTGCATCTAGTTAATAAAGAAGGGGGCAGCAAGTCAGAGAGAGGCAGGAAGGTAGCCTGCTAGGACTTACTGGAAAACAGGATCTGGTAGAAGGGAAGAAGAAAACATCTCTAAAGGGTGTAGAAAGACACAGAGCAAAGCCCAGCCTGAGGAGCTGCCACAGCTGGGAGTTGGCTGCAAAAGGGAAAAAGAGAAAGAGATAGAATGAGAGAGAAACAATAGTTGCAAAGAATAAATGTGAGAAACAAATTAGACAGGGAAGAGAGGAATCTTGAGAACCAAGAAGTTCACTGGGCACAATGGTGTAGCTAACAGGGGGGCTGAGGAGGTGATCCACCCCAGGTAGCACATTTTTGGGGGTGCTGCCAGGCCACTTTCCTCATGCTGGCAGATGCCCAGGGCCTAGATGGGCACTGGAGCCTCCCAGAGAGGTTTGCTGGAGGGGGTACACCACCGTGGGAAAGGGCGCCATCCATTCCCCTCTCCCCTCCCTCTCTCCCTCCCAATCCAGAGTCAAACTTGTTTCTTTTTTTTATATCATTTTATTGAAGTTTCACAATTAAAACAAACATTTATTATTGCTATTTCACATGAATTATTTCTTGAATCTTCCAAACTGATCTAGATTTCATTTCCAATATCTCTTAATATTGTTATATCCTTGTACTGCATTCTTCAGCTATTTTACACGTTGGTATATAGCATGTCCATTTTCCATATTCCTGCTTCATGATATCTACCGTAATCATCACAATGAGATTTTTCCACATATTACCATGAATTATAGACTTCTATCGAAGGTCACCCAGCAATCACCTACAATTTGCCATTCTTTCTGAATTTCATCATCTGATTTCCCCTTCAATCTTTGAGAGACTATGTCAGCGTTTTTATTTTCAATAAAGGTTCCCCACCATTGTTATATTGTAGGTATTTGCTGTGTTTTCCATACCTTAGCGTATTCAATACGTGCAGTTGTTATCATATATAATAATAATCTCCAATATTTCTTTATATTCATGCCGTCTACTGAATCTGTCATATTTAACAAATACAATTCAGGAATCATAGGAAATTGTAACTTCATTGTTTCACAAATCCTGTTATGTATCTCAGTCCAGTATTTCTTAACCTTTGGACATGTCCACCACATATGATATATCGTACCCACCTCTTTTAAACATTTCCAACAAAGCCCAGTACCTGAATTGTAAATCTTTTGTAATTTATCTGGTGTCAAATACCATCTATAAAACATTTTATAATAGTTCTCTTTCAAATTCTGGGCAACCGTAAATTTATTTGTCTTTTTCCAACTCTGCTCCCAAGAGTCCAGTTGAATTGTATGACCAATATTCTGTGCCCAAGAGATCATTACTGCTTTAACAGTTTCTTCATACTTCTCCTGGTGCAATATTTCCTGAGTGATTTGGGCTAGTAAGTGGGGAGGGTTTTCAAAGAGTCATTTTATCACTCCTACCTTCTCCTTTATGTCAAATCCATAAGTCTTTAAATCCACCTGAAACCTTTCAGTTAACTGCCTGTAAGGAAACCAGTTTAGAACTGTTCCTTCTTGCTCCAACTTGTCTCTTGATTTAAGCTGAATACTATTCGATTTTGTCCTCTCAATTATGTCCTCATATCGAAGCCACTTATCAGATTCAGTCCATCTACCAAAGAAAGCTTCTTGAGGGGAGACCCAGGTGGGCAGCTGCCTAATGTTTCTAGACTTGTAATTGTCCCAAACTCTCAAAAGCGATTTCCTGATGTAATGATTTGTGAAATCTTTATCTGCTTTATCATAAAACATACAGGCATGCCTCACCATCCTCAAATCTGCTCCCTCCAATGTCAGCATTCTGACATCTTGTAGATCTATCCAATCTTTTATCCATATAAAAGCCGCGGCCTTGTAATAAACCTGAAAATCAGGTAAACCCATACCGCCTTGATTTTTCTGATTTGTTAAAATATTCCACTTAATCCTGGGTTTTTTCCCTTGCCATATAAACTTGGATATTTCTCTCTTCCATTGTAGAAAAGGTTTCTTAGTCAATATTACAGGAAGATTTTGGAACAGAAAGTTCATCTTTGGTAAAACGTTCATCTTGATTACCGCAATTCTCTCCAACATTGACAAGTGTAACTTAGACCAGCTTTCCAAATCTTTAATGATCTCCTTCCATTTTTTTTTCATAGTTGTTTGAATATAGCTCATTATTTCTTCTGGCTATCCAAATTCCCAAATATTTAACTTTTTGTCCTCTCTTGAATCCTGTTTTTTGTATTATTTCCGTCTCTTCTTCCTCTCTCAAATTTTTGGTCAAAAAATGTGTTTTTTCCACATTTATCTTAAATCCGGAGAACTCTCCATACTCTTGAATTATTTTAATCAATTTTCCAATACCTCTACATGGATCTTCCAGAAAAACCACCAAATCATCTGCGAAGGCTTTCAACTTGTATTGGTGTTTCTTAATTTGAACTCCTTTAATGTCATTGTCTTCTCTAATAGCATTATTTAATATTTCCAATGTCATAATAAAGAGCAGAAGGGACAATGGACACCCTTGTCTAGTCCCCTCTTCAGTTCTATCAACCGTGTTCTTTCACCATTTATCAGGAGTCTAGCTTGTTGTTTATAAATTGCTTCAATCCATGAGACAAATTTCTCTCCAGCCAACATTTGTTTGCAAGTCATTATCATAAAAGGTCAGTTAATCATATCAAATGCTTTCTCAGCATCAAGAAATATCATTGCCATTTTCTGTTCATTATGTCTTTCATAATACTCAAGTATATTTAAAACTGTTCGAATATTATTCCTCAGTGATCTTTTTGGCAAAAACCCATTTTGATCTTCATTGATAATGTTGGACAACATCTTTTTGAGTCTAGCAGCAAGGATTGAAGCAAAAATCTTGTAGTCTATGTTCAAAAGTGATATTGGCCTATAATTTTTCACATCAGTCAAATCTCTGCCTTCTTTTGGTATCAATACAACATTCGCTTCTTTCCAAGTATCTGGTATTCCTTCCTTTACTATTCCATTTATTGTGCTTTGTAGAGGTATTGAAATCTCATGTTCCAATGTCTTATAATATCTGGCAGTATAACCGTCTGGTCCTGGAGCCTTATCAGTCTTCAAATTCCGAATGGCCTCAACCACTTCCATCATTGAAATGGGTTTATTCAATATCAATCTTTGCTCTTCATTGAACCTCATTTTATTCATTTTCTCCAAATATTCTTGAGTTCCTTGTTGGTTTATCAACTTTGGGGCCTTACCCATCAGCTTAAGATAGTATTTGTAAAAAGCTTGTTTTATGTCCTCCTGTTTTGTAATTTTTTTCTTTCCAGTCACAATCTCCGGTATAATATTTCTTACCCTCCTTTTACTCAGCAAAAAGGCTAAAAACTTTGAGGGTTTGTTTGCTTGTTCAAAAAATTTATATTTTGTTCTCCGCATCTGTTGCTCTATTTCATCTGCGTTAAGTTAATTCAGCTTGATACAATTTCATCTATAATCTAATCTGATGATTAGCTGGATTCTGTCTCATTTGTTTCTCGATCTCTTTCATCTTCTCCAAGATTAAGTCATCTTTTTTTCTCTTCTCTTTCCTGATCTCAGCAGACCATTTAATGAAGTTTCCTCTCATAACAGCTTTACTTGCATCCCAGATAGTTTTCATTGACAACTCAGGTGTCATATTTTCAGCAAAGTAATTTGCTATCTCTCTTTTAGCTTTCTCTATATAGTTCTCCTTATTCCAAATCTCGTCGTTCATTCTCCATGTTCTTTCTCTGTCTTTCACCTGAATCTTAATTTGTATTGGATTATGGTCTGAACACAAATTCGGTAAAATGTCCATTTGTGTAGTCTTCATCAATAATTGCTTAGATACCAACATCATGTCTATCCTTGACATCGATTTGTGTCGATCAGAATAGAATGTGTATCCTTCCAGTTGTCCATTCTTATATCTCCAAGTGTCATATAAATTTAAATTGTCCATCAAATTGAAGAAACTCTTAGGAAGTTTACCATTATTTCGGAGGATCAATTTCTGATTAGATCTATCAATTAAAGGATTGATGACTCTAAAATCCCTCCAAAAAATAATATTCGTATTTCCTGATTCATTTGAGTACTCCAATATCTGTTGCTGTATTTTGGGGAAGAATTCCCCTTTAGCCCCATTCGGTGCCTATATTCCCACTATTAAAAATTTGTCTTGTTTCAGAATCACTTCAGCTCCTATATATTGACCAGAATCATACTTGTGTCCAGCCAAAGCAGCAGCACCAATGCTGGCAGACCTCCAGGTTGGGCAGAGAAGGAGGCAGGGAGAAGAGGGGGAGAGGAGAAGAGAGGAGGAACACATGCAGAGCATCCCTTCTGAGCATGTGCAAAGCATCTCTCTGAGTGCATATGCCCAGAGCCCAATCACCCAATGCCAATGGAGAGGTTTTTATTTGGCATTTTGGATAGGCCCTCCCTCCCCTGAGAGGGGTGGCAAACTCAGATACCGTCCCTGGGTGGCAAAAGCTCTGCCACTGACAGTGCAGACAGGAACTAAAAGAGGCTAATTAGTCAGAGATTTTCAAAAAATTACACAGTTCAAATTATGCAAAGGAGTAGATTGGATACTTCAACTCAGCTGCATCTTAAGGTAGACACAAACCACACATGCAGAGAGAGAGAGAGAGAGAGAGAGAGAGAGAGAGAACATGGTAGTAGAAGAGGTGGATACCTACACTACTTATATAGTAAATTAACAGGATATGAAACAGTGCTGAAGACATAAAAAAAAAAGAATACATTGGCATTTGTTGTTGCTTTTGAAAAAAACACACACATAAAAAACCACCCTTGGGGAAAATAACAAATTACATATTACTTTATGAATAAGCATTTTAGTAAAACTTTATCAACATATTACATTTTCATTATTATAGGTGTGTTTTAAAAACACAAATATCGTTAATAGATTGAAAAAAATGAGCACAAGTCTCCCAAAACGATTTCTCAAATATTCTGGAAGTAATGAGTAAAAGTTACCTTTTATCTTTTTTTAAAAAAGTTGAATCAGTGATTATACTGCTTTACACAAATAAAATCATTACATGTTACCCATCCTCCATCTCAAATAATGTGTTACAGATAATATTGTTACTTGTAATCTGTTACTACCAAGTTCTGAGACAGCAGGCATTAAGTGTGGTTGGCACATACACTCAGAGATGCAAGTACAATAAAGCAGTGCATCTTATAACATTTTGCATTCTGGAAATTCCCACAAAAGCAGCTTGGGGTATTGCCCATGTCACCTAGTGAATCTGATGAAGGTTAAGAAGGTGGTAAATCCAGAGAGCACCAAAGGAAAAAAGTGTGAGACTGCCTTGCAAATGTGTTTACAAGTTTTGCCTGTGAACCAGACCAATGTCAAAAAAAAAAAGCTGAAACCAAAATCTGGTATGTCTCCAAGGAAAGGGATGCCAGAAGTAATTCCTCTCTGTCTTTGTCCCTGTTTTTGTCTCTCTCTCTCTCTCAGTGCCCTAAAAGTAGAGATCTTCAAAAAGATGGGGTTTTTTTTATTTTTATTTTTTTTATTATTTATTTGTATCCCGCCTCTCCATATGGATCGAGGCGGCGAACAACTTACAAATAGCATGTATTTCGATACATTTTTCTATATATGCCCCCAACAAGCTGGGTACTCATTTTACCGACCTGCGGAAGGATGGAAGGCTGAGTCAACCTTGGAGCCCGGCAGGATCGAACTCACAACCTTGTGGCTTGCAGTACTGGCATTTAACCACTGCGCCACCAGGGCTCCAATTAAATGGCCCCACAGATTATCACGGGCATTAAAAATATACACTATCGACAGAGGTACAGTTATTGGGTGGGGGGAATAAGGACACTGCCAGCCAAGTAAAAATTCTGCTTCCCAAATGAAATTTTCCTTTCAATCCTCAAATTTATAGCATTGCAGAAATTTAAAACTTCAGATGAGCATTTGGAAGCACAATTTAGGCACCTAAAGAAAAGTGGCAGTCAAAGACAGCCAACATGGTATGGTGGTTTGAGAATTGGACTATAATCCAAGAGACCAAGGTTCAGCTCCCCACTTGGCCATGGAAATCCACTGGGTGTCACACACTCTCAGCTGTTTAAAACCCCATGTTAGGTTCGCTTTGGGCTCACCACAAGCCGAAATGACTTGAAGGCACACAGCAACAACAAAGTTAGCAAGGGTATGCGAACATAGCAATTCCAGGTGTGAAAGTTTTTCAGTCTCTCTCTCTCTCTCTTTCTGCAGTGACAGAAATTCACTTCAAGAGGTAGAATACTTATGACGTGAGGAGACAATGTTTTCATTTTGACCCCCATCAGGCTACATCCCTAACTACTGACTTTCAAAAATGGAAAAGTGGGGGGAAATTATCCTTTTTTAGTAGAAAAACTTACTTATGTAAATACAAAGGGCAGTGAATGGGCATCACACATCACCATCTACATTGCATAACCCCAAATAGAGAGCTTCTGTGTGTACAGTTCAAATAGCCTAATATCAATACCTGTGGAGTGGGGAACACCTGTGCCATCCTTCCTCCATTATATGAATGATGATCCATTATATGAATGAATTTTCTTACAGTGATATTATTGTAGACGGAGAGACAAAGAGAACTGTTGATCCACGAGAAAAAAATCTGAAATCTACAATAAAGTAATACCTTTAAAAGACAATAAAATAAACAATCAAAATGTCGTAAATGACTTAGCAAGCTCCCAGGTTATCTAGAACTTTTCATTAGCTTGGCTGTTATGTGAAACAAAAAGGTGCCAAACCTGGCTTGATGTTAAAAGTTGTAAAGCCTGAACAGATCACAGCCTTAAGATGTGTACAAAGAAGTCAGAGACTTTATTGAAAACAGATAAACACAGAAAAACTGTATGATTCACTTAAAGCTCAGAACAGATTTGGATAACATGTTATTTTGTTTCAAAAACAGAGAATAGGATAATTCCGCTAAACCTTAAATTTCTTCCTACACTCCACATCTGGGTTCAGTGCAGACTTTCTAACTTTGATACCAAGCTCCTCTCCCAACTGGTTTGTAGTCATGAAAAGTTCTGGAAAACTGTAAAACTTCCTTACTATATTGTGATGTTTTGGCTGGTCCCCGTAAAGATATTGACATACTATAGAGTAAAGGACAAATAACATGCACTTAATGCTTTAGTGATAAATTCTGAAGTTCATACACTCACCATTACACTCTCTGCTACTACTTCCCTAGGGAAAATCCTCCAAAGTGGGCAAATGTGTTGATTTAATATCAACAAAGCAGTTATAGCATTTTTAATCATAACTAATGGCAAGATTTTTATAAAACCGATTGCTATTGATTGCCAAGCCACTTCCAAATACTGGTCATCCCTATATGGATAGCTCTCAACAATGCATTTCCCACCAACAAGTGCAGGGATAGGCAGAAGGGAAGCCCAAAGGTCTATGCTGTGATTGACGCATTCCTTCATGTTGACTCTCACATCATAATGTTTTCTTGGCAAGATTTATTCAGAGGAGCTTTGTCATTGCCTTCCTCTGAGACTGAGAGCATATGACTTGATCTAGGTCACCCAGAGAGTGGGTATTTGAACCTTGATCTCCAGAGCAGGCCATGAGTGGTTACAGATAACACCATTGTCCCTACAAGGTCAGAAAGCCCAAGTGCTTCTGTCCTGCAAAGAAGACTCCGTTGTACCACTGCATACTTAGCCACTGGAGCATCACTGCTATAGAATGAGAATTTGTCTTACTTGCTCAGTGGCTATATCACACAGATTTACAAAAGCCCTTTTAAGAAAAGAAATTATTTTAAAAGCCTGGAACAGAGAGTGTCTGTATGCCAGCAAGGGTGATTTGATAGGAACAGAGACTGTTCATATAGTAAGGAGAGTCACCCGCTTTGAAATTCTTTCCCCTTGCATCACTGCAAGCAGTGGAGCCGAGCCATGAATTCTTTCCAACATCATATGAGTGAGAGGCTCTGAGAGGTACAAATGACTCTTTAAGCCTTCTCACAGCTTCCTTTATGATCCCTACTTAGATTAGATAGAAAGAATTAGGAAGAAAAGTATGACCACTGAGCAGTGCTTTGCAGGCTGAGACTGAGACTGTGGAGGGAGAGGGGGAAGGTTTCACATTAGTCTGGCCAAGCCATTGCAAAAAGTTATTTGCTGAGAAGAACAGCAGGTATGAGAAGCCAAGAACAATTTAATCAAGTGTGTATTACTGGAAATATCCAAGAACAAACCACTGGCTCCTCAGCGTCCCTTCAGACCAATGCCGGTTTTGAAAGTTTCAATCTTCATGTAGTTGACATCTTCTTACGTTTCTAACAAAGGGATAGTAGAAGAGCAAGTGGTTACCAAGACAGGAATGGGGTTGCATGCGAGCTTGATCTAAGAAACACATTAAGCAATTCATGAGCCCTGTTTTTAACCTTCCTCTTGTTAAAAAAAAAAAAAAAGGAGGGGAAGGAGTTTCTATAAAAGCTATGTATTTTCACGTTTTCAGAAGAAATCATCTCATGCCAAGTAATGCAGTCAGTCACTTACTTACATTCCATGTACATGTGCCAAGGGTCATATCCCAGGCTTGGTGTGCTAGTAAAATAGGTAGTGTAAATCCAGATAAGGTGCTTAAGCGCCTCCAGGCTGAGTAATGGGAAGGGATAAAACGCCAGCTTTAAAAGCTCGCTCTGTAGAAATCTATTTGCTCTGGCCTCTGCTGTCAATGATAGAAACCATTTTTTTTTTTTTTAAGGGAAAGAACTGGTCCTCTCAGTTATGCTAGGTAAATCTTTCAAGGAAGGGATTCTGAACAGTACAGAACCTCAACTTTCCCTCCAAACCTTTCCTCAGCCCAAATTCCAAACGTAAAACCAGCTTGAGCTGGCAGGCTTTGTATCAGTTTTACAGAAAAGCTTTGAGGACCAGGGCATCACCACATGGCCAGTAGTTGCATTCTAATACTATGATTTTTTATTAGCAGGTATGGATTGTACAAATCAGCCTTCTAGGTACTATAGTTTTCAGAAGCCATTTCTGCCCTACACTGTTATAGTGCTATTATTCCACTTTCAATATCCTGTGGAATCCTGGGCTTTGCAGTTTAGGGCAGGGCCTTTAGAATTCTCAGCCAGAGAGCCCTTTGGCCTCAGGAAACTACAAACTCCAGAATTCCACAGGATGTTGAATGTGGAATAATAGCACTATAACAGTGTTATAGTGTTATAACAGGCCAGAATATCAAAAGTCACTAGACTTACCAAAGACTAGTCAGGCAGTGGGGATGGTCAGTGCTAGAAAGATGTTGAACAACAGAGTTGTGTGCAGAGCAGACAGTCTGCTCTTCACCTGCTAAGCTAGCGTCCCACCCCAGGGCATGGTAGAGGACACTGTCCCTTCACCAGAGTTGAAATAAGATTCAATTGCCAGTCTAGTTGAATTCTGTAAGGAGTGGAGGACATCTAGTCCTTTGCCTCTGGAAGCAAAATGCCTTGGGGCAACCTTGACTACACCTATATTTCAGGGGACAACCATCTTAAGATGAAATCAGAACTGGTCTTTCTAAAATTTAGGCTATTGTTTGTTCTTCTAAAGTATGGTGGTGTTCATTTTCTTTTTCTTTTTTTCTTGTTCTGATTGGCAGACAGCAAACCTGTTGCTTTGCAGCAGCTTATATCCAGTTGCTGCCTGTGGTTGCAACAGTTTGTTAGTTTGGCTCATATTTTGTCTTTCTCCTTGTGGGACCAAGGCAAGTTATAATTAAAACATTATTTACAGAAAAGTTAAAAACAATTAAATAATAGTACAATTAAAATTTAGATTAGAATAATATAATATAGAAACATTGATCATGATTTTAAAAAGTCCTCTACAAACTCTTTCTGTCACATAGAATTTCAGCCAAAAGCCCGCCTGAATAAAAAGGTAGTTTGCCAGTGAAAGAAAAGGAGGAAAAGGACCAACTGAACCTCTTGTGGGAAGGAATTCTACAATCTGGTAGCAGCCACTGAGAAGGCTCTCTCCTGCTTCCTGTGATTGTGGTGGGATCAAGAGAAAACCTTCTCCTGAAGATCTTAAAATTCAGGGATGCTCATATAGGAAGGTATGGTCTTCCAGACAGTGTGGATCTAAGCCGTGTAGGGCTTTAAAGGTGATAACAGTGGCCTGGAATCAGACTGGTAGCCAGTAAAGTTCTTTCAACAGGTGGTTGTTGTGGTTATATGTTCCTTGTAACCAGCTCCAGTGAACAGCCTGGCTGCAGCATTTTAGACGCCCTACATTTTCTAGTTTCCAAAGGCAGCCCCATGTACAGTATATTACAGTCATCTAATCAGGACGTAATCATGGCATGTATTACCATGGCCAGATCTGATGTCTCAAGGGATGGGTGAAATTCCTTGTCAAAAGTTGGCAAGTTTTACCTATACAGCACCCAGAAATGTTTCCAGATGTAACATTATAGACTGCTTGAGAAATTCAATGTTCCCTGCCTATTAAAGAGGTGATCAGCCTTGTACAAGACAGATATAGTCTAGATCTCAATGAAAGTTATTTTGCTGCTCCTGATGGATTTGAAATTGTATTGGCTGACATTTCTGCCCTTTGTCCCCAGTTTCCACATGGCTAAGAAGGGGAGTGGCCTCTCCCTGCATTGATATCCCTCTAGAGCATTTTAATGGACAACAGAAGTATTGTCTGAGATAAAATGTAGGCTGGTGACTCTAACATCATGACTTTTCTCCTCCTGTATGCCTGATGAAGAAGCCAGTGAAGCTTTGAAAGCTTACATAATATACTTTGTGCTTTTTTGTTGGTCCAATGAAAGTATCACTGTTTTGTGGATTTCTGGATTTTGTTGTATTGTGCTACATGGCCAACATAGCTACTCCTAAATATATTTCCATGTAGAGATGTTGATGATACACACTGTGCAAAACCATCACCACTGTGCTTTGGCACCATTTATTTCTTTTGTGTTTGCTCAAATTAAAAAAAAAAATCACTCAAATATAGCACTCAAATAACTTGGCTCATATTGGTGTTACAAAGAGTGTGGAGTGCATGTACTGAGTGATTTTTTCCCCCACTGGGAAAGTGTGCTTCTAACTGTGAGGCACAAGAGGTGAGAGGTTAAAGTAATGAACCACTTTTTGTTGCCTCAGGTGCAAGGTGAAGAGAGCTTTTGCTGTTTGCATTACATCCCTGTGTTATTTTTTTCCTGAGATGTGTTCTTATTTCTAACCAACATTCTGGCTGAGCAGCTGTAATCTGTTGCGGCTCATATTGCAAACCTAAAAAGGTAACACACACTTTTTCTGTATAGCTTCATGACTGGAAACCATCTTTCTTCACTGCTACTATGAGGCAATTCAGACATTAACTGAGTGGTTAGTGACAGGTACCCAAACAGAGTACCCATGTAGCTGCAGTAATTTGTAGCAAGGATTCACATCAGAGACGCCGGCACACAGACCACCTGATTTGCAAGGATCTTACATCAAAAAAGGAGGGAGAAGGTCAACCAAACATGACATAAGCCTGACAGAATACCTGGTCATATGATGTGCTGCTTGAGGCAAGACAAAATGGCTTTTTGTCTTCCCAACATTCCACAAACCAAAGCTAGGTACAAATCTGCATGCCAGTGCCACCACTGCCAGGAATGGGTTATGCAGGTGTGAAAAGATGGCAATAAGTTTGGGATATTTTTGTGGTAGCTTCTTCTGCAAGGCTGGTAAATCTTTTGAACCAGGTGTAATAATTTCAAAATATATTATTATTGCTTTTCCTGGAACGGCTATCCATTGCCTGTTATTTTAGGGCTTTGTTTGCCCCAAAATACAAACCTTTTCTTTTCATTCTTGCCAATTCTTTTCATTCTTCTCTATAATATCAAAGGAGAGGTCTTCATGATTCCAGGTGGCCAGCCCAGTTGGACCACTGCTGATGGCCTGTGGTGACTCTCGCTGCTACTAGCCCTGCTTCTGTAGTCAAAACACAACTTCTACTTCTTTCATTTGTACCATCATGTTATTTCCGAACTCAAAGGACGCAGGAAAGTCCTGCCTGTCTGTCCACCACTAGCAAAAAAAGGGGCATAGGCATTCCGGGGATAGGGGCACAGAGCAGACAGTCACAGAATTATAGAGTCATAGAGCTGGAAAAGATCACAAGGACCATGGAGTCCAAACTCTCCGTAATGCAGGAATACACCATCAAAGCATTCTGGACAGATGGCCATCAAGGCTCTGTTTTGAAACCTCCAAAAAAGGAGACAGTTCCAGGCCCCACACAGTTAGAGCCGACCCTGGTTGTGAAATCAGGAATGAAAATAATTCTTGGAAGACTGTTGTTGTGTGCCTTCAAGTAATTTCTGACTTATGGCAGCCCTAAAGCAAACCTATCATGGAGTTTTCGTGGCAGATTTTTTTCAGAGGGGGTTTGCTTTTGCTTTCCTCTGAGGTTGAAAGGGTGTGACTTGCCCAAGATCCTGAGCAGAGATTTAAACCTGAGTCTTCCAGTGTCCTAGTCCAACACTCAGACCACTACACATTGTTACATATTTAGTGGTCTTGGCATAATCTACAGGCATTCTTTATAACTTGTTGGCAGCTGCAGAGCATGTTGAAGTAAAAGCTGTATATATGAAATCCATGCATTGTTTGGACATATGTTAATTTCTCAGATATCTCTGTCACCTTATAACTAATCGTTCCCTGGGCAATGTACACCAGAAAAAACAATAAAATGCAAAAAATCCACATGAAAACAACAACAACGACATAATAAGGCACATTAAAAGCAGCAATTAATTAAAAGCAGCAAAGGATAAAAGATGAATTACAGAATTATATCAAAGATATAACTTCTTTAAAAACACAGCATAAGAGCAGAAATATTCAGAGGACTAAATTGCCTGAGAGGACAAAAGGGCCTAGACCTGAATAGGTAACAAAGTAGATGCCAGACAGACTTCCTTCTATGCACAACCTGCATTGCACTTGATTGCACAGATATCTACTTTAGGCCTTCAGGAACTGTACACAGGAAACACATGAGGAGCAAGGGAGGATGCTAGTCCTGCCACTGTCCATTGTAATTTGTGAGTGAAATTTTCTGAAGAGAAGAACCTCCTCTTTGTAAGAATGCTCTTCATACCATTTTGACTGCTGATTTTCCAGTGTTTCAGATTTCATGGAACTTCCATGAGATTTTCCCTTGGGCTAGAGTGGCCCTTGTTGTTAACTGCCATCAAACTGACTTCAGCTTATGGTGACCCTCTGAATGGGAGACCTCAAGGTCACCCTGTCATCAATTGTCCTCTTCAGGTCTTGCACATTCAGGGCCGTGGTTTTCTTGCCTGAGTCTATCCGTCTGTAATTCAGTCTTCCACTTTCCCTACTGTCTTCTACCTTACAAGCACTACTGTCTTTTCCATCGAGTCATGTCTTCTCATATGTCTGAAGTACAACAGTCACAGTTTAGTCGTCTTGGTTTGTAGGAATTCAAGTTTGATTTGCTCTCGGACCCATTTCTTTGTCTTTTTAGCAGCCCATGGTATCCATAAAACTCTTCTCTAGCACCACATTTCAAATGAGATGATTTTCTTTCTATCAACTTTCTTCACCTTCCAGCTTTCACAGCTGTACATAGAAACTGGGAATACAATGGCACAGACCATCCTAATTTTAGTATTCAACGATATATTCTGACGCTGCAGAATATTGTCTAGTTCCTTCATAGCTGCCCTTCCAGGTCCTAGTCTTCTTCTGATTTCTCGATTGCAGTCTCCATTCTGATTAACAACTAAGGCCATTTCTGCAAGAGATGCCATTAGTGCGATATAGTATTACAATCCCTGCATTACCACTTGAGTGATGGTAGCAGATGAGGAATGCTGTTATTTGCACCCTTCCGCCATCAGTGGATGAGTAATAGTATTGCTGCCAATGTTACTTCTGCACTACAGTGTCCTTGATCACTCCCTTTCCCCACCTTCACCCAGCCCCACCTCCCCGATTGGTCAGGGGGTTTTGTTTGTTTGTTTTTTGTGCTAAACAAGGCAGTACACTATTGCATTGTCACACTCTAATGCCTAAATATGTATTTTAAAAAAAGTTTAAACTCACAAGATAGCTTTCAAAGTTACCACACCTGGGAGTCACTGGGGGAGGGACAAGCTGGGCATGCCTACAGCCCACCCATTGCTGGATCCGCAACAACAGGAAGCATTAGCAAGTGCTATTACGGTTCTGCAGTGAGCCAGCTGATGGGATTGAAGTGCTAAAGAAAGTCCTTAATTTATTTTTTTCTGGAAATATATGGTGGTTTTACAATGCTTGAGAATAAGATAGCAGCTGGATGGTGACAACATCGTATGATAGCACAACTCTGTTACTCTGTTTACTGGGGGTCCCGTGAGGGACACCTAAATGCACTCACAATTAAACAAAGTTGGGGAAATTAGTCAAAGAGCACAAGCTAGCAATGCGATAGGGAGTGCAACACAGCGGAATCTTTTACACAATGTCTACGGGGTCAGGTCAAGTCAAGGAGCAAACAGGATTGAAATAATAATTGTGATCTTTATTAAAATACAGACAAACAGTGTATGCAACACATTCACATAGATAACTATAGAAAATAAAGGTTGGAGGGGTATAGAGGGATTTTTGAGAGGGATCGTTGATTTGGGTGATACTACACCTGTCCTGAAGCCCGGGTAGATTACTGCGAAAGTTCGAAGGTGCGTAGTCTCAGTACGTGGGACTGAGGGGACAGCTCGCCAAACAAAGCGGCAGCAAGGCAGGATGGAATTCCGGAGCAATCCAAAGAAGCTCTCAAAATCAGGGGTTTTTACAGGGAAAATACAACCGTAGGCTAGTCCGTACTTAGGGAAAAACAATGATTTTAGGGTTGGAGACAAAGCCTCCGAAAGGTCAGAATTTAGCATGATTGAGTTAGGTCCGAATTGACAATAGAATAGCCAGTATGCAAATGTGCAGTGTTTGACAGTTGAGAACTCAGCTTGCCAAGTTGCCTGCTCAGATTGTAAGTTGCATGCATACATAATAGAGTACTTGCCTTTGAGGTCTCCTAAAGCGGCGAGACAGCTATTTCTGGCTTGCCTGTGTTGTTTGGAATATTGCAGCAATTGGGGTCGAGCCTGTCAGGAACAGATTCACGCTCACACGTATTCAATAAACTTGATAGAAGATTTATTGTAACATTGCAAGGGATGCTGTCTTACAGACGTCAAAGCTCGAGAGTGGGATCTGGTTCCCACACTCTACACTTAAAAGGACAGTTTCCCCTGAGATAGTTGTAAAAGGACAAACGACCCCAATCACCATGACGACTATCTGTCCAACAGTTCCTTTGAAATTCCAGCCGGAAGGAATGTTCAACACCTAGGAATAACCTAGCATTCTACTATCACCATTCCCACAGGCAGCTGCCATACAAAAGCAATAAAATGTGGGTGCACCCCGACATCCTGCCCCCCTTCAGGAGAAAAAGAGAAAAAAAAATAAGAATAAAAATACATACAGACATATATATATGATACATAGAAAATACCACAGAACGGTAGAAATACAGGAAGACTAAATAGCAAAATAAATGCAGCAGAAAAATCAATCGGGGCGTTGAGGAACATCAGCCGGTGAAGAAGTCAGCGAAGGGGCCCTCTTCAGCAAACTGGAATGAAAAACAGGATGAATAGCTTTAAGGGAAGAAGGGAGATCCAGTTCGAAAGAGACATCATTAATAGCCCGTTTCACAGGAAAAGGACCGAGAAAGCGAGGGGAAAGTTTCTTAGATGGGGAGGGTGAGGAAATATTCTTAGAAGAAAGGAAGATCAAATCACCAGGTTTATAAGGGGGATTAGGCTGCCGTTTACGGTCAGCGAAGCGTTTGTGGGAAGCCTTGGCGAGGGAGAGAGCACGCGAGACGGATTGCCAAATGTCAGAAAATTTAGAGACCCAAGCCGACACAGAGGGAGGCGCAGAAGAAGGGAGAGAGAGGGGGGAAGGGGAAGGTAGAAAACCGTAAACAATCTCAAAGGGGGACTTCCCAGTGGAGGAATGAACTGCATGGTTAATAGCAAATTCAGCAAAAGGGAGGAGCGAGGCCCAATTAGATTGGTTCTCAGAAACAAAACATCTAAGAAACTGCTCAAGTGATTTGTTAACACACTCAGATTGGCCATCCATCTGGGGGTGATAAGCACTGCTGAGTTTTTGAGTGACGCCCAGTGTTTTCAGCAGACACAACCAAAACTTGGAAGTAAAAACAGGATCCCTGTCCGAAATGATTACAGAAGGCAATCCGTGAAGTTTCCATACATGAGTAACAAACAGGTCAGCCAATTTCTCAGCACAAGGGACCCTTTTTAGGGGCACAAAATGACATTGTTTGGAAAAATGATCAGTAATAACCCAGATGACATGAAAACCTTGTGAGGAGGGGAGAGATACGATAAAGTCCCATGCAACGACCGCCCAAGGACCAGAAGGAATAGGCAGAGGTTGCAGTAGCCCTTGAGGCTTAGACGTGGGTGATTTAGCAACGTTGCAAGTGGCACACTGTTTAATATAAGTCTGCACAGAGGAGTTTAATCCAGGCCACCAAAAAAGGCGGCGAATCGCGTGCAATGTCTTCAAAAACCCAAAATGTCCAGCGGGTTTGGAATCGTGATGACGATGGAGGACATGCTCGCGGGCAGCAGGGGGAACGTAGACCTTTGTGCCATAGAAGGGGAGATTATCAACCCATGTTATTTTGTCCTTGTTCGCCGGAAGCCAGGAATCCCCATGCGCTGAATGAATGATAGCATCGCGGAGAGCGGAGTCACAGAGGGAAGAGGCAGAAAGCCTTGTTTTAGCTGTAGCCCGAGTAGTGACTTGAGAAGCCAGAGAGGAGGCAGGAAATAAGGTTTTGAAGGGGGGAGGCAGCAGGGGGTCCCGCAAAACAGGGAAGCCGAGAGAGAGGGTCCGCCAGCTGGTTAGTGCGGCCAGGTTTGAAAACAATTTTAAATTGGAATCTCTGGAAAAATTCAGTCCATCTCGCCTGTTTAGGGGAAAGTTTCTTAGCTGACTGCAGGGCTTGCAAATTCCTATGATCAGTCCAAACTTCAAAGGGGATTCGGGCCCCTTCTAACAAATGACGCCAAGAGGAGAGCGCAAAATGAATAGCCTTGGCTTCTTTCTCCCAAATGAGCCAATTAGATTGTTGAGTAGAAAACTTCTTAGAAATGAAGGCACAAGGCTTGAGCGCTCCCGCAGTGTCATGTTGTAAAGAACGGCCGCCATGGCAAAATCCGAAGCATCAGTTTGCACAATTAATTTCTTGGTGCTATCCGGGAAAAGAAGCAATGGCTCAGAGGTAAATTTGGATTTCAAATGGTCAAACGCCGATTGACACTCAGGGGACCAACAAAGTCTACATGTTTTGCTCGCAGATGATCCTTTAGGTTTCCGTAAAAGGTTAGTGAGTGGAAGCGCTATTGCAGCAAAATCCTCGATAAAGTTACGGTAGAAGTTCGCAAAGCCAAGAAATTGCTGCAGTTGTTTCAAAGTTTTAGGAATGGGCCATTTCAAAATGGAGTCAATTTTTGAGGGGTCCATTTTCAGTGAACAATCTTGAATCCTATAACCCAAGTAATCAAAAGTTTGGGTGTCAAATTGACATTTAGAGAGATTAACCACGAGATTATTGTCTATCAGCCGTTTAAGCACTTCACGGACCAATGACACATGAGATTCCATGGAATCTGCATAAATTAGAATGTCATCCAAATAAATCAGAACCCCCTGATACAATAAGTCATGAAAAATGGTGTTCAGAAACATTTGAAACACAGACGGTCCGGATTGTAAACCAAAGGGAAGAACCGTCCATTTAAAGTTACCGAGCGGTGTTGCGAAGGTGGTAAGCCACTCAGAGCCCGGGACCATCCTAACCCTGTGGAAAGCCTCCTTTAGATCAAGTTTGGTGAAATATTTTCCTTGAACAAGGTGGTCCAAAACAGTCCGTATCAGAGGGATGGGATAACAATTGGAAGATATAACTTGGTTAATAGCAGAGTAGTTAACTATCAGCCTCGGATCCGCGCTGGGATCTTTCCTCTTTCGGAAGAAAACGGGACTCACCGTGGGGGCTGTAGAAGGCTTGATGAATCCACGAGCCAAGTTTTTATTGAGGAACTTCTTGAGAGCAAGGAGTTCTTGTTGGCTCATGGGGTAAATTTTTGGTTTAGGTAAATTTGGCCCCGTCAACCAATTCCAGTTTACAGTTGAAATCTGTGTGTGGGGGCAATTTGTCAGCTTCCCTCTCGTGGAAAGCCTTATGCAAGTCCCGGTAGTGTGAAGGAATATGTTGCATATCTTCATGGGAAATGGGAAAGTTTGATTCTGAAGAGGATAGAGTGCCAGCAGTCCAGTTTATTTGGGGGTTATATTCACGAAGCCAATCGATTCCCAAGACCAATTTGAACTGCACCGCCTTGGGAACCAGAAAGCGCATGCTGTAATTGTTTGTTCCCATTTGAAATGAGATGGGCTTAGTAATTTTGCCAATTACTCCTCCAGTCATTGAGGTCCCATCCATTTGAGTTAATTTGATGGGGCGTTCCAAGGGCTCATAAAGGATTTGTAAATCCTTAGTCAGTTTGGGGTGTAACAAGCTTCTGGAGCAACCAGAGTCAATTAATGCACTATGTACATGCATAGTCCCATCTCTGCCAATAAGCGTAACTGTGGTGTAGAAATGGGGAATTTTTGGAGTACTTACGGCTGTTCCCGCTGCCTGCCAGTCATCGCCGTCGTGTTCAGAATCCCCGTCTGTCTCAGATGAGGACGAAGTGGTGGATTCAGCGTCGAGAGTGAAGTTTCCTGTCGCAGTTGCCGGGGCCTTAGAAGCACGTCTAAGTGGTCGTTTGACAGCCGCTGGCTGACTTGTGGATTCCTTATTCTTGGTGTCTGCTCGTGCTCCCTTAATCCCAGCCGGGTCTTGGTTTTCAGGGCAAGTATTAGCAAGATGACCCGTTTTGCCACAGTTGAAGCACATTCCTAGACGGAGGCGATTGTTCCGTTCCTCAGCGTTGAGGATGATGGGACGGCGAGGTTGTCGTTTTGCCATGTCTTGTCGTTGCCGGTTCAGCTGCACCGTCTGGGTTATTCCTTCCACTTCAGTAGCTAGCCTGACCCAACCTAGCAGGGTCTGTGGGTTGGCCTGAAGTAAGCACCCGTGTAATATATCGGGATTTAGGCCATCTTTGTATAACTCAATAAGGATTTCGTCATTCCACAGGACTTTGGTGGCCAGGTTTCTGAATTCACGGAATATGTTCCCACATCGTTCCTGCCTTGTTTCATTCGTTTTAGTTGATATTTGTGTTTTTCCAGTAGATGAGGGTCTTCAAAATGTTCACGCAGGTGGTTCATGAAGAGCTGTAGATTTTCAGTTTCTGGGGCGCAGGTGTCATATAGGTTCGCGACCCAGTCTGCTGCCAGTCCTTTCATCCTTTGGCTGAGGTATCGAATTCGGGCCGCATCATCCCGGAAAAGATGGCCATTATCAATCATGAAATTATTTGCCATGGTCATAAAAAAAGAGAGCTTTTCCCCCTTTCCGTTGAATGACGCTTTCAGGTCTCCAACATTTCTGAGTAACGGTGGCGCTGGCGCTTGCCTGGCTGGTTGCCAGGGTGGACCAGGGGTGCCTGCTGTCGGGACGGTAGCTTGTGGTTCTCGTCCTGGTGTTCTCCCTGCCTGCGAGGGACGGAGGCGCATCTCGCGTAGCATGGTCTTGAGTTCAAGTATTTCCTCATCTTTTCTCTCCAGTTCCGTTTCCATTTGTTTTATCTCCTCCAGAAGGGAAAGGTCTTTTGCTGATGTGTCCCATCTAGCAGCCCTTCTGCGTTGTCTCAACGACATACGTGGTTTCTCTCCCCAGACCCAGGTTTGGCCGCTGGTGGGGGTTTCCGGAGCCTCGGTCAGGCGTAAGTTTCCCTTGGTATCCATGAGCACTTCGGTCTCTGCGGCTTCATCAGATTCTGCAGATGCATGCTCTTCTGCAGTAATTGACTGGTCCGTCGCTTGATACATTTTAGGAAAGAGACTCTCGAGCTTTCTGTCAGGAACAGATTCACGCTCACACGTATTCAATAAACTTGATAGAAGATTTATTGTAACATTGCAAGGGATGCTGTCTTACAGACGTCAAAGCTCGAGAGTGGGATCTGGTTCCCACACTCTACACTTAAAAGGACAGTTTCCCCTGAGATAGTTGTAAAAGGACAAACGACCCCAATCACCATGACGACTATCTGTCCAACAGTTCCTTTGAAATTCCAGCTGGAAGGAATGTTCAACACCTAGGAATAACCTAACATTCTACTATCACCATTCCCACAGGCAGCTGCCATACAAAAGCAATAAAATGTGGGTGCACCCTGACAGAGCCTGACTGTGAGCTTGTCTGGTAGACCTCGCAGACACGTGGAGAGCGATGGTAGAAGAAAGCCAAATTATTGATATCAAAATGATATCTGACATCCCACAAGTCCGGGCTAGAAAACGGCAATAACAACTCCTGACCCGAAAACTATCCGCTGCTATGGCAGTATAGCAATGTCATGTGAAAATGGCCTAAGCCAAGTTATGGAAGATCTTGAACTGTTTCAATGTCTTCATCATCTACTGTAAGATTATGGCAATCATCTGTGGTCACTCTTGTTTTCTAAAATGTTCAACTGTAAACATGCCTTTGCACTTTCTTTCTTGACTTTCTTCATGCCCTGTTATTTTAAACAACCACAGGTTCCATAACAACCTCCTCCAGATGGATCGAATGTATCAGGGGTTGCAATATTTGTTGTGGTTATTGGGTTTGAGATATTGTTTTTGGAAATTTCATTCAGGTAAGGTAGCTTTTTCCAAACCTCCAGATGTTGGCTATGGGACTATGAGATTTGTAGTTCAGCACATATGGCATGTAGGGATTGGGGAAGACTGTAAGGCATAAATTCATATTTCACTCAGAAGGCACCACATAAACTCATTTATTTACAAATTGGAAATGTTTGACTTTGTCATTCTCTGTCTCTCTTTTTCAGTATTAAACATCTGGCTCTTGATTAAAGTTCTTGAGAGAAAATATTTTGTGAGATAGTCACTGTTGAAGCAGAAGCTTCCAAAGATTGATCAAAGATACTTATATTGTAAAATGAGAGGTGGAGTAAGGGAAAAGTAGTTTAAGGAAGACTAAGAACAAAAAGTATAGCAACTATCTTAGAAAGAACCACACTTTTGGACTCTGCTTTCCATGCTGACATAACTTCCCATTTGAGCTAGCAGCAATTATGACTTAAATCAGCACGGTGTCCACATGCCTTGCAGGAGTCATGTGGGGAGAATGGCTGATATTTGAGGTATCCTCAGTTAGGAAATATTCAAAGGACTCTTTCTCTAAACCTTATGCTTTTCCTGATGGACAATCAGAATGATGAGACCATAAAGAACTGGTATCTAATGTGGGAAATTCCAAAGCCAGCACTATCTGCCAAAGAGGTGGGATTGTGTGTGTGTGTGTGTGTGTGTGTGTGTGTGTGTGTGTGTGTAGAGGCATGCAGACATGTATGTGTGTGTATATGTATGTGTACACACACACAGATATAAAATGAAGGACATTTATGCCACATATTTTTTACTCAGAATCCACTATGTAAGGCAACTAGCATAGCAGATAAAAATGCAACAGTGAGGAAAAATATAAACTGAATAATAACAAACGCAGACATAGAACTTTCCTTGTGATCTGCCTACATATGTCACATCAGTAATGCATTCTCATTATATTGTTATGAAACGTGATGACTAAATTACAGGTGTAAGTTGGGTGAAATAAGTGGAGACAGACCCCCCTAAGAAATGTTTAAATGAGGAAATAATTAAAACTTCAGAAAAATCCTGACTGGCTAATTTTTCTCAACTGTTATTAAATTATGGCTTTAGCGTAGAAGCCTTGGGTGTCTCCAGATTTAACATAAAAATTGATATCTGAGCAAAGAATACTAGATACCAGATCACAGATAGGTGGACATATCAGTCCTGTCCAATACAGTCTAACAAGAGTAAAAAATAAATTTCAAGAGGAGAATCTTCTGCCCTTCTCAATGAAACAGCATCAATTTATGGCCTCCAGTACTTTACCAATGGAAAGTGGGACACATGGGGCCAAACAACATCAGAGTGTGATCAGGATGGAAAGGTTATTAATGAGCAAAAGCACACAGGCTAGAAGAAGCTGCAGCAGTTTGCTTTTGTCTGAGCCTCTTGGGAAGAGCTGGGCCATTTCCACACTAGCCTGTTATAGCCCTATGATTCCACTTTCCACTTTCCACTATGGAATCCTGGGGCTTGCAGCTTTGGGAGGGGCCGGCTGCAAACCCTAGGGTTCCATAGGTTGTTGAAAGTGGAATCATAGCGCTATAACAGGCTAATGCAGAAATGGCCCAAGACTCCTTTCTCTCCTGCTGAGATAAGTCCAAGCTACTTTTACAATTTTGCACGCTGTTGGCAGCTACTGAAGTAAACTGAGGGCAAAGGTGAAAAAGGGAAGATAGAGGATTAATTGAGATTGTCCCTGCCCAAGTGGCACACTTGGAAGGTATGTCCACAAATGGTCTTCATTCATCTCCAATTGAAACAAATGGACACAATGATGCACCAAGGAGGATTCCAGGATGGCTCAGTACCAAATAGACTTTACATTTGAAGGCAACTAAAGTGGAAGATCTGGTCCACTATTTACTTGAATAGCAGTTATATTCTAGCTGTCGTTGTTGTTGTTGTTGTTGTTGTTGTTGTTGTGTGCCTTCAAGTCATTTCTGACATATGGCAACCCTAAGGTGAACCTATGACAGGGTATTCTAGTGCTGAGAGTGTGTGATGCACCCAAGGTCACCCAGTGGGTTTCCATGGCTGAATGGAGAATTGTAGTCCAATATTCAAACCACCACAACACATTGGTCCTAGGGAACATTATCTCAAGCATGTGGGAGATTGGGTTGTTGAAGACACACTGATCCTTTTCGGTGAGGAGCTAACCAGTTGATAATGTAGAACAGAGCTTTCCATACATTTCATGTTGGTGACACACTTTCTAGACATGCATCATTTCAAGACACAGTAATTCAGTTTTACTAGCAAACTGGAGTTAAACTAACCTCTGATAAGAGATACAGACGCATAACTACATTGTAATAACAAAATGTATGGGGACACAACATATCTCATGAAAACCTTTCATATATTTTTTCAAATATATGATTTATAAATAACATACATTTCCAAGATTGTAGGCGACATACCTACACACTTCAGGTGACACACTTAATGTGTCGTGGCACACTGTTTGGAAAGAACCTGATGTAGAAGGTTGCCCTTTTTTGTAGTAAAAGCAGCTACTTTACAAATAAAAGGAAAGGAAGAAATGTTTAATGAAAAAAGTGGTATAATTTTCTCTTTCTTTTCCTTTTAAGTGTTATAAATGTTGTAGGTACTTGGTAAATGTTACATGTTTTCTTTATTTCTGATATGATCTGTTGACTCATTGAATAAATTTTACAGATTCAGTTACATTAAATCATTATTGTAGATGAGTGCTTTACTAAGGTCACAGGGGGTCCAGGAGCAACGATATAAAAATGCTAATATGACAGTTTATTCAGTCCATGAAAAAAATGGAATTACGCTCTCAGAAGATATAAACCTGGGTAAACTGTTTACAAGAAGAAAGATGGCACAAACCTCTCTCAAAATAGCCCTTGAAGGACATTCCTATATCTTTAGACCGATACAGAAAGTTCAACTGGTGCTACATCCCTCATATCGCTCATTAAAAGGTATACATACACAAACTTTCTTTAGCCCATCAGGATCTGACAACCCAACATATAAATTCAGTGATTTAATTCTGGAACCTTAGTCTAATCCCTTCTCTAATCATACATATTAGCCATTCATATTCTTATTTTACTTCCCCCTGAAAGGGGAGAGGTGTTCCATTCCCTGAAAGAGTAATTTGAAATGTGTTTGAAATAAAGTTTAATGCCTAGTTAAATGTTATGAGTTTCTTTCATGTGGGGCTTATGATTTATTTCCACAAGATATAAAAACAGAACCCACTGTCTCATTATAAGTAACCGGGGGGAGGGGAGAGGCAATCCCGTCTTCATTATGACTAATATCCTATTACTGTACTATTGCCTTACATTTCAGCATTTTAATAACTTGTCATTGAAAGAAATACCTCAAGTGAATAATACATGCTCCCTGATTGACTATGCAGCTATAATTCAATCAAGAGTCTCTACTGACATCATAAGCCAAAAGGGGTCAGCCTGGGGGTTTATGAATGGCAGCAAAATGCTGGGATTGAATTATAACTTTGTTATTCAATCTGAGAACACATTTTATTATTTATAGTATATAGAAAAATCTTATGAACTCCCCCCCACCCCCACCCCACTTTTCAGGTGAAAGCGATAAATCAAAATGTAGCTAAGCAACCATTTCTAATTTTCAGAATGTGAAATCTCTTATGCAGGAGAGAATGATTAACATGGACATGACGTGAGGTTATTGAAGGTGTGATTGGGAAGGAGAGGGAATGGAGCATGAGGAAATTAAAAGGAATATTTCACTGAAAAGTAATCAGGGTTCATTTCTTTCCTGTAAATGTTATGAGATGACTATAGTAACATTAGAAACATAGCCAGACTGCACTGAAATGTAACGTTTGCTGTCACAATCTTGCCCTTTCCAAAAGTCTTACTTCTATGATATTTCCCGTCAGCATAACAGTTAGGAATTTTATAGTCATATAGCATTTTATAGTCTTTTTTTAAAAAAAATCTTATATTTTTATGAAAAAATAAAGTACTTAATGCAATGAAAAGAAGAAAATGTGATAAATTAATCAACCTAAACAAAAAGGCAATCCAGTCCATCATTCTGTTTTTTATCATGGTCAACCAAGTAGGGCAAGATATTTGTTTGTCCACAGCATCTGGTAGGTATTCAGAGACCCACAGAGGTTTGAGCAATCATAACTAATATCCATTGACAGATCAGACCTCAGTCACATAGGAACAGGGGCGCAATGGAGATGGTTCGCCCTGGGCAGCAATTTTTTGGGAGGTGTCCCAGCTCATAGCCTTGCCCCCATGTGCTGTAGCCCCACCCCTCGCACAGTGGCCCCATCTCCACACACCATGGTCCTGCTCACACACACCATAGTCACGCTCCCACATGCCATAGCCTCGCCCTCTATGCCATAGCCCCGCCCCCATCTGCCCCTCCTCCACACACTCCAAGCTCTGCCTGCAGCAGAATATGACAGAGTGGAATGTCTACACTGTGGATTCCAACCACTCCAGTTCAGTCTGTTCTCCACTGCTTTTCTGTCTTCACCCTTTGCCCTGTCAGCTCTCCATACACACTTAACCTCATGCTCAGTCCTCAATGTTCGGTGCTTGATAATTGGACTACAACTCCCAGAACCCACCAAGCAGTGTGGAACTCACCAGTAAATGACTGTAGGTACTATTTACACAGGTTTTCTCCATGGTATTACTGAGCCACTTATAGGTTGACAGCTGATTTGGAAAAACAGTGAGGAGCCCTGGCCATGCTGCCTGGAAGGTTTTGAGAGTTGCAATCCAAAAAAGTAACTTACCCAAGTTCTGTCAATGGGCAATATTTTGGGGGGGGGTTCCAAAATAATGTCCATACTTTTGCCAGCCCCGGGTTCTCCACAGCATGCTGATACCTCACTTTTCACCATGGGAGATACCACTTTGTCCACATAAGGACTGGAAGTGGGTGTTAGTGCTTACTATTTACACAGGCTTTCGCTGAGTTCTTTCTCTGTTCACCACTTTGATAATTCTGTCAGGACATAAGTAGAATGTATATGTTTACATGTGATGATCCTTTCCTCAGTAGCCCTGTTCTTGTAGTGAGGTAGAGTTGGATGCAAAGGACAGCAGGACCCCTACTCTAGTCCCGCCTCCTCCAATGTATATCAATTCCCACTCGCACTGGCCACACATTAAGATAGTAATTGGAAGAAGCAAAGTTGATGTTTACAAACATAAAAGATAGATAGATAGATAGATAGATAGATAGATAGATAGATGTAGATGTCTAGATGTAGACATCTCTGAATCTGGGAACCCTGAGCCTTCAAGATCCCAGAATTTGGAGTAATATGCATGTATAGTGGTCAATACACATAAGTAAAACATGGAAGATAGGGCTTAATCTAGTGCACAAAACTGCCTTTCTCCCTTGGTGGGGCTAAGCACACACACAGTAAGCACAGTATAAGAGGCTAATGGATGACAATCAACCCTCCAATGCTACACTACTACTATGCTGTTATTGTTGTGTGCCTTCAAGTCATTTCCGGCTTATGGAGAACCTATCATGGGGTTTTCTGGTGCTAAGAATGTGTGATGCACCTAAGGTTTCCCAGTGGGTTTCCATGGCCAAGCAGGGAATCGAACCCCTGGTTGTCATCCAACACTCACACCACTACATCACACTGGCTTTCACATTACTAATGCTACAAGGTAGCAATTACTGCATTTTCTGGTACTCCATATTTTTCAGCAACACGGAAAATCCACATATGAAAATGCACACATTTTCTTCAACAGCTACAAAACAACAAAAATCCATTGGCCCGGGTTGACGAGAATTTTCTTCCAATTTTATTATTAACTGCAAGTCAGAATATTCATTGTTTTTACTGGTATGTGAAGAGATTACTCCTGCTGTTTAGTTTTTAGATATGCAGATTGCAGATCTTTATTGTACCCACTTGAACTCAGGTGGGGTGATCTTTGGTCCATTTGCCTGAATCCTTTCCCCTCCTCCATTTCTTTGAGTCTCATTTCCTATGTAACAGTTAATAAAATAAACACACTGGCAAGAATCCGTCCTGCCGAATTTATAAAGTTTTTGTCTTACTGTTATTTCACTTCTTTTCCTTGGGTTTTGATAGCCTGTCAAATGTGATGAATCATTCTTTTATTATTATAATTATTATTTTAAAAAAGACTTTGGAAACCCAAATTCTCATGGTAATTGGAACAACAGCCTCATAATTTTCAAACTCCTGAGAGAAGTTCTGCTGGAACCAATCGGGAGGGGAGAGGTGGGGGAAGATTTTCTGTGTGTGTTTCTGTATGTGCATGTGAGTTTTTTAAGTGGTCAGTATATTTATAGATCATTGATTGAAAGCACAGTGACCGTTATTTCTAATTTATCATGAAATAAGGTATTTAATTAAACCACAATAAATCCAAAGTTGACTGAGGTGTACAGTTATATAAATTTATGCCAAAATATTTTCTTGAAGGAATTGTGCCCAGAATCCTTCATGGGATTTGTGTATGCATACACAGTGAATTCTGGCCTGAGCCACCCATCCCATCTCCACAACAGAAAACACTGCAATAAGAGGGGGACGGTTCCCTTGTCAATCAGGAAGCAGCTGGCTGCTGTTTCCACTCCATCCCATGATAAATCTTTGGTGCAGTAGGAAGAACTAGGACCCTTGGTGCTATTCCCCTTTGTGTTGGAGATTGCTTGCATGGGTGGAGGCTGCTTCCCAAATGACAGGAACAGACCCCATCAATTGCAGAGGTTATTGTCTGGTAATTGGGGACTAGGGGACTTTTATTGTCCCTACATAGCTCCTAAACTATAAGCTAGGGGCTACATAGGGACTGTGAATAAGTAACAATCATGAGTGCATAACTCTAGGTAATGCATTCATAATTGCCATAAAGGATTTTGACCTGCATTTTTAAATAAATGTCTGTAATGTTTACATATACAAGTTTTTTAAAAAAACCCTGGAGGATCTAACCAAAAGAAAATATATTTACAGTGCATAATCATCACTTTTGCAAGAACCATTCTTGGAAAAGGAACATTGGAGACTAGTGGGATTCAGTACTTTTTTTCCTGTTCATTATCACCCTTTACCACAAATTCCTATAAAGCAGGGATGGCCAATTGCAGAGGTTCCAGGAAGTGAACCCACCGTATTTCTCACTCCCCTGGACCTCCAGAGGAAATACCCAGTTAAAAAAAAATCTGGAAATGATCAGAAGGTAATGTCTGGCTTTGAAAAAAAAGGGGGGGTCATTTTTTAAAAAGGTATGTGCGATGGAAGTGAAATAACATTGAATTTGGCATTCACGTTTCCCAGAGGTGCCTGGTGGCTTGGCTTGAGTGCCCATTTATAGGGTGGAAAACCTATAGGTGTGCTCTCTATGACTCTGACTGGCCGAGTGTGAGACTTGCTACACCACTTGTGACCCACAGTTCTTATCCTTCTTTAAAGGAATTGGGACAGAGCCCTTGCTCCAAGAAGCACTTGCCATCTCTACCACCTGATTAGCAAGTACTGCCCCGCCCAGCAGCCCTTATCAGCCAGAATGGGTAGGAGTCGAAACAACAGGTGGTTGGCAACATGCCCTCAAGCAGCACAGGTTGAACAAGGGAAAACACATCCTTCAAAACTGGACAAGTGACTGCCTTTATCATCTCACCAGAGTCTGTTCACAATGCTGAGTCCAAGTCAGAATTGTTGCAAGTGATTTTATCAACCAAGTAAAATCCATCACGGTAGCTTCTAAGGGCTTCTTCCCACTACCCTGACTGGGATTGAAAATATAAAAACCCTTTGAGTGCATGACTTTGTGCTGACAGAATGGAGACAGAGAATGACAACTTTTTTTGCTGCTCTCATCACTATGTAGTGGGCCTAAAATGGGCTCTAACCCATGTATCCCATTGCACCACCCCCTTTCTTTCTCTGCTATCATTCTAGCTGCCCTCCCAAGTACTTCATTGCTCTAAACTCTCAGAAAGTCAAGGAGCTGACATTCTGTACCCAGGCAGAGGACACTTAGGTATGATCTTGTCTACCACCCAGCTCTCCTCCAAAGGCCAATCCAACATCCACCTGCATACTTTTTCTGTGATAACTGGCAGTATCTCCCCTTCTTTCCCTCCCATCCAAACACAAATCTAGCACACCATTTTAAAAAAATAAAAAATAAAGCAGACTATTAACAGGATCAAAAATCACTGGTTAAAAACAAACCAGATCTGTGACCAATGAAGAAAAAAAAACTCATTAGGATCTCTAAAATGTGCAGTAAAGTGGTATAATGTTAAGGGATGAGGGAACAAAGATTCCAAAAACCCAGCCTGGTGGCTTAACCAATTGCAAATTCACCAAGGATATGTTAAAGTATCAGGTTTAAATATGCTGAGATGCACAGTTAAGGATTTGTCTCCATCCCCACTAATCAGAGAGCTGTCAGATCTCCCAAGAACTGTTCATTACCTTTTTCTGAAGCTAAAATTTCTTAGACCAGAGACACAGAGCAATATGACAGTCTCTATGTCAAGCAGATCTGGAGATTAAACTGAGGCAGTCACTGGTCAAAAAAAGATCAACTGAATCCAAACTTCAGTTGTTAACTAATAATTTGAGGTAGAGTCCTTATATGGCATAGTTCCTCTTGGACACTGGAAGTCTTTTTCCTCTGATGGTAAATTCAGCCCTGAGCAGCTAATTGTGGTATTTTCTATAGCAAACTAAAGACAAACAAACAAACAAACAAAAAACTACCAACCACAAAGTAGTAGTGTAGTCCATAAGTAAAAAACAAAAAACAGAGGTGAGTAATTTCTTTTATAAGTATTACAAAATGACATATGAATGCAGTAAGTTTTAAAGTTCTCCAACTTCATCCGCTAGAAGAGGATAAGGAAAGGTTGTGGTACAAGTAACTTAATTTTGTATGTTTTATCATTTTATTATTTGCTTAATATAGCTTTAAATTTCATTTTATTGCATTGGCACTTTTTGTTTCATTGTTCTGTGCCAATGAATAGAATAAATATACTAATGCCAAATATGAAGTATTTGCATCTGTAGATACAAGAATGTGCTCATCATATTCTCAATGATATCTTTTCAGTCTGAAAAGTATTTTTCAAATTCATATATCTGTTCATAGTTTTAATCTAAATGTATTAAAATGTTGCTGAATCAAAATCTGATTCATTGAGTCTTTCTTTTGAACTCATTGTTGAAATATCCCCATGAAAATCTGGAGAAAGTAAATATGCAAATAGCAGATTTTGTGAGGAGAATGTGCAGTGTGAATTCAAGAAAGAAAGTCTCATTCATCTTTATTGTTGGAATAGCATAGTTTACCTTCAGAATTTTCTCCTGGTGAGAAAATAGAGGAAAAAGACATCAGTAAATGGCTTCTGAGGTTATACACATGCCAGTTCCAATTTTGAAAAATTTTGTGACTGGTTTCCCATAACCTTTCTTTGATTGTATTTAGCTTAATTCCATCAGAAGTTCAAAAGTATTGCCTTTAGAGTTTGAGAGGCAATACAATGTCTTCAGAATTAAAGGAAGCCAGTGAGGGAAGAATATAAAACAACATTAACAGCGTTAACAACAACTGCCTTTGCATCGTTTGCTAGGAATTTTATCTTCATTTCAACCAAAAATGGTTGTAGACTACCAGACTTCCCTTTCTATGGCCTCTCACAGAAAAATAACAAGCAACTTAATACGAACAGAAGCTGTTTGCCCATCTTGCCCAATATTGTCTGATTTGACTGGCAGTGGTGTATCTTTCCCCTTTCTTTCTATTTAACCCTTTTAAATGGATATGCCAGAAATTTGATGCTGGGACCTTTTGTGCACAAAGCAGATGCTCTCCCATAAAACCCAGTCTCCTCTTCAGCTGAGACTTGATCTCACACAACCTTAATATTTCTGTACAAAGTTTCGCTACATAAGTATTGCACACCAACCAGTGGTACTATAGGAGTTGTGAGCTTTTCAGTCATCTTCTTCTAGTTCTGTCCTTGACATGTCAGTTATTTTTGTACCTCTGAATTTCCTTTAAATATTTCAAAGCTGCCAGCACATCCCTCTTTCAATTTTCTTTGATTGCCAGGAGTTCTCATACTGTCGTCAATGAGCAACATTCAGGTTGTCCACGGAAACATTGCAGAACAGTTGAATATATCTGCACTTGGCCCTGCTCTTGATGTTTGACTGATGACAGATATGGAGGCCATTTTGATCAGGGCCAGATGATCAAACAGGCTAACCAGATTCTAGCCTAGAGATGATGATTTTTGCAATATGGTGCTGGTACAGCCTACTAAATTTCCCCATAAAAGTTACCTCTTAAGAGGACCCTTCTCCACACCTCTGATCTCAGGTTTGTGCTTTTCATAAAATGGTGCCAGTTTTGTTTATGATTTTAGTACTGAAGAATAAATGTTATTAAAATATTAGTATATATATATATATATATATATATATATATATATATATATGCTTTGATTTGGCAAACAACAACAACATTTTATTGAGTGTTCCACCAAGACTTCTAACAATTTCCAAATGGCAGTGGCAGTGCTGGAGAGAAATCTAAGAAGTGCTATGGTAAACCAGAACATGGAAAGTTACTTTTTAAAAGTACTCATTACTCATTACAGTATTTAAAAAGTATTTACTCATTACAGTATTTAAAAAGTAACTTATTACTTTTGTGTTGCACTCTGATACTTTAAAAATCCCTTAGGATGGGTAAGAGAATAGCACAAAACGTGGAAATTTCCTGCCCAAATAAAAAGAACTTTGAGAAGTAACTAGAAACTGTTACTCAGGATATCACTCACACTCTGCATTACTTTTGGAACAGAACTTCATTCCATTCTTGTAGCAAAAATGTCACTAATTATCATTAACCATGTTACTTCTAATTTATTTCCTCCAGGCTTTGTGGTAAACATACCCAGCTTCTTTAGCCTGACTTCCCAAAGATATGAGTTATTTTTGACAGTGCTTCCTGTGCAATGATAACCATGCCATATTTCACTCCTCCACCCTGCACTAACACAATTAAAAGAACAATAAATTAGCCTTCCAGGCAGGACTCAGAAATTAGGACTCAAGGTTTCTGTGTTGCCTGGAGACTTCCACAGAGGCCTTCAACAGTCTTTTGGGCAAGGCTTCCTTTCAACCTGGAAAACTGCCTTGTCTCCCTGTCAAAGGTCAGCCTTTTGCTATAACTCGTTTTCATGACATAGAAGGAGCTGGTTTCTGGGAATGCAGAAGCTGTAAGCTGGCTTTTCTCCTGGTACTTTCTCCCATTAAGCCGTTGTTAATCTCTGCTCCCTGTTTGAGCTAAACAGGCAGCTGCAAAGGCAAAGAAAGGAAGTAGTTACTTCATTGCCTGTGGGAGAGGCCTTGATATTGCAAAAGAGCTTATCAACAACTCGCATATACCCAGAATTCATGGAATTGTTTCACTCCCTGGAGGACGGGCTACAGAAGGATCTTAATACCATGGTTTTGATATGTTTCCAGACTGCTATACTTTTCATTTCAACACTGTCAGCACTGGCTTATGAGAAAAAAGAACACCTAAGGAAATTAGTCTAGAGGTGTACCATTGTCCATTATAATCAAGTAAAATCCATAGTGTTATTATGGCTATCACTGATATGCAAATACAATCATTAATTCAAAATGTGCATCCTTTTATTTTGAATATTTGTGTCCTGCCTTTCTGTCCATCAGGATCTACAGGAAGGCTTAGCCATATAAAAATAAGTGTTTAAAATAGAATAGGGCTATAATATTATTTTAAGACAGCAATGTATAGTGACAATTATTAATAATATTATTAGTCATTTAATTTATACTCCACCTTTGTCCCAATATGGAAACCAAAGCAGCTCACAGGTTATTACAAGATAATGAGAAACAGCTGCACAATTTTACCCTAGAGCCAAACTGGCTGGGGATAATGGCTGCAAGCCTGCCTGGATCAGCATAGGGTATTAGTTCTGCATGTGGAATTATGCTACACTGAGCTATTTATCACCCCTTGGACCTACCATAGAGACATTGAAGCCATTCCACACCTAGTGGAGAACTGAGGGAATTGCAGAAGTGCCTGGCTATGTCCGTGTAGCCAGATGCAAAGTGATTATGTTATCTGACCAGGACTGCCAGGCCGTCCTGTTACCCTAAGAAGGTGAGGGATGTGTGGGTCCACCTGCAATGCCAGTCATCTCCTTAGAATTTGGGGGAATTATAGCTCAAAGGAGTCTTGCAAGAGGAGAGTAATGGCAGGATCTTTTCACAAACTTATCTTTCCCTCTCCTATTACTGTCCTAGCATGTGAAAGATCAGTTTCCCTTGGTGATGGGGTATAAACTTCCTTTTAAGTGCCTAGCATCAAATTTCCAATAATAGATTTTGATTCCACCACAGAGATTCCTGCATGGAGTAGCATGCTGTATGCAGTCTGGGCATGGGGAGTTTCCTCCAACGCTTGGGTAAGTTACTTTTGGGACTATAGCTTCTAGAATCCCTTGGGAGACGTTCATCCTCCAAAAAAGAGGTGATGGATGGATGGCTTCTATATTACAGGGCTGATGAATTCACTCTTGATTCAAGTTTCTGTTGAACTTTAAAAGAGCTGTCCAGGGTGCTAAAATCTGCTCCCAGAATAGATTCTGTGGCTTGGATTATTCCTCTAAAGTTCAGACTGTAATTTGCAGCAGATTAACCACTCATTGATGTGGAAACCACGAGCAACAATAATCAGAAATTAGGTAGATTACAGATGCAAACCGAAGCAAACATATTTGGAGCAAATCTCATGGAAATAAACTGGTTTTGTTTCTGTTTAAACATGGCTAGGATTCTGCAGGAAAGATATCATATGCATCAGTATTTAAGCTGAATAGTTAGAGGAAAATGCTTAATTAGGTAGAAAGCCAGTATGGTATAGAATGTAGAATGATGGATTAGAACTCTGAGAGACCAAGGTTCCAGTCCCTCGTCAGCCACGGAAACCCATTGGGTGACCTCGGGCAAATCACAGTCCCTCAGTTTTAGAATAAGGCAATTGCACCCCCTGCAAACAAATCTTGCCAAGAAAACCTAGTGATAGGTTTACCTTAGGGTTGTCGTAATTCAGAAATGCCTTGAAGCACACAACCACAACGTATAATCAAGCAAGATAATCTGAAGCATGATTGGTCCAGCATAGTTTGCTGTCTGAATGGCAGGTCAAGATCTTCTATATAAAGAAGCTCCAGAAACTTACTTCTGCTGCTTCTGGTTGGGTGGTTGTGGTTCAGCAGCACATAAGCTTAGAGGGTTTAGGGGAAGCTACATGGCACACACAGAGCACTGTCATCCAAGAGACTTTCAAAAGGTATGGCTTTCCCACTGACCATGGGTGGCGTGGTCACCCTTGATGCAGCACCCATATGGAACTGCCCAGAGTAGGGGTCTGCTGTTATCCCCACCAGTATTTGCTTCCTAAGGCAGACACTCCCTTCTACCATATGGTGGAGCTACTCATATCTAAACTATGGACTGATCTCACATAATTTAAAGACAATTAGTTGGAAGTAAGTTCACTTAAACCTGGGTTACTAGTGAGAAAATATGCATAGGATTACAGGAAATGTCCTATGTAAATTTTCTGCACCAGGAGCCTATATTGTTGTATTGATGCTCTTTTTTTCCACCCAATATTATCTAGGGATTGAGATAATGCCTGCATTACATTTAAAGAGAACAAAGTTGGTTCTTTTACTGATAAACTGCTCATTGATCAGTACAATTCAATATGTGTACATTTGACCCTCCACATTCACTAGGGTTAAGGACGCAGGACAATCATGGAGTGGAAAAATCACAAATATCAAAATATGTGTATGTGTTTGCTGGAAGGGGGCTGAGGCATGGCGAGGAGAACGAGCATCCAGGGTCTAAACCAGGTCAGAGAAAGGAGAGGAAATGGGGGTGGGTCAGTATGGTATAATTCTTCTCTCTTTTCCATCTCCTTCTTTGGGTGTGGGGAGGTCATCAGGAAAAGGTTTGTGGTGCTAAGAAATTGGGCTGTGAGCCATCCTTAGCTGGTCATGCTGTCGCTGGTGGAGAAGGAGAAGGAGGACCAGAGGTGGATTTTTAAGGAGCTACACAGCCTGATTGGAGCCATTTAGAGGGAAGGTTCCCCTGGAAAAGAAATGTCTGGGGTGGAGGTGGGGCATGGGTTGAAGAAACTCATAGATAATCAGATCTGTGAAAGTCAAACCCACAAATGTAGAGGGCTGACTATATTCTGTTGCTCATTAAGTGGAAAGTATTTTGGAACAGACAGAGCCTGCATTGCTCAAAACTGCTGATGTCAAAGCAATCATTCAGGTTGGAGGCATGCATTAATTTTATGCTTTCTCACATTCAGAAATGTTAGATCTTGGATCACCATCCCATTTGTGAAGAAATTTGCAAATCTGGAGAGTGCTTATCTAAATACAAATGAAACAAAATTCCTGACTACTTGCACTAGGCAATTTTATAGGAACAGCAAGTCTCACCACGGAGATGATCATGCTGTACCTGCCTTCCAAATAGCTAACAAAGGCAGTGATCCAATCACAATTATGGTCTGACAGGCCTCAATCAGCCCAACACACATGACTGAATATAGAGAGATTCAAACTAAGCACTCAAACACTCCATCTGAAATATTCTGGTTTCTCTTCAGATCATATAAATCTTTCACTCCGTCTAAACGGGCAATATCTCTCACACTCACATTTCTCTTCATGTTTATGAAGAAATTTGCCAATGTTGGAAAGTGCTTTAAAAAAGAAGAAGAAGAAGAAGAAGAAGAAAGAAACAAAAGAAAATCCTCATCCTATTCTACCAGAGACATTTGCCTCAAAGTAAGAAGCTGTGAATTTTTAATAAACTCTGGATGCTTAGTCATGAAACTTTCATTCTAAGTTTTCTAAACTGAAGAAAATATTAGAGAGTTAATCACTGAAACTGTGATTACTGAAAACAGAAGAGTGTCCCATTTTACTCACTCCAGGACTGCATTTCCACAGTGTTGGCTAGTTTCCTACATTAAACTGTGCTTTCAAAATATAATAATGTGAAACAATGAGACCTTTCCACTAGAAGCAGAAATGGCTAATGATTCCCAGCAAGCTACAGGCTAAAAATGACTTGTTACTGTTTTGTTCATTACAGTAATGATAGACTTATTTTTCAGTTGGATAATTAACAAAGTGAGTGCGGTGTAGTGGTTTGAATACTGGACTACAATCCTGGAGACAAGGGCCATTTCCGCACTAGACTGTTATTGCGCTATGATTCCACTTGCAACATCCTATGGAATCTTGGGGTTTGCAGTTTCAGGAGGGGCCAGCCAGCCCCTCCCTCAATGGCAAACTCCAGGATTCCACAGGATGTTGCAAGTGGAATCATAGCGCAATAACAGTCTAGTGCGGAAATGACCCAGGGTTCAGTTCCCCACTCAGCCATGGAAACCCACTGGATGACCTTGGGTCCATCACACATTCTTAATCCCCAAAAACCCCACGATAGCTTTGCTTTAGGGTGACCATCATTTTTATTTATTTTTTATTTTATTTATTTATTTGTATCCCGCCTCTCCATATGGTTCGAGGCGGCAAACAACTTACAAATAGCATGTATTTCGAAACATTTCTATACATGCCCCCAACAAGCTGGGTACTCATTTTACCGACCTGCGAAAGGATGGAAGGCTGAGTCAACCTTGGAGCCAGGCAGGATCGAACTCACAACCTTGTGGCTTGCAGTATTGGCATTTAACCACTGTGCCACCAGGGCTCATTTAGAAATGATTGAAGGTACACAACAACAATGATGCAATGTGATTTTTATTGAAGGGTGAGGTAAAGATTCAAAAAAAAAAATCCCTAAAAAGAAGCACAATCCTATACATGTTTTGTTGCGTGATTGTGTTCCTTCAAGTCACTTCTCAGTTAGCTTGATCCTGAGGTGAACCTATCATGGGGTTTTCTTGGCCAGATTTGTTCAGGGTGTGTGTGTATGTGTGATAATGGGGCTTCCCATTATCTAGACTTGGCTGAAGGGGGATACTTAATGAGATCTTGGGGTTAGGTTACATTTTTATTGTGGGTCAGCCTCACAGGTCATGGGGGGAGAATTGCCCAATCAAAGGAAAAGAGGTGAGCATCTTTTAGATGCTTCGAGATGCTTTGAAGGAGAAGTTATAAAAATCCTTGAGAGGCCATGTGGCAGAGAGACAACAAAGGAACCTCCTAGAGATGAGATCTGTGCCAGTCATAGGCTGCAAACCTAGGCCTCGCCTCCTGGCCTCACTCTTCTCTTATACCATCTAAGCCTGTGAACCCGAATGTGAGTAGCTAGAATAAGGTAGCTAGTCGCGTTAGGGCTTTTATTATTTTGGAGGTTGGCTGATCTAAAGAATGTATCTGTGTATTTATACCTACTTGTAACTTAAGCATACCTGGGAGGGGGGAACCTCTCATGTGTATTATTGTCTGGTTTATTTGCATGCCTTAAAATAAATGCTCTTCTGTAAAACCTCTGTTTTCTCTCCATTCCCACTCCATTCTTCAGCACACGCTAGATAGAACTTCCCTCACTCAGAAGGAGAGGGAAGGCAAAGGTCCTTAAGCCTAGGGATTGTCAATCCACTGAGCAGAGTCCCACTGTACTGCTCAGATATTCAGAATTCAGTGGGTGGTGGCAGCAAGAGAGAATCAGTGAACGCTGGGGAACTTCCTGCTCCTTTTCAAGGGTAGAAGTCAGGCTTGGGGGGGCTGGAAGTAAACTCAGTATGACAGTATGTAATTGCCTTCATCTGAGGTTGAGAGTGTGTGACTTGTTCACAGTCACCCAGTAGGTTTCTGTGCCTGAACAAGGATTCAAATCTTGGTATCACATACTCTTAGTCCAATTTACAAACCGCTCTGCCACATCAGCTGGCATGCATGTTCACTCAGAAGTAAGCCCATTGACTTCAATGGAACCTACTGCTAAGGGCCTTTCCACCCTACACTGTTCCACTTTTAAAATCCTGTGGAATTCTGGGCTTTGTAGTTTCCTGAGGCCAAAGAGCTCTCTAGTTGAGGATTCCAAAGGGCCCTCCCTAAACTGCAAATCCCAGAATTCCACAGGATGTTGAAAGTGAAATAATAGCACTATTACAGTGTAGTGTGGAAAGGCCCTAAATGTTAGTTAATTGTGTTTAACTAACTAAATAATGGAGTGTTCTTTTATCCCCAAAATCCTTATCTAGAAAATTGTATGTAGAAACAGAAAGTAACAATCTTTTAGGCAAAGTATAACACAAAATATAATGTATTCTCTCTGGTTACTTTTTGCTGCTACCTGTTTATAGCTGCGTTTCTGTGCTCCTGCCCCCAATCTTACATACTGATTATGTTTTTTTGACTGGGTTCCACATTTTAATATTTTTTTAAAGATGCACAAAAACTCATATGAATGTTCCTGCACACTTTTAATATGTACATTATATGCAATGTTTTCTAAAATTTTTGCATTTGCCTTTCTGTCATGTATGCAGTTTTAAAAGATAGAACTGTGTCCCAGAGCTAGACGAAGTGCACATTTCAGAGCACAAATGCATTTGGGTTCATTTGCTGCCTTGGGAAATCAAAGCAGTTAAGTTTATATAAATATTCAGACTGAACCAATTTTCCCCTCATCCCTTTTCTCAGTGCAGGAAATGGTGGGAAATGGTGGTAATCAATTGTGTTCTGACTGGGGCCAGCATCTGGTTGCTTTGAGACAGCACAATAGCTATCATTTTCTAAAGAAAGTGTAGGTTTTTTAAACCTCATTCCTCACTCACTCTGAATCTTGCCCTGGTTGCATATATACCAGCCAGTCTCTACTACAGCAGAATTTTGCCATCAAGACTGAGTCTAGTTCTCTCAGTGCCCTTACTGATAGATGGCTGTCACAGTATTTCTTGGTGTCCCTTCCTCCTTTTCAGTTCTCCTTTCAAACATGGGCAAGCCTCAGTGTGGACTTGAATATCTTACAAGAACAATCAAACTCTGGAACAGGATGAAACACTGCCTAAATTGTTACAATCACATCTTGTAACATTGGACCATAATCTCTCCAGTGTTAACAAATTCTACAGTTTTCACACATCTGCCTTAGGTGAAATCACACCTTTATGTGGTGAAAGCCCTGTAACATAATGGATTGACAACTTTTTCACATAGAAAACCACAAAAAGCTGTAAATTATTCCACAGTCAGTTGGGGAGAGGGGAGACTACACCTGTATTGCATCAACACCACACTTTTCCGCCCCTTCTTGGCCAAACCCCACTGTAATGGAATATGGAAACAGAAGGGAACTCCACAGTTGGATAGATGAACTCTACCATTTCCTACTTCTCCAAAGAATTTTAAGATTTGTAAAGTGCCTGTGAAATTAATTGCTTCATCCAAATCTTCTATTCCCCCCCCCTTATTCTTTTCATGTAAAAGGTCCTTCTCTGCCAAAGCACGTTTGCCTACTCAGAACTGATTAATCTCTTTGTCCAGCTTCCCAGTTATCTGCTTCTCTTCTCCACTTCTTAAAATTCTCTGCTGTAGCAATACTCTCCTGGTTTCCAAATGTTCCTCTAGTTACTCTTTGATGATGACAGTATTTCCCTAGAAGAACACAACTAGATTTCTAGGTCAAAGGGTTTGTATGTGGATCTGGATTTATATCTGTCTGCCTTATATTCTTCTATATTATAATTGATAGCAAAGCTTGTGATCTGTAACGTTACAACATAAAAAACCCCCACTTCTGACAATTTTTCTTAAAATATCTTTCCCCCTGCCATTGGTGAGTTTCTTGAGCTTTACGATTTTATATTTAAATGTTTATGATACATCATGTAGCTCCTACAACCTATATTTGGAAGAGTAGTTAACCCTGTTGAGGCATTTTCTTGAACATGGAAGCAGAAAAGCACCTAGCTCCTTTCCCTCCATTATCACTGTCCTCGCATGAAAAGCAACACATCTGTAGAGATCCATGTTGGAGCAGAGACTTTTTATGGAAGTAAGAATACCAGAAAACTAGGGGTCTTGCTCACAGGGAAAGTTTCCACATAAACAGGAAAATCTTCTGGTCAGACACATTGGCCAAGATCCAGCATTATCAGACATAACTATGTTGATGGAGCTCTGGCAGTGCTCCCTTCCTCAAATTTACATTTCAGCCTGGCAGCACCCTAACTGAAGCATTGCATTGCAGATCAGGGTACCGGGAATGACTTCTGCAATGCTATCAAAACAGTCAAAAACAGACAGAAGGAGAGACTCCTTGGGATTCTGCTGCAACTGCTTGTCTCAGTACATCCTATGACAGGGAGGATTCTGCAGATGTCATTTCCTAGCACCCTGATCTTCAGCTCTTCAGAAACCCTTTAGCTGGGCCACTGCCAGGCTGAAGATCTAGTTTTGGGGGCCGTGAGAGGGGGGGTCACGTCCAGTCATTAACTGCCACTGTGGGTCCCCAGCAGTTATGAGATCATAAGTCCAACTTACAACGTCATAACTAAGGAATGCGATGCAAACCATTGTTTTTTAATGTATGGAAAGTAACCATACAGGCTTAGATGAACAACTACTCTTGTTTTGAGGAAACATGATTAATAAATGCCTAAGTAGGGCTCTTGAAATAGTGAACAAAGGGAAGAACCAGAATGGAGACATGGAAAGATAAAATTATGCATATGAAAAGTTATCTTTCTTTCAATCAGACTAATGACCAGGAGTTGAAGTCTTGCTTAAGATATTGTCTAAATGTTGCTTGGAGAACTGTGGGAAAGCATGTCTTCAATTGCTTTATATCTGAATGTGCAAAGCAGTATGGAGTCCACTGTGATGTCCTGGGCTTTTTACGAAAAATGTTTTATGTGTTAGATATTATAGTAATAAGGTGAGGAGCTGGAAGGAGGGGGTGAGAGAATGGAATGCTGCAAGTGAGTGGTGATTGATAGAACATCTGGGGAGATTTGAATAAGGTTGGTGAATGACAGTTGGTATAGCAAACAGGTAGAAGAGCGAGTGGAGGAGTGAGTGGAAGAAGGGTTAGGAATTAATGAGTTGTGTTTAAGAGTCTGAGTTAGCTAGGAGAAGAGTGAGAGTGAAATATTTGTTTTAAATGTATTAAATTAGATGCTATTTAACATCTACATGAAACCGCTGGGAGAGATCATCAGGAGGCATGGAGCAAGGTGCTATCAGTATGCTGATGACACCCAGATATATCTCTCCATGCCTTGGATAAGAGCATCAACTAAGGATGGCATCTCACCTCTAAATGAATGCCTTGAAGCAGTAATGGACTGGATGAGGAAAAACAGACTGAAGCTGAATCCAGATGAGACGGAGGTACTCGCTGTTAAGGGCCCTAGCCCAGGTATGGAGGTTTGTCAACCAGTTCTAGACGGAGTCACACTTCCACGAAAGACTGTGTCCACAGCTTGGGGGTGCTCTTGGATTCGCCGCTTCAGATGACAGCTCAAATTGATGCGGCAGCCAGGAGTGCCTGCTATCAGCTTCGGCCGATACGCCAGCTGCGCCCCTTCCTGGACTTGGAACACCTAAAAACAGTGGTACATGCGCTGGTAACTTCACGGCTTGACTTCTGCAATGCGCTCTACATAGGGCTACCCATGTGCTTAGTCCGGAAACTTCAATTAATTCAGAACATGGCAGCCAGGTTGGTCACCGGAAGATCTAAAACTGACCACATAACACCTATTCTGAAGTCTTTACACTGGCTGCCTATTAGTTTCCGGGCACAGTACAATGTGTTGCTTTTTACCTTTAAAGCCCTTCATGGCTTGGGGCCAGCCTACCTGCGGGATCGCCTTCTCCCATATAATCCGCCCTGCACATTAAGGTCCTCTGGGAGGAATTTACTGCAGCCAATCAGAACTAGGTTGGCTGCGGTTACCCAGAGGACCTTTTCTTCTGTCGCTCCCAAGTTATGGAATGGTCTGCTGGAAGAGACCCGGCACATTACCAGTCTTGACTGCTTTAAAAAAGCAGTCAAGACTGTTCTCTTCCGACAGGCCTTCCCAGACTAGTGTTCCATCACCTCTCATCAATTGTCCTTTTGTTTTTAATTTTGTTTTTAATTTGTTTTAATAATTAATGTGTTTTAAGGGGATAGAAGGGTTGGTGGGTGGGGAGGATGGGGTACATTTTAATGTTTTAATGTATTTATATATTTCTGTAATGCCGCCTCGATCCACTGGGAGAGGCGGGATAAAAATAAATATTATTATTATTATTATTATTATTATTATTATTATTATTATTATTATGAATGCATTTTGATATATTAAAACTCTGTTAATCAAGTACTGTTCTTGTATCATATATTTTTGGCCTCTGGGGACACTATACATGAAGACTCGGTTCAAAGATGGTGATGGTGGTGGCAGAAGACAACAAAGAGAGTTGGTGTCCAGTGGAGAGAGATGTTGAACAGTATCCTGCATGGTAACTTGAGGGCATTGAGTGTAGGTCCCCACAGGTGGTGGGCACAGCAATGGGACAGGAAGAAGTCCTTACATTGGTGGCAGAGATGGGGGTAAGAGAAAGTCCTCACTCTTGGTGATAGCAGTGAGTCTTCTCATATGGTGGCAGTGGAGGTTTAGGCAGAACCTTAGATCTGGTAGGAAAAGTGCTGGAGTAAGTAACCCCACAGGTGGCAGAAATGTGCCTATGTTCTATGGAATCCTGGGATCTCAAGTTGAGGGTGCAGCATTTAGAGCTCTAGTGCTTCAACTCAAATTCCGTGGGAGGCAGCCATGGCATTTAGAGTAAAATAATAGTGCTATATAGTTATCCCTCCACATTTGCTTGGGTTAGGGCCACAGGACCCCTGTGAAAGTGAAAAAAACATAAACAACTCTAGGCCCTCCCAAATCATATATAACACAAAAAAAAGTATGATCACCATATTCAGCCCACCATTGTTTCCTTTGAGGCATCAAGGTTCCTTCACAAGGAAGAGGGGGGTGGCTGGTGGGGCTCGCTGCCACCTCCACTGCTGCCATATGTCATTTTTAATAGGGACTTATAAACCTCGTTTGCAGCTTCTCGGTCTCATGAGCTTGCAGTCCCTATTAAAAAATGGCATAGGGAGGCATCAGAGGTGACAGCAAATAATCTGTGAATAATCAAATCTGCAAAAGTGAAACCTGTACATGTGGAGGACTGACAGTAATTATGATTCTGAATAATTCTGAATATGAATGAGCTCTTATAAAACTGCCAGAAATCTAATAAAGACTATAGCTTTCTAAAGCATGCATACAAGAGATACCAGCAGGAAAGCAGGGCGTATCTCATCTTCAGATGAGATGATCTACATAAATGTTTTACTGTTTTGAAGTTTAAAAAGTGCATACAAAGTGCATACAACTAAAATAAACCAATATTTCATACATTGTAAAGGAACTAAGAAAAAATGTACTTGATTGGATTCTGAGTTTTTCTTTGATGAATGGAAGCATTCCTTCCACCAAAGGGACCCAGAGCCCACAAAGGCTCCCAAGAGGGTGACATGTTTGTTGCTATGTCTGCTTTGATGTCACAACTGCCATCTCTTATGCCATTCTGAAAGTCTCTTATAAACAGAATACTTGTTTGCTTGTTTATTCAATTTACGTCCTGCCTTTGTCCTGTCAAGGGACTCACTGTGAGTACTTTAGCACTGTGAACTTGTTTGTCCTTTGAGGAAAAGAAGTAGTCAATAAATAGATAGATAGATGATAGATAGATAGATAGATAGATAGATAGATAGATAAAAACAGATATATATTAAAATCAGTATTCATTCATTCATTCATTCTTTCCTTGGAAAGAAAGGAGAATATCCCAGTTCAAGTGAAGGCACCACAGGTAAGCCTGAAGGGAGTCAACAATATCTTGAAATTTGTTCATCAGTCTTTACCGCTGGTTACTGAACTCTCCATGAGAAAAAATGGACATTTTTTAATTTTTTCCCTCCTCAGCTTTCCAAATCGGAGGGTGGGTGAGAAACAACGCATTTTTGGGGGCTTCTGAATTCAGTGACTTCTCCTTTCCCATTCTCCTCCCAGGCCTCCTATCTTTAGACGACATGTCTCCTCGTTTCCACTGTAGAACCAGTATATTTCTACTGCACTTTAAACACTTCTCAGCATTTTCCATTTATGGTCTGCCAATGGACTTTTGCTAAGGAGGGCTTATTAGAGCTGTTTTATTAGTACTTTGACACATTTTCTTTGTTAAAGCCTAGTTTAGAAGGCAGTTTCAGAAGCTTGTAAACAGGAGGTATAGCAATTTGTTTGGCAGTCATACAATGCACCCTCCTGGTGAAAAACCAGTGGGTTACATGGGTGGCTTCTCCACTGGAACAAAAGGTATGTGTACCTCCACCATTTTGTAAAAAAGCCAAGTAGAAGGCAGCTGCTCTATTGCCACCAGAATGGGGATTCTATGGTTTTGCAACCAGATATAAAATGTATAGTTCCAGACAATAATGTGTAATTGCAAAACAACTGTAGCATAACTCAACAATTCAAAAGAAACAATACAAAAGAAACAAAAATGTGGACTTTCAAATTAACTTCAGTACAGTTCTGCAATTCAGGTCACACAAGAATTGTATTGCTTTAGTTGAGTAAATAAATAAATGACAACAATGTGAAAAGAAAATTGAGAAGTCTATGCTCCTTTAGAATATGAATGGGAAACCTTTTTCATTTTGCTTTCCCCAGTATTAAAAAATTGTATAGCTCTTTCTATCCCAAATAGGAAGAGATTTGCAAATTTTAGTTAAATTCCCCTCATTTAAGTTGGCCATATTCAATAGATCTGGGCCATGGGAAGGGCCATATTGTAGTTCTCTTCCATATAAGCTTTAAAAATGAAGATATTTTCAGAAAACCAAGAAGACAATTCAACAGTATTCAGGAGTATCATAGTTGAATACACAGTGACTCAAAAACAGACATTTTAAAAAGAAATTATTACTGAAGCCATTTCTGCCCTAGACTGGGGACATTTCTGTGCTATTATTCCACTTCCAACATCCTGTGGGTTTGTAGTTTACTGAGGCCAAAGAGCTCTCTAGCTGAGAATTCTAAATGCCCCTCCCTAAACTGCAAATCCCAGGATTCCATAGGATGTTGAAAGTGGAAAACAGCACTATAACAATCTAGTGTGGAAGTGGCCAAGGTGTCCATTTTCTTAGTCAAAATATTCATGATTAGAAGTTTCACTACTATATATAATGCCAAAATATGAATTATGTCAAAATTCTTATTCTTTTTAGGAGGAAGCGAATACAGTTTCTGCAAATACATTTACACACATTAATATCATAGCAATTTTTATTAGTTTGCCCATCATGAGAAAATGCCTGAATTAATAAGAGCGAAAATCCCCCAAACTCTCATCCAATATTAGGAAAAAAAACTGCCAAAAACACATCTGACCTGAAATTACACACACACATATACACGTATGTATTTGGGGATTCTTTTTCTTTTTCAGTGGGTTACAGAAGGCATTAACACAGGAGTGAGAATCAAATATTCCTCCTAATGTTTTTGGACTGCACCTTCTACAAGTCCTAGCCAGCACTATGGACAATAAAGGATGCTGGGAGTTGTAGTTTAGCATCATCTGGAAGGCTGCCCTTCCCTACATTAATTGAGCTACAGTCTTCACAAAAAGCAAACATCCTGAAGCCTCTAATGCCAGAATTTTAATGCTAATAGTCTAGAATCCTGCTGGGGGTGTACACACGCATAATTTGGGGTCTTCTTTTGGAAAGTGCAGAAGGAGCTATTCTCTACCCTCTTGTACATCATACAAACCTTCTGCTAAAGCAGATTTTAAGTCTGGGATATGGACTTTGCTGCAGCTTTTCACTGATTAGCGAAAGGGAAGCTAATCGAGATGAAAGAGGGGCTATCTCAGCTACAACTGCAGCCAATGGAAATTAGAATCAGATTGTTCTCAACATAAGATGGGCAGCCTCTTGGTCACTGAGGGCCCTATCACACTACACTGTTATAGCACTATCATTCCACTTTAACTGCTATGGCAATATTGCATGGAATAATGGGATTTTCAGTTTCGGGAGAGGCATTTAAAATTCTTAGCCTGGGAGTACCAATGCCTGCCCAAACTACAAACCCCAAAATTCCACAGGATGCAGCCAGGGCAGTTATAGTGGAATAATAATGCTATAACAGTGTAGTGTGATAGGGACCTGAATTGCTTCCTTCTCCCTGTCTCTCAACCTGTGAATGGTGGCAGCAGTCTTCCTCTTCAACTTTACATTGTATGTGTGTGGATCTGTTCACGTTGTGTTAGGGAAATGCCATGCAGGATCTCAGCTCATAAGTACATACAGGATTAGACAGGATTGCTGTTCCTGGACCTCTTCTGGACCTTCCTCTCATTGAAAATTGTGGCAAAAGGAATTGCTGCTCTTGGAAGTTCCCTTTTCCTTTAGAACAAGATGCAGCTACACAGGCATGCACACCCATGCCTTGTTCCTCCCACAGCAGTATTATAGGACCAGAAGGAGGCTCCACAGCTACTTTGTTTGGGGGGAATTGTGGAGCCCATGGTGAGCCTCAAGGGAGTAAAATGGCCCATGGATTTCTAGGCTCACCCACCTCTGCTTTGAACATATTTGGAGAGCAGGCCTCCTCACTACTTGCCTTCCAGCAATAAACGGCAGTAAATAGATGTATCTATTGGATCCAATTGAATAGCAGGAGGCTTTCCAGTGAAGATGAGCTGCAGTTAGGCAGTTTTAAACTTTTGAGCCCTGATATATCCCTTAGGAATTATGCCCTGACCTGTGAACATATGACAAATTGCCCTCATACATCACGGTGTACAGGGACAGAGATTTTGTTGAGACATTTTTTCAGAAAAACTGGTGGTTTGTAAAACAAAAGCCACCAAGAATTATTGTATAATGTGCCTGGATATTCTACTGTTTGTATTCAGTTTCAGTGAAATTCCCTTCCATGGTGAGTGTTTCAGTACCTGCTAATCTGAATTTGTGTTCTAGCTTCTCTGAGTAAATTGTATCCATCCGTTTCTACTGGCTGTTCCAAAACCAGGATGCTTATCTGAACAAACAACTGTTAGTTGCTGCCTTGTTGAAGAGTTAAGCTCTCAAAGCTCTGAAACTGGAGAGACAAATCTGTCATTTCCTTCCTTCCTTCCTTCCTTCCTTCCTTCCTTCCTTCCTTCCTTCCTTTCTCCTAGTCACAAGTTCTTCCTATCCCAGCTCTGATCAAAAGCGGGGAGGTTAAAACCTTCAGTTCAACAATTCTGTTGAATATCACAAATCTTGGAAGTGCTAATAACAGCATAGGAACAGAGATTATTTCCCTCCACTGTCAAGCTAATAGGTGATCACCTGGGCAGCAGAAGACAGTGGGATTGGCAAGCTGGAAATCAATGGCTCACGGGGAGAGCATCCAAGGGCCATATCTCACCCACAATTGGTGAATAGTCCACCTGTGATGTAGATTTATCCCTTTAAAGAGCACATATACTGATCTCAAAGAATCTCTCAGTATGGATGGAATCTCACCTCTCTCAAGATTCCTCCTCCTTGTATTCTGGGTAGCTTCGAAATGTCATGGATGTGCCAGTGAGCAATGAAGTATGTGTGTGCACTCACAGGAAAAATGCACACATGCTGTAGCATATGTGGCACACAAGTCATATATTCCACTGGGTGTGTTTCCAAACTTTCCTTTTTAAAAAGCTGTGCCCTGAAATACATTAGAAGAGTCAAAGGGGAGAGGGGAATGATGAAGCACAAGAAAAAGCTCCGCTCTTCAGTCAGTGGTGTGATGGAAAGATGATTTACACGCTAAGCTTAAATTGCCTCTTTCACAATTGTGGACAGAGACAGAAAACCAGCTTCCAAAGGTAGAAAGGATAGAAAAGTGGCCCAATAAAAAGCTCCCTTTCACTTTATACAAGAGTGTCCAAGAAGATCCAGTGCAACCTAAACTTTATTCTTGATTTGCGCTAATGTCTTTTGCAGGACAAGAGACTCCAGGAAGAGTGCCCCCAGGACTTTGCAAGATGGCTTTTTATACTGTGAGAGGTTATTTCAATGCCCTGAAAAAGAAAATAGGAACTCAGTTCCTTCCTTATTGAAATACGCATGACTCTAGGTGAGTCTTGTTTGCATTCACTCAAACATTCAAAAAAATCCTATAGCACCTTTGAGACTGAGAAAAAGAAATTGTTAGCATAAGCTTTTGTAGACTTCATCAGACAACTGATGATCAGGCCACTGTATGATGCCTGTTGAAAGCTTATATTAGAATTTTTTTCCTTTTTTTAAAAAAATATTTTTATTGAGAAAAAATATTAATCTTGTTTAAATAAAACAATTTCAATATTTACAAACACAAATTGTGATTTTCCATAAACTTTGTTGATACAAATAGCATGTATTTCTATACCACTTATCAGCTAAGTGCTCTCTAAGCGGTTTACAATGTGTTTTTAGCTAATTGCCCCCAACAAGCTGGGTACTCATTTTACCGACCAGCGGAAGGATGGAAGGCTGAGTCAACCTGCAGCACGGCAGGATCGAACTCACAACCTTGTGGTTGCAGTACTGGCATTTAACCACTGCACCACCAGGGTACTTAAGTACCCATTTTTCCCCCTATCTTTATTGACGCTACTTTATATACCGTATTTGCTGGCATATAAGACACACTTTCTCCTGAAAAATGCCTGCTGAAAATGACGTGCATCTGATACACCAGTAAATACAGTACTTTGAAAACCACTGCAAACAATTGACTTAAAATGGGGCTTGTACTTAGTACAGTCTTACTTCTTGTGTTTAATCCTTCTGTAGTCTATTGATTTGTGGGGAATAAAGCTCTCTGGGTTTAAGGGGAAAAAAAGAAAGTGGGAAAACATGGGCAGCCCCTTGAAAAGAGGAAGAGCCCACTTTGCTGCAGCCCTTCCTTTCTTCCTCCCATTCACCCCTCCCAGGCAGGGTTTTTTCCTGGAGCCAACCAGCTGTGGGACGGGGGGGGGAGTTAGGAATTGCCTACCCTGTGGCACAGGGAATTTTCCCAGTCCCCCCTCCTACAGTTGGTTGGCTCCTGCTCAGCACAGCCTGCAAAACCCCTTCTGTTTCTGTTCCTGGGGTGAGGGGAAAGGAGTGGGATGGAGGGGCACTTTCCCCCCTCAGCCTGAAGGGGAGGTGCTGCTTGTTCCTCTTTTCTACCCCAGCCTCCACCACCTTGCTAGGGGGGTGGAGGGAGAAAATGAGTTGAGAAGAGGTGGGCCTAGAAAGAAGAGGAGCAGCCTCCAGATGCTTTGAGCCTCCTCTTTTTGCTGCCTCCCCACCCCTTTTCTACACAGGGCTCAGTGGCTCCTGTCTTCATTCCCCCTTCCCAGTTGCTTTTCTTGAGTGCCTGCAACTCAGCCCCAGTTTATGGAGGAGTTTTCCCGGCAAGCTTTGTTACGCTGTGTGTGTGTGTGTGTGTGTGTGTGTGTGTGTGTGTCATGGCTTGCCTGAGAGAATGGGATTTGCCCAAGGGGAATCCTCAAAAAGAAAATAGGGAAAAGGGGAATCCTCCTTTCACCCCCCCTTCCTATGTATTTTGCCTAAGCTGGATAATAAAAATTGTTTTTTCTAAAAAATAAGGTCTGAAAATGGAGTGCATCTTATATACCAGTGCGTCTAATACGACGGCAAATATGGTATAGTCTCTTTTTCTTAACATGTTATGTTCATAATATAATATAATATAATTCAATATACATAATTATTACTTTACTTTCTAACTTATTAAATGAACACAGATATATTAAACTTATCGCCATTATCCTGTTCCCACTTTCATTACTATGACCTTACTTAGAGTCTTGTTTCTTCTTACATTTTAACAGTTCAATCACACATTTCCCTTCTTTTTCAAATTTTTGATTGGGAATATTTTTTAATGAGCTGGCGAGTTTCTCTGCCTCTATCGTTTCCATGATTATTAATTTCCATTAATTCAATTTAAATTCTGTCTTCTCTTTCCAATACTGTGCATAAGTTAGTCTGGCAGCTGTTATAAAATATTCACCTCTGCTTTTTGGTCCAACACATTTAACAAATACAATTCCAGGTTCATCTCAAATTTTAAATTTATAATTCTTTGAATTGTATCATGAATCGTTCTCCAGAACTTTCTTGCACATTAGCAAGTCCACCACATGTGATAAAGAGCCTGAAGTTTCTTAACATTTCCAACAAATACCATTTCCTTTTTTTGTTACTCTTTTCAATTTCTCGGGAGTCACATACCACTTATGAACCATCTTCTAATAATTTTCTCTCAGATTTAGACTTGGGGTGAATTTTATATCTTCTTTCTTTTTTCCCCTTTTTTTCTTTTTCTTTTTTCAGTTAGTTAGTCCAAAGGTACTATAGAAATCTTCTGTATTTTTTTTATCATAAAACAAATATGTTTTTCAATGTCACATTTTCAAGTGCACCTGTAATATAAAGGGGTTTTTGTGCTATGACTTTAGCAACTTTAGATATCAATAAAAAGTGAAGAAGAAGAAAAACAGAGAATGAAGGAAAAAAACAGGGAATGAAAGAAAATGAAGGAAAAGAAACAGGGAATGAAAACATGTTGGAAGAAAATTATTCAGTCCCTGCTGACCCTGCAAATTTCTCCAGTCTATCAGGGAGACTATGGTCACTTTCGCACCTTACCTGATTCTCCCATTGCAATCCTGGCAGCGCCTTTGCTGGGAAGGGAATGTGATGAGAATCTTCCCTTCCACACTTGACTTTCTGCACACGCCTGCCTTCTGCAGTGTATCTGGCCTCTTTTCCATGATATGCTGGGGAAGGAGATGCCTCGCTCACGCTACCTGCCCTCCTGGATGGTCAGGAAGGACAAGAGTGTTATGCAATCACAGGTGCTCTATGGATTTTTTCAACTGGTGGGGGTGGCATGGCAGTGGGGCAGTGACTAAGTCGTGCGAAAGCATGACCTACGGACAGCTGCCATCCCATCCCCAAAGTGGGACTGCAATGCCATGCGGAAATTCCCTACAAAAGGTCCAGGATCAACATGGTGTGTGCTGCCAGGACATCACAGCAAATGATGAAAAATTCTGTTCCCTTCCAAACTCTACATCAGCATATGTTTCTTGTACCTGGTCACAGAGCGCTATTTGTGTACAGTAACTTAGTAGTGACTTAGTACTGATCTACTTTTGCATGAGAAGCAGTGTGCAATTGTGATGTCTTCCATTCATCCATGATATATAAAACAGCGTTTTGCAGCATCAATACCTTTACAACCCAACTCCATGACTTATGGGAGCTCCATAGTCATTCTAAGTTACTATGAAGTCTGGGAATCTTAGGATTTGGTGTAGGATTGAGAGATGGGTTAAAGTAAGATGGTATATTTAATATTTTATAGGCAGTCCAAAGTTATTCATGGCAATCGAGTTTACTCAGCATTTACTGTATAACAGGATGCCAAAGTGTCTAAAACTAAATCTGGAGGCAGAAGGAAAATGTTGGAACAAAGTTCTCAGCTTCATCAATGGAAGCCCATGACTTTATAAACACAAGACTGACTGAGAGCCATGGCCCTCAGAAGCTGTTAGGTTTCTCTTGTAACTCCCTAAGCAGTATTTATGTATGGTTTTAGAACACGTATATATTTATTCAGGTTGGAGAGAGCAGCCTTCTTTATTAATAGCTATGGTATTGTATAGGATGTCAACAAGTAATTGCTCTTATGTTGAAATATGTTGTTCTTAGAGGTACTGAGAGTACTTTTCCCTTAACAAGCAACACAGATGTTTGAATCACAGTGGGGATTCAGGGAGATTTAAACCCACTCAATATATTCTCAATATATTGTGTTGAGCAAAGGCTTCAAGATATACAAAGGTTCCATTGAAATCAACAGGTCTATGTATATTTGAGCTCTCCATTCTCTCCCTCCCTCCCTCCCTCTCCCCTCCCCCCGGTTTGTGACTATACTGTAACTTTACTGATTTGTACTGATTGCACTGTACTAATTGTTCTAATATGTATTTTACTAAGTTGGAAAGTGTGATATTAGCCATATTAAGACCCATTCCACTTTGAATAGGATTAACAACTGGTACTAGATTTCCATTACTTTAAACAGACTTCAGACTATATACATACACGTATACATACATGCATGTATACACATTCAGAGAGAGAGAGAGAGAGAAAGCTCCATATATATGTAAATATATGTCTATACATATGTATGCATACTCATATTTATACTTCGTGTGCGTGTGTATTTAGAATTATAGGCAAACATTTTCTCCAAAACATACTTCAAGAAGTTTATTCCTAAAATATGTCTTTGGCAAGCAGAAAAGGAGAAATATTCTTTCAAAATGTTCCAAGGAAACACCTCCTCCTGCCCTTCACAGGTTTTTAACATGGCTTCTTCACCATTTGAGACATTTATTTAAGTTATTAAAAAAAATTCCCTAAAATTCACGGCTGAAAAGTTGGCTTCTGTTTTTTCTACCAAGCTAACTCACCTGATTTGTCAGAACAGCTCGAAAATGAAGTGCTAACTGGTGGATTTTATTGAAAGGAAACCAAGTGGAACAACATATGTATTTTCTTAGGAAACTAAAAAGCTCACAGTCTTGTGGCATTCCTTGGGGTAAATTCTTTGTTATGAATTACAACCTGCTTACTGATGAGTTGTTAATAAAAAGTGGACCTGCTGGGCCATTATTTTTTTTTCCACACAGTATACCTAAAGGTTGTTGGAGGGTTTTTTAAAAAAGGGGTTTTCATTTAATGCACTGAGTGTGAATAAATCTGTTTCCCATTTGTAATTGTTTTCTCTTCTCTCTTCAAGTAGACATTAATTTATTGCCAGATCTAACACTCGTCTATTTTCTTGTACCCTGGTAAATTGAAGAATTTTCTGTTAAACGCGCGCGCACACACACACGCACACACAGAAAACCAAAACCAAAGCAAAGAGGCTGTGCTGTGTGAAAGATTAAAAGGTTGCAGAAATGATAGATAGAAGACATCCAATGTGTCTTTTGTTTCCTCACAGAACATCTAAGGGTCCAGGATCATGAGAAAGGGGCATCAAGGTTCTTGGGAGGCCCCAGCCACACTTGGCGTAAAGAGACGCCAGCTGGCCTTGTGTACAGCCGAGAAAACGGTCTGAAGGAAAATGCTGAGCGAAAGTAGAAACAGATGGTAACCTGAGGTGGCAGTATGGCTTTATTTAGTGCGGCGGCTTTCTTATTTATTTATTTGGCTTATTTATTTATTTATTTTTTACAAATGCATCTGCTCACATGGGGGAGTCTTTTGCTTTCCCCTCATTACTGCTGGCTAATCAAGTTCCATAAAAGCACCATGGACCAGGCCAAAGTGGTTGTGGTCTTGGTGTGGGTGTGGATCTGGGGGTGGGGTGTGGTTTGACATAGATGAAGCTGGGTTTGAGCATTTTGAGTTTATCAGACGATAGCGTTATGCACTACCCTACGTAGGTGAAGGTGTGTCTGGAAAACATATGCTTATTATAACACTTCAGTGTTAGTCTAATCTGGTGGCTGGGAAAGCTGAGCATGGGTGTGTGGAGGGAGGGAGGGAGGACAGAAAGAGGCAGGAAGTTTACATAGATATTCTAGGCTGAAATTGGAACCTCCTCCCAGGCGTGTTTCAGAGGTCAATATTTCAGCAGAATGATGTGCTGACTTTTTCCTCATGCCTTCAGAGAAACAACAGGCAACCTATGGCCTACAAGTGGCATACTAAGGCATGCTATGGCTTTGTAACTTTGGGCAAGCCCTCGAATCATCATCATCATCACAACCACCACTATCCAGTGATGATGGCTGGAATTCACAATTGCATTTACGAATGTGTAACCTAGAGTTACACATTCATAACTATTTCATATTCATAATCCCTACATATTCAATACTAGTGTACAGAGTTGGTAGGAACCCTAGAAGTCCCTCATCCTGACTTACTGGGCAGCACACATTGCAAAAAGCAGTGGTCTGTTCCCCTGTTGTTGGGACTCAGGAGACTGATATTTCCACCTGCTCTTGCAAGTGATCTCCAGTGCAATGAGGAATTGCGACACCGATTCTGCTTCTGTCTGTGGCACGGGAGATTGTTCATGGGAGGGGGTGGGAACATCAGGCATCTGTTGCTCACAGTGGCTTTTGCCTGGTATGTCAGGACTGTGGAGTCAAGCTGAGAAATGCTATTTTGCTATGTGACTAAGGTAGTTACGTAACTAAGTAGATATCCAGAAGTTCAAGCCAACAACAACAACAACAGAAATTGCAGCATATTGATCTTTTCTTTTTCTCCCAAACTAGGTCAGTTGTTCTATCTAAAATGAAGGAATGAGCAGAACAGGAGGGAGTTCTCACAGAAAGCAGGAAAACTCAAACATGTAAGAAAATGATACTCTTTATAGACAAAAACAAAAACTTCATAAATCCCCGTTAAAAACTCTACCCAAACTGATAAGGACTAAAGGCTGTTCATAGACCTGTTGCCCTCATGCAAACAATGGTGGAATGTAGCCATCCTGTGTCCTGCTTGATAGACAAGATACTTTTAAATCTAAATGTGCAGGCCAAATTATCTTTACTGCATCACTTTTATTGCTTTCTTAAATGGATGAACATATGGATGACCATTCTACTATGTTCATTCTCTTGGTAGCAGTACAGTGCATCTTTCTTGTTGTTTTTTCTGTTTTAATGGGCATTGTTTTAATTGCTTTTACTTCTATTTTAATTTAGTTTTTTATATTCATTGTGGAGGAACTATATTTTAACTTCTGTATGATGTGTACTTTTAGTTGTATCTGTTTGTAAGTTTTGCAAGCTGCCTTTAGTCTTGGGGCTCAGAAAAAGACAGGACAAAAATAAAAACAAAATCGGAACAAAACAAAACAGATAGAGCCAGTTTAGACCTCAAATATGAGCCCCATTGAACTCAGTGTAACTTTGCTGAACTCAGTGAATGCAGTTGAGCTTGCTTTGTGGAAGCACATCAGGATTGCATTTAGTCCCACAGTTGCTCTTGTTAGACAACAAGAAACCTATGGCCTCCAAATGGCAAACAGCAAACAAAACTTTGTTTTCCTTCTGTCTGTCTTTCCTCCTCTGTTCTTTACAGTTTTGAGTGTAATCAGATCACTATAGAAATCATTCTGCAATTTGCAATTGTAAAGAAAATATGCAATGCAAATAGCTATATGTACCCAGTGTAGTCACACATTTGCTCCCCACTTTATACCTACAGATGCAGTAATGACTATTACTGTTATTCTAATGACTGAATTTAAAAAGAAATAAAATACATCTCATCATAGTGGGAAACACTGTCTTTCTTCATTTTGCTTATCCTTGCTGCCTTTGCGCTCGCTCTCTCTCTCTTCTCTCTCTCTCTCTCTCTCTCCTTAAAAAGATCTATAAGAAGAACCTTGGAGTGGATAGACCTTCAAACAGAGGGTACCCTTTCTAAAGCAGAATGTATGATCATAGTGGCTGGGAGTGGAGAATGCACAGTCCAATGGCATGACATCACTCATTGCCTGGAAGAAGCAATGGAGAAAGGGACATGGAGCAGGAACAACTCTGTATTATATCTCCATCACTCATGAAAATCCTGTCTAAAGTCCAGAAGGAAAAAACCATCCTGGTGCTGCAAATGAACTTCTCCAATTGCCCAGAATAACAACATTTAAAAAAAAAAGTTTTAACATACTGTTTAGTAAAAGTTGATCCTGGAAATAAAACTGTTTTTCTTTAAACTTAACAAGTACAGAACAGAATACTTGTATAATAGTTGTTTTAATTTGTGGCAGCATATAAACTTAGTGGGCACAATCCAACAAGTGCTAGCTTAAATTTTTACTGCTGGTAGCTGCCCCACTCCCCTTTGCAAGCAAAAATATGAAGTTTACTGTACCCCCCCTTCCTTCCCTTAGCTTGCAAAATAAGAAATAAGTGGCAAAAAAAAAGGCTAGTGTGTGGGGAAGAGAACAAGGTCTATTTCAAGTCTTGAATGGGTCTGGTCAGGAACTGAAATAGTTTGCACAGATTCAAAGGGACAGATCTTGCATTTTTGAGCTACCCTTTTGAATATTTCATCTACCACCAGCCCAAAGACACATGACCCACTTTTCTTCTGTAGGCAAAACCAAGTTGGAAATGATTATTTTCTACCAAAAAGCCTGGAAGGAAAGATTAAGTATCCTCTACTTCAACACACACACACACAGGCTGGTTGGCAACCTGTTAGTGACATACATAACCATAAGTTTGCTTTACTCTTGCATTTTTTTAAATTGGTGCAGAGGTTGGAATTCTCTTCCTCCTGTCACAGTGTCCAAAGTCTCCCTCCCCAGGGCTCATTGCTGACTGACGACATCATCTGCTAAGACCTCTGGTGGACTCCAATGGATCTTTGCAGCAGATGTCCTTGGCTGGTGTCTGGTTATGGAGACACAGTCAGACCCTTCTCCAATACCTGCCATTCTCCATCTGCAACAGAATGACCATGGGGGAATTATCACAGTGCAACGACAAGCGCTGGGGGTAATGAGTGGGGAGCTGTAGCAGAGTTTCCACATGCAGAACCCTTCACTACACTCAACTATGTAGGACTCAGTCTATGCTGTATTCAACTTTTTTGGTGGTTCCCCTCTCAGCACCAGTGTGGGTGCACTAAAATAAAAAGAAGAAATGCTCCTGCCATCCTAAAATCAAGGTACACAATATCCTCAGCCATTCAAGATCCCTTCTGAACTTTCATTGACTGGAAGAGAGATAACCAAAACACATTTTGGGGACATATTTTCAAACCCAGTTGACTCAGTTGCTTGTTCTGCCTCAAGGCGGTGCTTATCATTGTGGGCTTAAGTGGCAGCTAGAGGCACCAATGTCAGTGGAGTAGTGAATCCACTTGAGTTTTAGTTCAAGACTAAAATTAAGCTGACCAAGGTTCTGAGCCTTGTCCCTAAAATAGATTCAGCACCTTGTATAGTTCCTTTAGCATTTGGACTAAAATTGAGAGCAGGTTCACACTCCCAATTGACAGGGAAGCTGCCAGACTCCACTGATTTACTTTTAGTACAGAGGATAGTTTAGTGGGTAGCAACAGCAGATCTTGAGTAGATTCTGTTCTCACACATGCCTTCTTTATTATTCTTCCCTGGTCTCAGGAGCTCTTGCCTTGACTTCCCCAAAGATGCAGGGCTTCACACTGCTTGTAAAAAGCTGCTTGGCAGCCAAGAGAAAAATAATGCAGACACATTTTTTTCATCGCAACCTTCTTTTTCTTCCCCCTTCCCCTCCGTAGCCACAGTTAATTCTTCCCTTTTGCCCTGTGTTATAGGACTTACATCCGGAAACAATAGGAGACTAGCACCTTCCCATATGATCTCCTCCTTCATTTTAGCTGCTTGTAAAAACCTATCCTGGTCCCTCGAGTCCCAACGAATAATAAGTACAGTGCCTCCAGCATTGCCTTCTCCAGATGGGATTCTCATTGGAATTGAGTATGCATATTGAACTCAAATGAGGAGTTTTCGGGAGGAAAAAGAAATATCAACAGCCAACCTGTCTGGCAATCATTTATGGTGTGATATCTGTGTCCTGCTTCCTTGCTGGATCCCCCCCTTGCACCTTTTCTTTAAAAAAACCCAGTGCTATACAGTTATGATCTTGGTGGTTTTTCAGGATTAGCCAACCAGATCCTTGGCAGAAGGGGAATACTATCCTTGTTAAGGACGGCTGCCACTCCAGATTTTGGCATAAAGGAAGTCTCATAATACAGCAAACACCTGGAGACATCAGTATTTCCTTTCTTCCTTCTCACATTGCCAGGGAAACATATAAAACATAATATTATTATTATTATTATTCCACTTTAAACATCCTATGGAATCCTGGGGTTTGTAGTTTAGGGAGGTACATTTAGAATTCTCAGCCAGAGAGCTCTTTGGCTTCAGTAAACTGCAAACACCAGAATTCCACAGGATGTTGAAAGTGGCATAATAGCACTATGACAGTGTAGTGTGGAAATGGCCCTGAGTCCCGTTATCTATGGTAGGGATGGGGAAAGGGAAGTCCGTGGGCCATGGATGCTTCCCAGCCTCTCTATTGTGGTCCCAAAGACTCTCAGGCAATCCACAAAATCTCCCAATGATTTTGGGTAATTGCTAAAAATTGCAAAAACCACCCAATATGCTGAAATCACCTCTAAACCATAACAGTATAATGAAAGCATTATACTGCCTTGCCAGTTTAAGTCCTGTTTATCTCTCCCTAACTGTGATGATCAGTAGCTCTCTGGGTATCAAACACTGGTCTTTCTGAACCCTGAGACCTCAGATTCTTTCCAGTGGAAACGGCAGAGACTGAATGTGGTGCCTCTTATAGCTAAACAATGTGCTGTATCACTAAACAGACTCCATTCCACATTATGGGGGTGGAAGTCACTTCCAACTTATGTCAACCCTAAGGAAAACTTATCATAGAATTTTCTTGGCTAGATTTGTTCAGAAGCAGTTTGCCATTTTGCTTTCTTCTGAGGCTGAGAAAGTGTGACTTGCCCAATGTAATCCAGTGGGGCTTTATGGTTGAGCAAGGATTTGATCCTTCATCTTCCAGAGTCCTGGTCCAGCACTCAAAGCATCTCACCATGTTGGCTCTCTCCTTTCTGCGTCAGAGATAGTAATTTCTTTGAGCAGTTTTAAGAAGCTTGAAAAAGTGATGGCTTTGAGAAAGCCTTACAGGAAACATACTTTATGCAAGCAGCACACAAACAGTCAGTACAAAGAAGAAAAGACAGGAGGTAGCTATGAGTAAAATGTATTGTAAGATACTTTAGGAAACTGGAAATGATATAAAATTCAGAGCTCTAAAAGTTATTTTGAAGAAGAGTGGATATAATGACGTACTGAAACCATTCATAACAAAGCAGTGGTGGGATGAGGTGCTAGGACCCAGACTTCTTAGGCCATTTCTGCACTAGACTGTTACAGTGCTATTATTCCACTTTCAACATCCTATGGAATCCTAGGGTTTGCAGTCTACCTCCTTAAAACTGCAAACCCCAGGATTCCACAAGATGTTGAAAGTGGAATAATAGCACTGTAACAATCTAGTGCAGAAATGACCTTAGTTATGAATGACTTCACCAGATTCATTTATTCATCTCAAAAGTAGCATTCCAGGCTCCTCTGGTTGTTCTAACTATATATGCAGCCATAGACAGTTTCCTGGGAGTCTCTGAAATGGGAACATCTTACAATTCCAAAACCTAAACCCAAACAATCAGTAAAAAAGAAGATGGTGGAAGTAGAAAATTTGCTCCAGGCATCGCAAAATCCAAGGGCAAAACAAAACAAAAAACGTACAAAAATATCTGGATTATGCAAGGTTTAAAGAATGCAGAATCTGATGAGGAAACCATTCTGGCAGAATTTGCAAACTTTTTTTGGTACCTACTTTCTTAGTTTGGGGGCAAGCTAAGTTCAGTTGGACATAGCATTCAGAAGAAATTTAGAAACTTTCATTGTTTTATACCAGCTTGGACCAGAGATTGCAAAATCTGATACAACTAAAGGTCCTTCTGGGATCTGAAAAGGTGCCAGACTTCCATATCTATATTATACTTACCAATGTGCATCTTCTGGAGCAGAAAATGATGATGACAAAGTTTAAAATGCCATCAAGATGCTTGCTTCCATGCATGATGGTTTTCAGCTTGGTTTTGGAGCAATAATAGATGCAAATTCTTTCAAGCCAATTGGTTCCATAAATGATAAGCAGATTGATATGGAACACTAGGATCTCAGGAATTCAATAATCATCATATAGCAAAAAGTACTGAAAAGTTCAAAACATTGCCAAGTAACATCATGGAATTATTTGGGTAGATCTGTGTCAATGATGGGAAGAAGGAACCATGATTCATGTTTGCTGAGATATCAAGATCTGGCAGTGTTAAAAGAATGAAGACAGAGCTTTGGCAAGACAGAGTATGTTTTATCTCCAACAACTTATGAATATTTGTGAGACAAGCATGTGGCACCTTTTTCCCCACCTTTCTCCATAGTAATTTATGATAAGGGCTTCTCTATGAGAGTGGTGATCAAATTTCATATTTGGAGAAAATAGTAATTGGAGAAAACTGCTCTCTGATTGGATAAATAAGAGCAGCATTTTTCCTGAGTCTTCATTTTTGCAACTCCTCTTCTCTTCTCTTCTCTTCTCTTCTCTTCTCTTCTCTTCTCTTCTCTTCTTTTTAAAACAATCTTCTTCTTTTTTACAGTCTCCACTTCTTTCTATGCCAGGCTTGAAGAAATTTGCAGACCTTAAGTTCTTATCAAAATTAAGCTGAACAAAATTCTCACCAATCCACAGTACCCAAATTGAACAAATAAAGCCATTCACAGCACTGAGAAGATCATGTACCAGCCAACATATTAGATGTTGGCTGATATTCAGTATTACAGTTACTTCCTAGAGCAGTGGTTCTTAATCTTTGGTCCTCGAGAGGTTTTGGACTTCATTTTCCAGAATCCTTGACTATTGGCTGTGCTGACTGTGACTTCTGGGAGTTGATGTCCAAAATATCTGGAAAAAAACATTGATCTAGAGTTATGGATTCTTAACTGGTTTGTAGTCAAGAAGAGCAGATATTCTTACTGTAAACCTACATAAATGCTAGCTCAGCCCAACACAAGAGCCAGCAGCCAGATCAACTGGAGGATGTCTGTTCAGTTTCTCATTGGAGTACAAGCAAGTTGATGTTTCCACCATCACTACCACCAGCAAGTAGATCTGCAACAATGACTTGCATGAGGGGTCCTGCTTCTGATAGTCAAAGCTTGGCTCATGGTTGGGAGAGGGTGGAAATGTTATCTTCCTTGTACCTCAGTTGCCAGGTGTACTGACCTTCTTCACATGATCTAGCTGTTATCTTGTAAGGTGGGCTAGGGGGAAGTCAGACCAGGAGAGGTTACTTAGGTAGATCTCCATAACGATGTAGCTGAACTACGAAATCAGTGAGAGAAGTAGAAACCTTAAATCAGGGCTGAATACATAGGGATTCAGACCAAGACAATTCAATTCAAGCTGGGGAATGGAAATCATGTGGTTCCCCAGTATTGCTGGGTTGTAAGTCCCAGCTGCTGTAAGCCAACATAGCCATGGTTGAGGAATACTGCAGGGTGCAGTCTCCTGACACCTAGAGGGCCACATGATTTCCACACATGACCTAAGAATTCAAAGCCCTGTACCTGAACGGACAAAAAAAAAAAGTAAATTTGAGTAAGTTCTTACCAAATAAGTAAATAAATAAACCAAAGAAAATTCTACCTACCTGTAGCCAAAACTAATGATGGAATGAAAAGAATAAAAAATAGTGCCCTTTTATATTTTAAGTCCTTAAAATGTAGAAAAGTGGTGACAAAATTTTAGAGGGAATAAGATTTCCAGAGAGAATTGACAGTGTTTTGGTTGTAAATCACTTATATATTAACAGAGTGCAAAAGAGTTTGTTGTATAACTATAAAACATTGTTGTCTCCAATTAAGAGTCTCAACTAGACAATGCCCACTGAATCTATGGAATTTGCATAAGTGATGACTTGTTCATAGTACCATGTGTTTTCAAGTCACCTGTCAATTTTGAGCAACCCCATTCACTTCAAGGGGTTTTCTTAGCTTAAAATACTCAGAGGTGATTTGTCATTGCCTTCCTCTGGGTATAGCCTACATCTCCTGGTGGTCCTCCATGCAAGTACTCCCCAGACCTGACTCTGCTTAGCTTCCAAGACCAAACAGGATCTGTGGAATTCAAGAAACAATTCCCATTACTACAGTGGGTCTACTCAAATTGGGACTAACAATTTAGGCCATAAAGATTTAGACCATAATGATTTTATTTCTGAATTTATCTCAATGTGTTAATACCAGACAATGATCAAGAACAGGAGGAGAAGGAAGAGAGGGAGGGGCAGGGGGAGAGGGAGGCAGTTTTAATCATTTGCATCTCACCTTTTCCACAGCAGTGGGACTCAAGACCAATAACAGATTTTTTAAGAAACAATACAGATTTAAAAACAATAGAAAAATTTTGGTAAAAGTATCAATATGAAGGTCAATTAAAACACAATTAAACAATTTATATAGTTAAAACATGAAACATGAATTCATTCATTCATTCATTCAAACATGAAAAACATGAAAATTCATTACAGGATTATACAAACCATAAAACTGAATAGCTCATAATTAAGAGCCCACTCTATTCAGTTTCTGAAAGCCCAGTAGCACCAAAAGTGTTTTCAGTTGCTGATGGAAGGAGATCAAGAAGGGAATCATCCTGGTCTCCCAGGGGAGGGAGCTCCAAAGACTAGCAACAGCCACTAACAAGGCCCTCTTCCTTGTTCCCACCAAATGATCCTGAGAAGATAACAGTACAAAGAGAAGGGCGTCTCCAGAGCTCTAATGTCCTCATAAAGGGAAATATGAGCACTTTCCACACGAGGTGAGTGAATCGCTCCATGCCGTTAATTACCGGTTCTTCTTGGGTCCGAAGTAATGCAGACTTTCCCTTGAACTCTTCCACAGGGCTCCTCCATTAGTCCAGGGTGAACCGGAGTAGTGCGAGGTCTTTAGATCCACACTGCTCTGGCTGGAAATGGTGGCTTCCTGTGTCTTCATGGGTGTGGACCAACCGCTGATGCTGGCTATGCCCACAGCCCGCCCTCTGCTGATCACAGGCTTGCATTGGTGCGAGCCTGCGCATCTGCACAGGTAAGTAGGAACACAATAGTGCGCTCCAGAAAATTGAAAGACCAGATCTTAACAGGGAGACTGTTAAGGAAAGGGGTGGGCAGTACATCAACAGAATGCCTAATCTGTGCCAGCCACCACTTTGAAATAATCCCTATAGGGCAACCTGGTCAGATTATCCTAATAAACCACTGCAACTCCACCTCCTCATACCCAAGGCCTCACATGCTACTTCACAGGGAATCCTGGTAGGCCAAAGCTAAGAAAGATTAAGCCCCTCCAGCATATCCAACCATGTCTCTGTAATACCTAGCAGGTCAGCACCTTTATCCAGGATCAGACCCTGAATAGCAGCTTTTTTACAACTCACCAACTTTGCATTAAGAAGCAGCATTTTCAATTCAGGGAGATTGCTGCCATGGCTATCAAGATTATTTGGAATGGAAGAGAGCTTGGGGGGAACAATACCCTATTGTGCGGTCACTATCAGCCTCTCTCCATCCTTGCTCTTTAACTTGGGTCATGAGACAGCACTAAAATCTATTAAGCAAAGACTATGGGATATCGCTTTTTGTAATCTTCAGACAAATTCCATCTCATCCCGTTCCTCCAGTGCTTTAAATATTCAGTATGTGGGACCCTTTTATCAAGCTGCTTATTTAAATAACTTGACTGTGTCAAACTATCGCATATTATTCACCAAGGCCAGATGCAATGCTTTCCCCTCAGAATTACTTTTTGGCAGATTTGCTGGGCTGCCCACTTCCTCAAGACTCTGTCCCTGTGGTTCACAAGATGTTAAATCAATGTCATATATTTTGCTATCTTGTATTTTCTATAGTCAGAGGTGCCATCATTTGATATCTACCTTATTGAACTGTATGCTGGGCCATTCGGAAAAATTCTATATAAAAGTCCTGTTGGAGGACATATGTCCAAACGTAACCCTATCAGTTGCTAAATTTATGTAATCAGCTATTAAGATCAGAGAGAGAGAAGTATCAAAAATATGCTGGCAATACACTTTAAGATCAACCCAATTATATTGCACTAATGAGAGGGACTTGACTGACACCTATTTATACTTTACTTAATAATCTATGTTACCTATGATTTTAATTTACTTCATGTACTTTTTTATACTATTTTATACTATTTTATGCATTTATGTCCTATTTTTATCCTTTTACAGCCTGTCTATAGTCTATCCTATTTATATATTTGTATCCCATTTTTAGTAGGTGTGAAGCTGGGAAGTCACCATGTGATACTGGGATGTATATTCCAGCCTGTTATGATGTATATTACAGCCTGTTATTAATTTTAGCTGTTAATTCACCTTCGCTGCCACCGCCCATTGAATTCTGAATACCTGGACAGTGCAATGGGACTCTGTCCATTACATTTCAATCCCTAAGCTTAAGGATCTCCCTTTTTCCCCAGTCTATCTAGCGTTGGCGTGGGAAGGAGAGAAACAGGGTTCTTACAGAAAGTATTTATTCCAGGCATGCAAATGAACAAGACAATACACACATGGGAGGCTCCCCCCTCCCAGGCACACTTAGTTACAAGTAGTTACAAAAAGAACAGATATGAAGCACAGATACATTCTTTAGATCAGCCAGCTCCAAAATAACAGAAAAGTCCCTAACGCAACTAGATAACTAGTTCTAGTACTCACAGATGTTCATAGCTTAGACGTTCTAAGATGAAGAAGCCAGGAGGCGAGGCGAGGCGAGGCCTACAGCCTGCTACTGGCACATAACCCCCCTCCAGGAGGTTCCTGGGTTGTTCTTCTTTGTTATCTCTCTGCTATCTCTCAGCCACATGGCCTCGCAAGAAGTTTTATAACTTCTCCTTGGAAGCATCTGGAAGCATCCTGAAGATGCTCAGTTCTTATCTTTTGATTGGTCAGTTCTCACCCTGTGACCTATGATGCTGACCCACATGACCTATGATACTGACCACACACTAAAATGTAATCTAATCCCAACACCTCATTAACCCTTGGTTTACCTGAAGAGGGAAGTATCCCCCTTTAGCTAAGTCTAGATAATGGGAAGCCCCATTATCACAGTAGGTATATTTTATCTATACTCTACCATTGGATGGTTTTGCTATGCTGGGTCAATGGATTGTAAAATAAAGTTTGACAATATCCTATTGTGAACTCTTCCCAGAGGATGGTACAGCTGTCTTCCATTTCCATATTTTCCTCTACCCTGAATACCATGGATGACTGGTCCCTAAGCAACATTACCTCCTTCCTTTGCTGACAACACATTTCCCCTCCTCACAAAAATGGTGAACAGTTTATCCCAACAGGGCAATGTCTGTAAGCAGCTGATCTGTTCTTATCCACAAAACAGCAGCAAAACAGTCCCTCACCCTCATTCCATCCCTGAAGTGCCTTCCCCAAAGGGGCAATCCCCCCTTTTGGTGTCACTCCCTTTGATGACAACCACACTCGTGGTGGATATGCCCCCACAGTTGTCTTACATATATTTCCCAGCCCAGAGAACTAGCCCAATCCAGCTGGGGAACTTGCTGAAAACTGCTGCCTGGGCCTCCAATTTGCAATGAGGCACTCAGACAATTTTGGTGAAGGAGTCCATGGTGAAGGAAGAGGTGGCAGATAGAATATGCAGTAGCTGACAAGCTCCTTCTCCTTTACTCCCAAGTGGTCTTTGGGTCCTTGCCTCCTTTTTTCCTCTCTCCAGAGGTGCTGTGAATTAAAGAAGAGGATAATTTAAGAGTGACACAGCAGGGATATGAAAATTTCTTTGTCTTGGTTCTGGTGAATTTCTTTGAACCTCACCTACATTTTTTTCCTGTCCTTGTTCAGAGTGTAAAGTCTTATTATATGGACTAAAATTTGCACGATTTTTAAAGCACATTTTAAATTATATGTGCCATTTACTATTTGTGTAATTTATTTAATTTACAAACTTTTCTACAAGTCACAAGAATTTTCTTCAGTTATAATTTTCTCTGATATGTAATTTACTTAGCACTTACTGTGGAAAAGAGGGTTTTTGTGTATTTTTCTTTCAAATACAAGCATATTACTTGTTTTCATTTTAAAAAATGGACTTTTTTGTCCTCTTTATTTCTTAGAAGCATCCCATAAAATTTGTAAATGTGTGAATGCTCAAAGGAAGGTATGAATTAACTGGCAACAAATATCTGGAAATTAACAAAGATGCTACTTTCATCAAGAGTGCTGAGTCAAATGAAATTCCTTTTGAATCCAATCTTAGAGGAAGCCTGGAATTATATTTGCAAAGTTGGTTCCTCAGCAATGTCAAAATATAGCTCAAATCTCTTCCAGAGCTACCACCCACTGTTGAAATGAAGATAAATGTTTAGAAACATGAGTAGTGTGTATTAAAGATGCACAGATGAGGAGTCTAGCTTTCTATATACAGGCACACTTGTAAAAACGAGGGATGCATGAAGTATTTGTCAATTCCAACATGAAAAGACTTGGTCTGTACCTCATAAACTAATCTGTAAATCAGATCATAGGTCATTTCTGCACTATATTCTTAGAGTGCTATTATTCCACTTTCAACATCCTGTGGAATCTTGGGGTTTGCAGTTTAGGGAGGGCATTTAGATTTCTTAGCTAGAGAGCTCTTTGGCCTCAGTAAACTACAAACCGCAGAATTCCACAGGATATTAAAAGTGGAATAATAGCACTATAAAAGTGAAGTGCAGAAATGGCTTTAGTTTCCCATTGGCTTTTGCATTTCCAGAATGTTCTTCTACAGTTTTCAGCTCAAAAACACAACACATTTTTAAAACACACATTTGAGAGAAGATACATTTTGAGGTGACACACAGAAAGGAAATTCCAAATTTAAACGTGTGAATGTTCATGCAGATTTTTTTAAGCCACAGAGAGATGTGGGAGTGAAATGGATTTAAGGATCAACATGCATAAAAATGAGAAGGACCTTAAATGAACTGATTCATTCCTCTCCAATAAAACTATTTACAGTGTGATCCTGAATATTTTTACTCTGAAGTAAGTCCTGCTATGTCTAATGCTGTTTATTTCCAGGCAAAAGCATGCAGAATTGCAATCTTTGTCCTACTGAATTACCAAAAACAAACAAACGAACAAACAAACAAGATCAAGGTGATGAAAGAAATCATGGAATACATTTATTTTAGTACCCTAAACTTGTCATTGTAAATACCATTAGGTCTTAACATAAAAGGAAAAATGGAGATTGGGCTAGCAATACATTAAAAGTTGCAAACTTTATGATCATTCAGACATGGACAAGACTGGCCCTCAGAGCTGCCTTCTAAAAGTAATACATAATGGCCATGTCTAAAATGACTCCTATTCCATATGTTCATTCAGTAACAGAAACGATCATCCAAAGGTTTGTAGAGAACTGGTAACTATTTGTGGAATTTTGGAACTGCAAATAGAGGGCTGGAGATAATCATATGCTCATATTTTATTTCTTCTAAATTTGCAATCATGTAATTCTGTGGGGGGAATGAGGTGTATCAATATATGTTATATTTTTTCTTTCTTTCTTTTTGTGCATGCTAGGATTCTGTTTGGCGTACACACTGCAAGACGATTCTGATCATCACATCACAAACTGAAAAAGCAATTTGTTTTTTTGTCTGAGCCATTGATTGATACTCTGTCAATTGAATAAAGATGATTTCTTGTCCCGTGAGTTTTTACTGGCACACGTCAAGACTTTCTAGAGGATGCAGATGTTAGAAATGGCAGAGGTTGTTTCACTCAAAAATAACAAACATCATCTCTTGAAATGATATTATTTTATCATTGATTGTTGAGCCAGATTTAAGTGTGATTCAGAGACTAGAATACACACAACTGTTTTTACAGACCATATTTCTATAATGTTCTAATCAGTTGAATTGCCTCCATCAGAGTATAGCTTTTCTTCAAACATGTACCACCAATTTTCCAAACCCAGTGGACAATGATTCATTTCTCCTTACTCTCCCTTTCGTAGAATCATAGAATCATAGAATCCACTGCTGTGGATGATTCATTTCTCCTTACTCTTACAATGATTCATTTCTCCTTACTCTCCCTTTCATAGAATCATAGAATCATAGAATCCACTGCTGTGCAGGAACACACGTCAAAGCATTCCCAACAGATGGCCATCCAGCCTCTGCTTAAAAACCTCCAAGGAAGGAGACTCCACCACACTCCGAGGCAGCATATTCCACTGCCAGACAGCCCTGACTGTCAGGAAGCTCTTCCTGAGGTTCAGGTGGAATCTCCTTTCCTGCAGCTTGAATCCATTGCTCCTTGTCCTAGTCTCTGGAGCTGCAGAAAACAAGTCTGCTCCCTCCTCAACATGACATCCCTTCAAATATTTAAACATGGCTATCATGTCCTCTCTTAACCTTCTCTTCTGCAGACTAAACATACCCAGCTCCCTAAGCCATTCCTCATAGGGCATGGCTTCCAGACCCTTCACCATTTTGGTTGCCCTGCTCTGGACGCGGTCCAGTTTGTCAAGATGCTTCTTGAATTGAGGTGCCCAGAACTGGACACAGTATTCCAAATGAGGCCTAACTAGTGCAGAATAGAGTGGTACCATTACCTCCTTCGATCTAGACACCATACTCCTATTGATGCAACCAAGAATCACATTGGCTTTCTTGGCTGCCACATCACACTGCTGACTCATGTTCAGCTTGTGATCTACCAAGACTCCTAGATCCCTTTCACACGTACTGCTATCTAGCCACACGTCCCCCATCCTATATTCGTGCATTTCATTTTTTCTGCCTAAGTGTAAGACCTTACATTTGTCTGTGTTGAAATTCATTTTGTTAGCTTTGGCCCAGCTCTCCAATCTGTCAAGGTCATTTTGAAATTTGATCCTGTCCTCTGGGGTATTAGCAATTCCTCCTAATTTGGTGTCATCTGCAAATTTGATCAGCATGCCCTCCGCTCCTTCATCCAAGTCATTGATGAAGATATTGAATAGCGCTGGGCCAAGGACAGAACCCTGTGGCACCCCAGTAGTCACTTCTCTCCAGGATGAAAAGCAACCATTGGTGATCACCCTTTGGGCTCGGTCAGTCAACCAATTACCAATCCACCTAACAGCAGCCTTGTCCAGCCCACATTTTACTAACTTCTTTGCAAGAATGTCAAGGGGAACTTTGTCAAAGTGTTACCCTGATTTCTGGGGTCCCGTGGGGGACACCTCAATGTGCTTCAAATGTTGGGGAATGGGAATTAGCCAGAGAACAAGCTATAGCAATGCAAGGGGCAGGGCAACTTAGCAAGATCTTGAACCCAATGTTTACGGGGTCAGGCCGAGTCACAAACCAAGCGGAAGTAAATTATAATTGTTTTTTTTTATTTAAAAAGACAGTCAATGCGCACATATGCACTCACTTACACAGACCTAAGAAGATAAAGCTGGGAGAGTTGATAGAGGATTTCGAGAGGGATTTTTCAGGGGAAATACTACACCTGATCCTGTAGGCCGGGTAGTCAGAAGAAGGTCAGTTGGAGCAGAGATTCTCAGCACGTGGAGGCTGAGGGGAGGGCTCAGTGGATTGATGTCAAGAACGATCCAAGCGATCCAAAGAAGTGCTCAAAATCAGGGGTTCTTATAGGGGAAAATGTGCCTGTAAGGTAGTCCGTTCCCGGGGGAAAACAATGGGTTTCAGGTTGGAGACAAAGCCTCCGAAAGGTCAGTACTTAGAACAATTGGATTTTGATGGAGTTGTTGCGCAGACAGTATGCAAATAGGGAGCGCTTGACAGTTGGCTATTCGGAAGTACTAATCTCATCAAGCTGGCGGTTCGGGTCAGAGAATCCTTTGTATGCCGGGTGCATACTTAATGTAGTTTCAAAGTGAACTTGCCTGGAGGTCTCCTAAAGCTGCATGCCGGAAAATTACTGGCCTGCTTGGATTTGTCTTGTATTTTTCAGCTGGTTTGGCCCTGTCCGTGTGCGTGCTTGTCCGGGGACCTCGCAAGCACGTGGAGAGGAACAATTTGGAATGGCCAATCTTTAGATATCAAATTACATTTAGTAGACCTTGGGCCCAGGCTATAAACCACAGTAACAAAAGGCCTTACTGAAGTCAAGATAGGCTATGTCTACAGCATTCCCTTCATCTATCAAGCTTGTAACCCTATCATAAAAAGAGATAAGATTAGTCTGGCATGACTTATTTCTGAGAAATCCACGTTGACTTTTAGTTTTGACTTTCTCTGGCACTTTGCATTTGTTTGGTGATATGGAAGGCAGCACAAAAATGGCTTCTGATGTATGTTGTTGTTGTTGTTGTTGTTGTTGTTGTGTCACTTCAAGTCATTTTCAATTTGTGGCAATCCTAAGATGACCTTATCATAGGGTTTTCTTGGCAAGATTTCTTCAGAGGGAAGTTGCCTTTGCTTTTCTCTGAGGCTGAGTGTGACTTGCCTAGGGTCACCCAATCGCTTTCCATGACTGAGCAGGGATTGAACCCTTGTCTCTACAATCATAGTCCAACAGTCAAACCACTATACTCCACTTGATTTACAATTATTTTTATCCCATTTTGTGCAGTTTTCTTAGCAATTTCTTAGCAATATTCTTTTCCATGTGCATGGAGAGTTATTATGCTTTTAGTAAGGCAGCAGAATGGAGTGCAATGGCAACAATCTGATATGAAGGATATCACTTAGAAGAACCAGAGTTTAGAAAGTTACTTTTTAGAAGCAATTATTCATGACTGTTGGGAATTACTTAAGTATGTGGTTGGACAAAAATGTACCCCTGGTGGAAAAAACTGTGCCAATTCAACACAAAAAGAAGAATTTGACACAAAAGAATCTGAATCTTTATTATTACGGTCATAGACCAGCATCACAAACACTTAAGTAGCATACAGAGTAAAAGGGGTAAATGGTGAAGATCCAACAGTAAAATACAATTTTTTAAAAAATCAGTAAAATACAATTGAATTGATAATAATAATTCCAAATTAAAAGTAGAGTTAAAAACAACCTCATTAAACATGGTTACAACTCAAAATTTTGAGAAAAGTTGATCAGGTCCGCCTGCATTATTTCAATCGTAAACCAAGAATGTAAAATGACAATGTGTGATGCGGCAGTGTGATGCGGCAGCCAAGAAAGCCAATGCAATTCTTGGCTGCATCAATAGGAGTATGGTGTCTAGATTGAGGGAGGTACTGGTACCACTCTACTCTGCCTTGGTTAGACCCCATCTTGAATACTGTGTCCAGTTCTGGGCACCCCAATTCAAGAGGGATATTGACAAGCTGGAGCAAGTCCAGAGGAGGGCGACCAAAATGGTGAGAGGCCTGGAAACCATGCCCTATGGGGATAGACTTAGAGAGCTGGGTATGTTTAGTCTGCAGAAGAGAAGGTTAAGAGGGGACATAATAGCCATGTTTAAATATTTGAAGGGATGCCACGTAGAGGAAGGAGAGGGCTTGTTTTCTGCTGCTCCAGAGACCAGGACAAGGAGCAATGGATTCAAGATGCAGGAAAGGAGATTCCACCTGAACCTCAGGAAGAACTTCCTGACAGTCAGGGATGTCCGGCAGTGGAATATGCTGCCTCAGAGTGTAGTGGAGTCTCCTTCCTTGGAGGTTTTTAAGCAGAGGCTTGACGGTCATCTGTCGGGAGTGCTTTGAGGGTGTTCCTGCATGGCAGGGGGTTGGACTGCATGGCCCCTGTGGTCTCTTCCAACTCTACATTTCTATGATTCTATGATTCTATAATAGTAGAGATTGTTGGGGAAATTGAGAGAGTTTGGTAATGAGATTCTCAATCAGCAGAGTATTTTAGTAATTGCACAAAAACGGAAGTTGAACAGATTACCAGTCCCGCTTCTATAACTCCATCCCAAATACACTTAATCTAGCTTAAAATAAACACAAAAACAGTTTGGTTAAAAATATAAAAGAGTTTACTCACAAAATCTTGTGCATAGTCCACACAAGTTCAATTCTTGAAGAAGGTAAGAAGAAAAATTAAACACTCACATGCTTGCTGAAAATAATCCCTGTTAGGAGATCTCAGAGCATGCTTTCAGGACAAAAGGCGAAGACAAAAGGAAGGAATAAATGGCAAGAGAACCTTTTTAAGAACAAAGAAGGTGTACATGCTGGAGGAAGAGGTGTTGACCAAAACAAACAGGAAGTTCTCTCTAGGCTATCTCTCTATGCCTACAATAAACATGCAAACAAACTAGCGAGTTAATTAAGCATGCAAACGTTGCCACTCCCAACACCCCTTCTCAACCGTGCATGCACCCCTGAAGTCCCATCTTGACTCGCAGGTTCTCAAAGCCGTCTCTTGGTAGAAGTTTGGTCAGGATATCAGCTACCATCTCAGTAGTTGGACAGTAGATCATCTTGATCATTCCGTTCTCTGTGAGCTCACGTACTTTGTGGTACCTTGTTCCTATGTGCTTGCTGCATGGTGTCATCTTCTCTGAGAAAGTTTAATACAGCTCTGGTTGTCTTCCATAACTTGAATTGGTTTTTCTTCATTTATTCCAAAATCAGACAACAATTAATCAAGCCATAGTAATTTTCTACATGCTTCTGATGCTGAAATATACTCTGCTTCTGTAGAGGATAGAGCCACCACACTCTGCTTGTGGCTGCCCCAAGAAATAGGACTATCTCCATACAAAAATAGGAAACTACTGACTGAGTGATAATCTGTATTATCACCAGCCCAATCTGCATCAGTGTAGCATACTAACTTTGGATTGCTACTAGCTGGTAGCTTCAATTTAAAGTTGATAGTCCCTTTTAAGTATCTAGCCACCCTTTTTACTCTAGTCCAATCTTTCTTTGTGGGTGAGCTAACTTTCCTGCTCAGAATCCCTACAACAGATGCAATATCAGGTCTTGTTTTGGTAGACAGGTACAGGAGTTTTCCTATTGCTATTCTGTAGAGACTATTATCTGGTAAAGCATCACTTTCTTCAGTATTTTTAAGAAAATCTGTGGTCATGGGTGTTGCCACAGTATAGGCATCTTGGAGTCCTAAGCTTTCTAAAAGTTCAGCAATCTTTTGTTTTTGATTCAGTAGAAAAGAGCCATCTTGTTCTCTTTGACTCTCCATGCCCAAATAGTATTTTGCATCTCCTAACTCTTTCATTTCCACTTCTTTGTTCAAGTGATGTACATCTTCCGAGTAGTCTTTATTTCTGTTGGTGGCTATAATCAAATCATCAACATAGGTCAGGATAAATGTTGAATAACCTTCTTTGGTTCTGGTGTATAGACACTGATCTGCTTCTCCTTGCTTAAAGCCTAATTGTTTCAACGTTCTGTCTAGTTTCTCATTACAATCTCTAGCAGCCTGTTTAAGTCCATATAAACCCTTGTTAAGCTTGCAAACTAGATGTGGTTGCTTCTGGTCTACAAAGGCTGGAGGTTGTTGCATGTACAGTTCCTCTGTTATTCGTCCATGTAAGAAAGCAGTTCTCACATCAAGGTGTCTGACATCCATTTGTTTGGAAGCAGCTAGACTGAGAAGCAGTCTTATGGTACTGTGTTTGACAACAGGCGCAAATGTCTCATCAAAGTCTATCCCAAATTTCTGTGAGAAGCCTTGTGCAACTAGCCTTACTTTGTAGCATTCCACCTTTCCTTGTGCATCCAGTTTCAGCTTAAAGACCTATCTTGGCTTTCTTTCCTGGTGGAAGTTCAGTAAGTGTCCATGTTCTATTCTTATGCAGTGCATCTATTTCTTCTTGTGCTGCTTTTCTCCACTGAGCTGCCTCAGTTACAGGCATCTGTTCAATTTCTTCAAAGCTTGATGGTTTATTTGGTAATGCTGATGTTGCGAGGTAGGACAAGTGTGGAACTGGTACACCTATGTTGGGTCACGTTGAGCATCTGGGAATCTGTTCTGGAACCTGGTCTGTCTCTGCAGCATCTTCCGATCCAGTGCTCAGGTCAGAGCCATCTGCATCCCCTTCTCTTAGTGTACTGCTCTCTGCCTTTAGTTCACTTTCTGCAGCATATATCTCAATCCTTTGTTCAGAATCAGGTTGTGTAGCTGCTTGTGGTATTTCAGATGAAGGCAACATTTGCACTTCTAAGAGAGGTGCAACATTTTGCTCTTCTTCTTCCAGTGATTCTAAGATAGTCTCTCATTCATCTGGAAAGTCTATGACAGTTCCTCTCTTATCAACTCTGTTTTGTTCATCAAAGGAAACTACATGCCTGGTAGCAACTTCACCAGTCTTTAAGTTCATTACTCTATAGCCTTTGCTTCCAGGAGCATAGCCAATTAGAATAGTCTGCTCTGCTCTTGCACCTAGTTTGTGTCGCTTCTGTTGTGGTATGTATGAATATGCAATACTTCAAAAGGTTCTAATGTGTTTCATGTCTGGTACTCTGCCATGCCATAGTTGAAATGGTGTTCGTGTGGTGCCTTTTGTTGGCAATCTATTCTGGAGATATGTTGTGGTCATAAAGGCAACATCCCAAAATTTACAGGGAAGATGAGTATCTGCCAGCATGCATTTTGTCATCTCCAGGAGAGATCTCAGTTTCCTTTCAGCAATCCCATTCTGTTCAGGAGTGTAAGGAATGCTCCTCCTGTGCAAAATGTCATGCTCTTCCAGGAAAGCTTGTGTGCGATGTGAAATGTACTCACCAGCACTATCTGTCTAGATAGCTTTAGGTGTTATCTCAAACTTGGTTCTCACCATGACAACATATTTCTGTAGCATGTCTTGGGCTTGACTCTTCTCTTTCAGAAGAGAAGTAACACAATACCTTGAAAAATCATCCACAAAAATTAAAGCATATCTGTTTCCACCAAGTGAAGGAACATTAAATGGACCACACAAATCACTGTGAATGAGATCCAGTACCTTAGTGGTTCTCTTTTCAGTCCTTGGATGAAATGAGGGTCTGACTGACTTTTGTTCAACACAAGTTACGCACCTGGTAGTACTCTTATTGTACTGTTGATTCACCTTGATACCTGTGGCCAAACTCTGGTTCTGTAGTTCAAGAACTGCCTTTGGATCACAATGTCCAAGATGTCTGTGCCATAGGTCAAGGCTGTTCTCATTCATCTGTGCTCTAGAAACATTAGCTTGTTGAGCTGAAAGATGTAACTCATAGACACCATTATTCTCAAATGCTTCTGCAAAAAGGACATTATCTTTGGTAACTGTGCATTTCCCTTGTTTGAAAAGTATCTCAAATCCTTTCTTATCTAAAGCAGACACACTGAGCATGTTGCAGTGTAATTCAGGAACAAACAAGACATCACTTGCTACATTCTGGGTAACTTTGCCATTAGGCAATAGACAGTTTAAAGTGCAGCTTCCTGATCCCAGGATCTGCATGGATTCACCATTTGCAGCTTGAATTTTTCCTGTTGCATCTGGATCCATTTTATCAAAATAAGCATCAGAAAATGTGCCGTGATTGGTACAGCCAGAATCTATAATCCAACAATTATTTTTCTGCTTGTAGTCATTAACTGCAAGAGTCTGTCCCATTAAAAGAAAATTACTTCCTCTGTAAGACTGTTTGTTTGATTCACCTACTTCATGCTGTCTTTGTCTTGTAAATTTCTTAGTTGGAGAGCTACCATTGGCTGAGGGCTTTTTGGGAAGGATACAGTTTCTTGCAGTGTGACCCTTCTTGTTGCAGTTATAGCAACTGAGCTCTGATTGGCCCCTAGGGAGAGCTTTGGGTCTGCCCTTCTTAGTGGCCAGGTAATTTGATCCACTTGGTCTCTGTGTATGATCAAAAGGGGATGCCCCTTGGTCAATTCATTCTTCTCGTAGTTTAGACATAGCTTCATTAAAGGTCAGCCCTTTTAAGTTTTGTAAGAGAGAAATGAAGGGATTGAACTCTGATCCCAGAGTTCCAGCCAGGAAACAAACCTTTTGTCTATCAGAAAACTGGAATCCACAGGAATTCAACTTATCAAAAATCATAATCAGTTTGCTGATATAAGCTTCACAGCCTGCTTTAGTATGAAGGCGAAGCTGTACAAGTTCCCTCATCCAAATTGACTGAGACTTTTTATATGAAAGACCATAAACTTCTTTAATTTTGTCTAACACTTCCTTTGCAGTGGTACAATCTCTCACATACAGTAGCTGATTAGCCTCCAATGCATTACCAATTAGGTACTGTGCTGTGGCATCTTTTCTCAACCATTGTTCTGCAGCTTCACCACTTGGTTTTTCTTTTTCAATTGCATCAAGAACATTATGGTGATTAAAGGCTAAATTTAGTTTTTGTCTCTGTTCTGTATAACTCTCATTGGTGAGTCACACAAGTCTGGGTTTGGAAGCTAGGTCTAAATCTGCATGCAGCATTTTGCTTTAGTTAGCAATTCCAACAAAAAAGGAATCAGCACCCAAAAAGGTAAAAGGTAAAAATTCTCTAGCTAGATGTGTGTTTCTAAAAAGGGGGGAAGGGGAAAAAACCCCAACCACTTTCACAAGAAAGACACAAAGCAAAAGAATAACTAAAACCCAAAAAATCTGGTAACTGTTCTGTTCTGGGCCCATAACCTGTTGAGGAAATTGAGAGACTTTGATAATGAGACTCTCAATCAGCAGAGTATTTTAGTAATTGCACAAAAACAGAAGTTGAACAGATTACCAGTCCCACTTCTATAACTTCACCCCAAACACACTTAATCTACCTTAAAATAAACACAAAACAGTTTGGTTAAAAATATAAAATATAAATATAAAAATATAAAAGAGTTTACTCACAAAATAATAATAATAATAATAATAATAATAATAATAATAATAATAATAATAATAATAATAATAATTTTATTTATTTGTATCCCGCCTCTCCATATGGTTCGAGGCGGCAAACAACTTATAAATAGCATGTATTTCGATACATTTCTATACATGCCCCCAACAAGCTGGGTACTCAAAATCTTGCGCATAGTCTACACAGGTTCAATTCTTGAAGAAGGTAGGAAGAAAAATTAAGCACTCACATGCTTGCTGAAAATAATCCCTGTTAGGAGATCTCAGAACATGCTTTCAGAACAAAAGGCGAAGACAAAAGGAAGGAGTAAATGGCAAGAGAACCTTTTTAAGAACAAAGAAGGTGTACATGCTGGAGGAAGAGGTGTGACCAAAACAAACAGGAAGTTCTCTCTAGCTATCTCTCTATGCCTACAATAAACATGCAAACAAACAAGCCAGTTAATTAAGCATGCAAAGGTTGCCACTCCCAACAGAGATAAAATAGCAAGTTACCACCATATAGTCTAAATCTATTTCATAAATACAAATATAACAAAGTCAATAAGATCTTACACATATATACGCACAAGGATAAAAGAATTAAAGATAAAACCTAAACTAAGCCAATTCAACATTGATAACGTGCAGTCAGAAATCTTAGAGGGAAACTAGACACATTTAGTGTTTATTAACAACTTAAGTGACAATATTTATCAGGCAATCTTGGTGAAAACAGGAGAAATTCAGTCTTAAAGGGACAGCAATTTTGGCACAACAATTATCAAGTAGCAGAAATGGCTCTTACACCAGAGTGTTTCTTTTTAAGTCTGTAGGAATTTATGTGGTAGGAATATTGATTTCTTTTTTAAAAAATTCCCAATATTTACAAGGTCCGCATAAGTAGTCAATTACATTATAATTACATATAAAGCAATTCTTTAATTTTCCAATCCTCAAACATAGTTAAAAGTTAAAGAAACAATTGAAATAACAGAAACGATTTCATTTATAAATAGCATTTTTTTAAAAAAAAATCTGAATTCTTCAAACATCTGTCCATGTTGTCATTGTTCCAACACATACAGCAAAGCAACAAAGGATCAGGCAGTTGCACAAAGCACAGGAGGAGGCAGCATTTGAATGATGAGATGGTCTTCCTTCACCATTTCGTGAGATCATATCTCCTACAATGAGCTAACAGTCACAGTTATGTCACAAAAGGAATTAAATTCTAATAATTAAATTACAATCAGAGTGTAATCTAGTTATACAGAGTTGACTAGTAACTAGCTATTTGTAACAAATTAATACTGAGATATGGGAAGAACATACCGGTAAATACAGTAGTACTTCATATCAAGCAATTTTCAAGTTCCAGAAAAGATAGCCCAAACATACAAACTTCCAAATACAAATTGGTTGAGAAGGAGAGAATCATCATGAGGTTCCTAGCTTTGCAAGAAAGATTCCTGAAACAAGGATGTAAGTCTTTAGTTGAGAAACAAGACAGACAAAACTGGTGTTAAACTCAGTCCAATAAAACACCTCCTCTCCTTGCTTACAAGGTGATCACCCATAATAGCTTGGGGAGCACTGATTAATATTTTCCCAACTTGGCACCCCCAGGTTTACTGGACTTCAATAGCCCTCATCCACAGTCAGTGAGGCACCTTGGGGTGGTAATCCAGCACCACAAGCAAGTTCATGAGTGCATCCTAAGGAAATGGCTCTCTGTTGTGCTTGCTTTTCCCTTAAATAGAGGCAATATATTCAGAATGTTTCCCACTATAGAGCTGAAACTCCCTAATCTCTAAATCACTACCAAAAGTCCTTTGGAGAAATCTGTGATTGAAGTCTTACCTTTCAACCCCTGGTGACTGCATGAACCAATGAGAAAACGGGTTTCAGCTCCAGCTTGACTTGGGTTTTTGTGTTTGCAGCTGTTAACATAAACAAGGATTCCCCACCGCAGAGCTCTCAGCAGGACAGCAGCATTGTGTTTTGTGTTACACTGACAGAAAGCAATGCTTGGTAATCAGGAGACAACTTGGGACTAAAATGCAACAGTGAATTTAGTGTTTTGCTTCTGAAATATGAAATCCACAGGAATCTTCACTCGTTACTATATTATACTGACTACTTAACATTTAACCAAACCAAGCTGAGGATCGTGATATATAACAGTTAGCAGAGCTCCTACCTTCAATTGAGATCAGGTGGGTACTTTGCCATCAGGTCAATACTGTGATCCCCAAGCTAAGGCACTGAATTTCAGGCCCATGGGAGCGAATGTGAACCTTAAAAGTGAAGTGAGGAACATATTGGCGGAGCCAGACCAACATTTGCTGCTGCCTGAGACAAAAGGTCAATATGGGGTCCCCTTCCCCTCACCCGATGACATGCACAAAAAATGAACTAGACAGGCACTTGTATTTTACACCAGCACTGGTAATTCTAATCTACAGACATAAGGCTTTACTAGTTTCTTGTATATTTTTGTATTCCCAGATGCCTTGAGTCTTTTTTTCAGAAAGAGGTATCTGAAAAAAACTCAAACTAGAGGAACAAAACCATGGAATGACATCCTTCACCACAGCTAAGAGTGGTAGAATAGGTCAGAGGGTACAATTCAGGCCAAAATATATATACACGGCTCTGGCCTGCAATACAGAAGATTAGGAAGGGACAGTGTTATCACTGTCCCCCAAACCCAACCATCTGGTACCTGAAGTCTCCAGCTCAGCTGGGCTCAAAGTGGGGAAACCTGAGCTCAGATGCCTATCCACTGATGAAGCTTATTGGGTGATATTTGAACAATAAATGTTACTTAGCCTAACCCACCTTATAAGATGGTTGAAACTACAGGTTGTTCATCTCAGCTCGGAGCATCAAACATACTTTACTTTCTAAACCAGCTGTAAGTCCTTTTTAAAGTAGGGGCTTTGCAGAGCTGTGTCAGACTGTGACCCCTCTTTCTGAAGACCAGAGGAAGCGAGATTTTTGTTAAAGCCAGTTGCTTTTTCCCTCAGGAAGCATGATGTAACTAGAACCATTTCTGCTTATAAACTGCACTGTTTACAGTGCTATTATTCCAGTTTCAACATCCTGTGGAATCCTGGGGTTTGCAGTTTAGGGAGGGGCCTTTAGAATTCTCAGCCAGAGTAGTCTTTGGCCTCAGTTAACTACAAATCCCAGAATTCCACAGGATGTTGAAACTGGAATAATAGCACTACAACAGTGTAGTGCGGAAATGGCCTAAACCAGATTGCGTCACATAGTTACAGAACCTTTGCAAGAAACTTCAGGGTATAAAATATACAATAGAACTGGTCTGTTGACAAGGCTTCTCTCTTTTTCTTTCCTTTTATCCATGATTGCAAAAAGTAGTTTGCAATGCCAACATGAGGCCAAGGTGAGTTGGCTGATTCTTGGAGTTATGCTTAGGCCATGAAAGCAGACCTGAAACAGACTTTAAGCATCCAGGATGTCTAATATCTCAGAACACTTCATTTTAAGACAGAATTTTCATACGGAAAATATCCCTGTAAAAGAATATGAGGAAAACTGGGTCCTGGTGGGACTCTTTAAAAAGTAATTACTTTTCCTCCCTTGACCTTAGTTTGATCTTATAGAATCCAACGCATTTATGTTTGAATTGTGTAACACTCTGGCAAGGGAACGGTGTGCAGCACCAGCCTTGAAAAGGGACAGAAGAATGGAGTTAAATCTCTTGAGGAAACATATCCCTAATTGCATTGCATTTTGTTCAAATATTCTTCATCCTGCGCTTCATTCTCTGAGATTGCTTCTGTCTGAAGTACATTTTCAAGTTGGCCCAAATTGGTCTGGCCCATTAGCAGAGGCTCAAGGTCATATAGCAACTTGCCACATAATATACTCTCTCGTCTCCAGCTCGGCTAACATGGATGGATTATTTGATCAAGCCAATAGTCCTTGGCCTCCACTCGTACCTTTGAAGGAAGGAAGGCCTGAGGCCAGGATTCCAAGGGGCGTGTGCCCTTGTTTGAGACATGCACATTCCATCAAGACACTTGAAAGGAAAACTCCTGCCAGGACATGTGAGGTATTTTCCCTTGGGCTTCATTTTAAGTTGCTTTCATGCCTAATCCCCAGACTGTTTTTTAAATTTGGGAACATTTAAAGAGCAGATTGAATACTCTGAAGAAGTTTTGGAAACAAACCCATTTTTTGTGATTGCAGCGGGGGGGAGGGAGTACTACTTTATTATACAAGGCACCAGTAAGGTCTCAAGGAAGTTAAATAAAATAATTAAAAAATAAAGTGTTGTTGTTGTGTTTGAGAATGTTTATCAATATATTCAGGGCATTTAGTGAATCCCTGAGTTCAAGTGAATTGCTTTTGCTCCAGAGTTTTGGAGTACTCTGTGGCCTGGGACGTCCCTTTTGTGGAACCTCCCAAGGGAAACCTACTTGGATATTTATTTACCAGCCTTTAGATGCCATGCACAGTCTGTCCCTTTTTCTCCCACAGTTTTTAACAGTTTTGAGGGTATTATGATATATCTTAATCTCTTGTACTATTTTTCTATTTATTTGGTATTTTACATCTACCTTTGGTTGTCTTTTATTAGTACTTCTGTCCTTTAAAAAAAAAAGAGCCTGTTTTCAATTTATGGTAGAATCAATTGTTGTCTGAGGGTAAAGTTAAAACAGTATAAACTGCAATTGTAAGCTGCCTTGAGGGTTTTATAGCACAGAGATGAGCCAAACTAGCTAGCTAGATATTAATAACTGGAATATAAATTTCAGCCCCTTTTGATATCAGTGACCGGGCTATGGAATTGCTTAATCTATGAGAACCAATATATCCAGAGTTGATAGCACAAAACATCCTGATTCAAAGCACTTTCTACACTTCTTGCTGGATGTTTTCTTATTCTGTTCCTCTCTTCCTTGCTGTTTTGCCTGGATGCTTGGCTCCTTTTTGTATTTTTGTTGTGATGGAACTGTTTGTAATTGCATACTGATTGTTATGTTAGCCTTTTATTGTATGTTATTATAACTCACTTAGATACAGGATATAAGTCATCTTAACAACAGCAACAACAATGAATGGGGCATATTTTCATATCTGACATGCACTTTTGAAAAATGTATTGCTTGTTCTGAGCTGCCACTGAAACTAACGATATTTGGAAAGAGAAATGATACAGGAGTAAAAATGTAATCACCACAATCCTTTTAAGTAACATAATTTTGTGTATACCTAGCTACATAGCAGAGGTGTTAAGAAACTTGCCAAGATACCAGCAAGAGTGTCCAATGGACATCGGTGCTTGGAGCTCATTGGGATCAATGCAATGGGCAACAGGACCAAGGTGATACACATCAGGAGCTATGTGCTATGTCCCACACATAGTGGAACTACTGTGATATACAGTAGTCCCACTATGCGTCTGTCCCACTGTGCATTGGTCTGTTGTACATTGGAAACCAATGTCCACTGGACATTTTACTGACTGCTATATAGTAGTATAATAGCAACCCTCTGTTGGGTATGGATGTTGTGCTCACTTACAAAGATGCAATGCCCCAACAGCATTTTGGCCAGCCTTCCTCATCCTGCCCCCCCACTATTAAATTGCATCTCCCCTTGTGCTGTCTGGGGATGGTGGGAGTTGTCAGCTAATACATCTGGAGTACTCTAATTTGGAGAAAGCTAGTATATAAAAATATTCTATAAAGAGATGCTTATTAGCTTATGACCTGGAACATAAAAACAGTATTCAGTTTGGCATTCCATTTACCTCTAACGGTACATTAGCAGGAGCAGCACAGTTGAAAATGAATCATGAAAAGTTAGTCTATTGTATCCAGATTTAATCAAACTAGCAGACTAGGGATGTAAATCACTTATTTCACGTTCCCACGCAAGAATGAATAATTTCAAATGCTGAGAAAGACTGTACCTTTTAAAATGCTTTTTCACTTTGGGGGATTTTTATGCCAAAAGAGTTCTGAAAAAATACTAGTTTGGGGCACAAACCTAGAATTTTGTGCAGAGAATAGTGTATTTTGCACAAAATACACTGATTTCTGCACACACACAAAAAATAGTTCCTGTACAAAAACTCGTCATTTTTTGTGCAGAAATGATTTTTTTGCCAAAAAAATCCTGAAATCCAAAAGAAGAAGAAGAAGAAGAAAGAAAATGCCAAAAAATTTCAAAATGCAAAAGAAATTGCAAAAAGAAAAAGGGCTATTGACTATTTTGCCTTGATGTGCCAAAGCAACCTTCGGTGAACTTTTTTTTAAACACCCCTAAAGTACTCACATTGAAATATATGGGACTCTTAGTTATGACTCAGGTACACTCCAGTGATACTGGTGGCTCTCTACAACTAACTGTAGATTCAATCCATTATGTGTCAGAGTTTAAGAGATCTTTATCCTTTTTCTATCAGTTATTTCACACAGTTTACATTAACATCCCAATACTGCTATATTACTAGTATGGAACCTGCAGCCTCTGAAACCAGCAGTTCTGGTATTTGAGCAAGACCTATGGCTGGACTCACAGGCTGTAATCCAGTTTCCCCTCAGCATAGCATAAATAGGGTCTATTTACCCACATAGTAGTGGGCCCTAGTAGACCCTAATACCCACATGCAGAGAATAGCTTGCACCAGAACCACACAACTCCCATGCAGAATAGCAACACTGCACAACACATTTCAAAGACTGGGTACCACTGTGCAACCTGCAATGCACAATTGCCATTTGCAATGTACAGTCACAATATGCAACATTGCAATATGCACACCTCTACTTCCACTGCACAATATTTCTATTCTGCTATGGTAAATAATTTGCCCTGAATGAGTACTGTGACTTATGCCTGTGCATCTCACTTACGGAATGCCAGCAACAATGGATCTGGAGTTGGAGTCAGAGGGAGTAGTTCCAAGTGGGTTTTGAAGGTCTGCAGATGGAGTCCAAAGATTTCTGGCAATCCTAGGAGTACAATGCAATTTGTTTTAGGCAAGTGTGGTCCAAGAGGAAGGGGCCACAACAATAAAGCTGTGCACTTACCTACTATTTAAAAAGAAACTGTCTCAGGAAATAAAATTGCCCCTTTCCTCTTCTGGCATCTGAGCCAAAAACAGCTTAAACCATCTCTCCAGCACTTGCCCAAATCAACCCTATTTGTTATGATTGCAATGGGATGATGGCAAAGGCCATCCTATTTGCTAGTATTTATAGCAGCTATTATTTCTGTTACATTTAACCCTACTGAATAAAACTTTCCCTCTCTCTTCACGCATCTGTGTTTAGAAGGGTTATGAGATCCAGCAAGAGACATTCACATTACTGGGAAATAAAAGATTTCTAACTCTTATGATGTGTTTATAGCCCATTTGTGCTGTAATTACAAAAAAAGAAACCATTGAAGGCCATTTCCACACTAGATGTCATTAGCGCGTTGTAGCATTTCAATCCTGGCACTGCAATATGCACAATGCCATCGGGTTAGGAACACTCTTTTCAGCACTCTTCTCCCCTAAGGGAATGGGTAGCAGTATTGCCAGTGGCGTTCCTTCTGCCTTACAGCATCCTTGGCCACTCCTGTGCCCCACCTTCACTGTGCCCCACCATCCCTGATTGGGCAGTTTTGGGTTGGGGTTGGAAGCTGTACCAGCGCAGCTATGTTGTAACCTAATGACATACCAGTACACTATTTCATTTGTGCACTATAATGCTGAAAAATGTATTTAAAAAAATTAACTCAAATGACAAATGTAAAATAAACACAGGCCCTTTTCGCACAGGCTTTCTCTCACAAAATAGCCCCGTGAGCTTTGCAGGAGTGGGAGCGTCTCTCTGCACAACACACTCCCACTTCCGCCGCGCTCACGGGGCTGCAGCGGTGCGATCACGGGTTTTTTTATTTTCGCTTCAAAGCGAAAATCACCCACGCCTGCGCAATGCTCCCGGCGCCCATGCATGCTTACCTACTGTGTGGAGTGTCGGGGAGGCGGCCGGGTCGCGCTTCCTTCCCTCCGCGGTGCCTACAGCTCCCACAGGCCCCTGCGGAAGGAAGGGGCGGGGTGCTAGTGCAACGGACGCGCCAGCAGGAAGCGCCTGCGGAAGGAACAAGGGGGGAAGTGGCAGCCTCCCGGAGGAGGCTTCTCGTGCGAGAAGCCTCAATGCGAAAAGGGCCACAGAGAGGTAGCAGATTCCAAACTTGCCACACCCTGGGAGTTGCTGAGGGAGAGTAAAGCTGAGCACAACCACACTGTGTCCACTGCTGGATCTGCAACAACAGGAGGTGCTATCAAGTGCTATAATGGTACCGCACTAAGATGGCTGATGGGATGGAAGCACTAAAGGGGGCCCTTAATGGATTTTTTCTCAAAATAGAATAAGGTGGTTTGGTGACTCTTGGGGGCAGGATAGCATCTGGATAGTGACAACATTGTGTGGTAGCATGGTTCCTGGACGAGAAACAACCCATCAGCGTTGTTCTATAGCAACATTGTGCAGAAATGGCATAAGAAAAAGAAGCAAAGATATCATGTGATGCAAAACGTTACTTTCTTGAATGGGGTGTACAAATTGGTGTCCACATGGAAGCTACAGTTTCAAAGTAATTTCTGTTTCTTGTAGCTTTTAAAGAGGAGTTCATTGTTGATAACTGTTATGATGTTTTTAAAATGCCTCATTGTATTCTTTGCTACTTTTCTATTACTTTTTGCTACTTTGGAGGAGGGTCTAAAAAACAGGATTGGCATCAAAGGACTTATCTAGAAAGGAAAGCATCCCTGGGAGCATCAAGACTTTTTTTATTTTACCTGCACATTGCTGATTTTCATCCAAATTGTTTCTTGAAATATCCTGGGCTTCCTCCCTCTTCTCCCTACTACTGATCACACATCACATCTAGACCCTGGCAATGTTTCAGAAATTGCCTTTCAGCAATTTCCACTGAGCCATTTTAAATTATTGTTTGGGAGTTATAATCAAAATATTAAAGTGCTTTAGTGATCATACACTAGTCAAGCATGAGGAGACTTTTCTTTTACAGTTAGCATTCTTCTTTCCCTCACTTGAACTCTCTTGAATCTGGGTCTTGAAATAAAATTGCTATGCTTCTTCATGGCAGCCATCTTAGCTAGTTCCAGCATAGCACAGACAGTCATGGAGAGGTATATTTCATTGCAGGAAACAATGGATCAATTTAAACTGTCCTGGAGAGTGGGAATGAAAGGTTTTGATAATGCCAGAAGTTCCATGGTTGGAGAAAATGTCAGGTAGACTCCAAAATAAAATTGGTTTGTACAGGAGCAAAGCCTGGAACTTTCAGAGACTTTCTCCTGTCCAGAGAGGTCCTAAACATGAAAAATTCCTTCAAAACATCTCTCAAAAAGCCCTTTAAAGGTAAATTCAAAAAGTAACTAGAAAAAAAATACTTGTTATACCAATAAAGCAACACACTTTCACATGTAACATAACTTTGGAAATGTGACTTCATTGTATTTCATTACTAAGAAAGGCAAATCATTGCCAAAACAAACAAACAAACACTGAACTCATTACTTCCAATCTCTGGTTGGAAGTTTGGGTTTCTGTGTAAGTGGAATGTTTAGAATTTTCATCCTGAGTAAGCAAGAAGTAAAATAGGCCTGAAAAGCCTTTTGAAGGCAGTGGAAGTATTTGCATTGTTTTTTAATCTGTTCCCTTGAGAAACAGCCTTTGTCTCAAAATGTGTCAGGAATAAACAAAAGTTGTATGTGTGCGGCAGGAGGCAGGCAGTACACAAGTGCAGCTGTTCTTTTGGTTTGGTATGCAGTTTTACAGCTGTTACTTTGATTCCTCTGGGTGGGGATTTGTAGAACTACCCCAAAATTACCTTCTAGCAGCTTTGTAGGGTTTACCCACTTTGTTACACAGATGGATGTGTTGAGCCCTGAGAGTCAAGTTCACAAAAGATAATTATTTTATTGAGTTAATATGCAATAAATGGGGAATATTAAGATACCGGAAATACGAGGAATAAATATCCACTAGACACAAATGTTCAGTCAGTAAATGTGCAGTAAAACATTATTTTGAACATCAGTAAATGAGACTGTTCTGGGAAAAGCATTTAAATATAGTTTATTTATATATGCATAATTGCACTCAGCACATAAGCAAGTGCCTGAACCCACTTGTTTCATAGAGTTGTCTTTTGTGCACCAGTGGAAAGCTTTTGCAGAGTTCTGTGGACATTATTTAACCAGGTGAGAGAGAGAGGATACTTCAGCACTCTAGTATTTTGGCATTTGGGGTATCCTTTAAGTTTTATGATTACCTTTGTATAATAATCCTAACAAGTGGCTCCCTAATTAAGACTTTTCTCAAAGATCGTTGGAAGCAATAATTTATTTTATTTTATTTATTTATTGTAGTCTGGCTTGTAGCCCTTTTGACATTAAAGCTAAAAAGTATTAGGAAAACATATTTAGTAGAGAAAGCTATTAATTCCACAGGGGGATGACTTCAGTGGATGACAGTGTTATTTATTCATTTATTTGGCGTCATTAACCTACATGGAACTTCACATGAGTGGCTTACAACTGTAATTTGACAGTTTCATAGAATCATAGAAATGTAGAGTTGGAAGAGACCACAGGGGCCATCCAGTCCAACCCCCTGCCATGCAGGAACACCCTCAAAGCACTCCCGACAGATGGCCATCCAGCCCCTGCTTAAAAACCTCCAAGGAAGGAGACTCCACTATACTCCGAGGCAGCAGATTCCACTGCCGGACATCCCTGACTGTCAGGAAGTTCTTCCTGAGGTTCAGGTGGAATCTCCTTTCCTGCAGCTTGAATCCATTGCTCCTTGTCCTGGTCTCTGGAGCAGCAGAAAACAAGCCCTCTCCCTCCTCTACGTGGCATCCCTTCAAATATTTAAACATGGCTATCATGTCCCCTCTTAACCTTCTCTTCTGCAGACTAAACATACCCAGCTCTCTAAGTCTATCCTCATAGGGCATGGCTTCCAGGCCTCTCACCATTTTGGTCGCCCTCCTGCCCTCAGGCCTACAAACTAGAAGACATGAAACAGAAAGAGAAGGGGGGTGGTATTGGAGGGGAGAAGATCATATCCAGAAGAGGCTGGCTGCTCTTCTCTCCCTCAGGGGCAGCAGCAGTAGCAGTCAGAATGGAAAGAGGCCTTTCCCTAGTCACTGGGACCAAGGCACAATGGAACTGTGCCTGCCTGCTGCTCACTCCCTCAGATGCCACTTTGTTTGTTTGTTTACATCCCAGCTTTCTCCCAAATGGGAGCAGTTGTGGCAGCTGAAATGGAGGGAGGAGGAATGGCAGTCGGAACGGAGGGAGACCTCTCACCAGCCAATGGCACAGTGAAACTGTATTTCATTATTTTGTTGTTTTGGACAGTGCTGGTACCATATCTGTCTGTGTATGAGATGCACCAGTATATAAGACGCACCCCATTTATACACTGGGAAATACTATTTGCCAGCGTATGAGATACTGCAGAGTGTAAGACTCATCCCGTTTTCAAATAGTATTTTTCAGGAAAAAAAGTAAGTCTTATATGGCAGCAAATACAGTAATCTATGGGAGAGACATAAGCATTTTATACTTTCTATAAAATCTTGTGAATGAAATATATAAACTGTTCACAGGGTCTGTGTTGCTAAGAGCAGTAAATGTAACAAAGCAATCATGGCTTCTGCAGCAAGTTTCTTTCCCTGCTCCAATTAAATGTGATTGTGCTATTTGCTGTTTGGATTGGCCCTTTCAGGAACTAAAAAGTGCCATACAAGTTATTTTAGATGAATAAATGCATTTACCCTCAGATGTTACTTGCTGAAATGCCTTAGCAATGCCCTGTTTATTTGAATGAGTTTATGAAATAGCGCTTCAATCTGAGTGGGGGGAAATAGGTATTCCAACCAGGAGTCAAAGACCACATTCAGACTGGATTACATGCATGTTTTCAAAAAGTGTTAATGTGTTAATCTGCTGGTTACTTGATCCAGGCAAAATGCCATGATATTCCACATGAGCAAAATACCATGGTTGTTGGAAGTTTCATATAAATATTACCCACTGTGTTTCCACATTTGAAGTGTTATACTTGTCTATTAAAGTCAACACACCAGAATGGGTATCTGGAGATAAGCAATATTATTACATTCAGATTTATAAACTCAAGATAAAAACTTCATTTTTACTAAATAAAACGGAATGGAATATTAATCTTTTTGTTATTTCATTTGCGGCATGTGAATATTTCAGCCATGCCTTGCAGCAGTAAAAACACATTATACTGTGTGTTTTACCATTGTGTCCTGTAATGTTAGGCTCTCAGTTCTGTATGGAGTCCAAAACAAAACAGAGAGCATGGGAGGCAGTGCACTAGGCTATGAGGAAGGATATTGATTTACAGTGAAATAGGCCTCACACTAAATAAAAAGTTCATTCATTATTAAAACATCTACTTTTATATAGTACTCCTGACTCTGTTAGAAAAATTACTCATTGAAGAAAAGGAATTTGGGTGAGTCGAGACCACACAAGCTGCAGCTATTTATCGTTGACGTCTCACTGGGTTAAGCATAAAGTCAGCTTAAGTTGTTCTATGTGTGTTGCTACAGCAGAATCCTATGCAATGGATATACCTCATGGTGAGGAACCACCAACCAATGGAGCTAACCCATCAGAGTATAGTGCTATTTCTTCACACATTTCCCCACTGCAATTTGACTTTAAAATGAAAGGCTTCTTCTAGGGCTAAATTGATCACAGGAAAGTAGTGGTAAGTAGGGGGAGATCACAACTGGGGAAGGATGGTTTTATCTTTCCCACTACACATATTGGCCCTTTTTGCACATTACCTTTCTCCTGAAGCCATTGCGTGGCAATCCCGGGAAAACCTCTCCCAGGAGGGAATTGTATGCATGGCGCTCTCCCTCTGCACCAGCTGCCTGCTGGATAGGAGGAAGTGCAGTGGCTCAGCTCCTCCCTTCTGCAGCGCAGCCCAGCAGTTTCCCAGGCTGTGCTGGGGGAGGAAGTGCAGCCATTGTGCTTCCTGACATTCCACACAACAGGTAAGTGCGGTAGGGATGCGGGAGGACTTTGCAATCATGGGTCATGTTCGGGAGAAACCTGAACATGATTTAATCCACAATTGCAACAGGATGGCCACGGGATGGTGATGACATCATGCAGAACCATCATCGTGATCCCGTGGCCATTTCGCGTTGGAGGTGGTGTGCAAAAAGGGCCATTGTAACCCTGTCCCAAAATTTCTCTCTCTCTCTCTCTCACACACACACACACACGCATGTACACTGTAATTGGCATATATACCTCTGCATTGAGTTCAACAGGGTCAATACTGAGTTAATTGGAAGACCAGAGACTTAATCACACCAATGCTGATGTCACTTATGAATAAAATGGGCAGACTTAAGCACATTGGAAGTATTTTTGCTTGTACTTGCAGTTTTACCTCTTTGTTATTGCTGTGGAGGAAGTTTGGTTGAGAAGAAGAAAAGAAACTATAACAAATAAGTAGCTAGCTAACCCTGACTCTGAAGGTGCGCTGTTTAGCACTTTGTCATGTGGACCTCCAAAATGAAATATTGGTATGTAACAAAATCTAGGAGTTTCAGATACCTTTTTTCTTGTCTGCAGGGACTCTGCACTGGAGGGAAATAAGAATAAAGATGGGGTTTGAAGGGGCTTGTAGTTAGTTTGAAAAAGGATAAAGAGGAGAAATAATCTTTGAGACAAATGGAACCCTCCAGTTCCAATAACAGCTCTGAAGCTTTGCAAAAGCCTATAAATCGTAGCATGGTTTTGGCTGAATTTTGGTGGCAAACCGCACCACTATTAGTTTTGCCTCATTTCATCAGGGAAGACTTATAGGTCTTGAAGGTCACAAAAAGGGGTTGGAGAGATGCAAGTGGCTTGTGGGCTATGTGTTTCCAATCCCTGCTTTAGTGGTTTCACTGCTGCACACAGTCCAGGTTTGGTAGTATTCTGGAGTGTCTTCCAAGATACTGCAACAAGGGAACCTATCACTATTGTTGAAACAACTTCTCTGCCTACTGGTCTATCTCCAGGCATAATTCAAAGTGCTGGCTATGACTTAAACAGCTGCATATGGCTTAGGCCAAGACTATCTTGAAGCTCATATCTCCCCATCTCACCACCTTCACAGATTCATCTGATGAGTTCAGAAGAGAACCTTCTCTGGCCATTTCTGCACTAGGCTGTTACAGTGCTATTATTCCACTTTCAAAGTGGAATGATAGCACTATAACAGCCTAGTGTGGAAACGGCCTCAGTGACTGCTCCTAGCCTAGGGAATTCCTTCCAAAAGGAGGCTTAGTTGGAATGATATTTACATTATATTATGATCTTAAACAGAACATTCACAAAATGATGTATCATTGGTATTTGACACCAGAAAAATTGGCCAAAATGCATGAAGAGGTTTCTAATCGATGCTGGTAATGAGACCAACAAGTCGAACTTTTAATCATATGCTTGTGAACCTCCCTCCGCCTAAGATGGAATCAAATACATTCTATGATGTATAAAATTCTGAAAGTTAATGTTCAATTGAAACTAGAATTATATTTGTTGGGATTAGTAGAAGATCAGTCAGAGAAGAAGTATGGCAAGATACTACAATATATGGCCACTGCAGCATGACTGCCGAAATGGAAGAACACAGAGATTCCAGTGAAAGGGCACTGGCTGATAAAACTGTTGGATTTAGCTGAAATGGATAAATTGATTATATTGATAAGAGAATAATCAGTGGTGACTTTTTCTAAAGACTGGAAACTTTTAATGGTTTGGGTTTTTTTGCAAGAAAAAAGTACAATATATTTATTATATGTTTTGACAATTAATATTTTCATAAAATTATCAGTTGAAGCATTTGAATGGTGTTCGTAATTAAATAAGTTGTTTTATAGAGTTGTCTGTAATCTATGTTACGAATGCGGGAAACCAATGCGTATTTCCTTTCTCCCTCCCAGTATTCCTATTTTCTTTAGTTATCTTCTATTATTTAGTATTTCTTTTTCTATGTTCTTTTTTTCCTTTGTTTTTCTTCTGTATTTGTGGTCATAATTAGTTTTTTGTTCGTATGCCTTTTGAAAACTTAAAAAAAAGCTTTTTTGAGAAAAACAAAAGCAGGGTTTGTTGGCCTCCTCTCTTTCATGCAGCAGGCAAAGACCGTCCTATTAAACAGGCCTTCAGCCTTTAGCAGGTTGGGGTAGGAAGATGTGCAATGGGTATGCTGCTTTTTAGTATGTAGTAGGTGCTTTCCATGGTTTTAAATTAATGTTTTTGATTTATATTTAATGCTTTTTAAACTTTTTTACACCATCCTGTTTTACCTATTTTGTTTTGACTTGGGTCGTAAGCCATTTTGGGTCCCACGTTGGGAGAAAGATGGGATAGAAATTAAATAAATAAACAAATAATACCCCAGCACAGCATTTTATACAGGTTGTAATACCATATAGCTCAACATATTTTAGTAGTACCACGTATGGACCTATGCTAGGCTGAGCCATATACCACCCGGACTCATTCTACAGTTTCCTGTACCTGGCCATTCCATGCCTCATGGGGAGTGGATAGGATTGAGGAAGCATCTAGCTATGTTCTCATCACTGGACTTGAGATCTCCTGGGGTTCTTGAAAGATCTCAGGGTTGTTGTACTCATTTCACATCTGGCTATGGGGACAGCCGTTTCCCTGATACTGCCCATTCCCCATGAAGCAAGGAATGGTTCTTTGGAGAGGACTTCAGAAGCTGTATAGTAAGTCCAGGTGAAGCTTTTGGCACTGTGGAAGGAGGAAGGGAATACCAACCTCGATATCAATGATAAAGAGATATACATAGGCATAAGGGAAACTTACTTATGTCTACACCACAAACAGGATGCCAGCCAAGAAGAGTAACAGAGGGAATCACAACAACATGGGAATAATACAGTGTTAAATAGATTGTGCGTCCTCTGGGGAATCTATTAAGTCTAACAAAGGTTTAGATTTGAGTTTACAAATCTAGAAAAAGCAATCCCCCAATGTTTCATATACAGCACTGGGGGAACTATATAGCAAAAAGTATGAGTATCAAATGTCTTAAAATTTGTCTCATCTATTCTCCTCTGGCAGCTTTTAGTTTGCATATTTAGTGTCCAATTCACCAGTGTATAGGACTATATCCAAGATCCTAAACTGCTATTGATTTTCTTCACCACCCTGGTCTTCCTCCCAATGTATATGCAGAACTGCACATACCTGCCAGTGCACACAGGACAAAGAGAGAGAGAGAGAGAAATACTGCTTTGAGGTGGGGAAATATTGTTGTTGTAGTACTTGTGTTCTTTGAAGTTGTTTCCAACTTATGGCAACCCTATCATGGGGTTTTCTGGGAGCTGAGAGTGTGTGATGCACCCAAAATCACCCAGTGGGTTTCCATGGCTGAGCAGGGAATCAGACCATGGTCTCTAGGGTCGTAGTCCAACTTTCAAACCACTATACCATGCTGGCTTTCAGGGAAATATTACTATACCAAATTAATTTTTAAAAAAATCTGAAATTTGAGATGAAATTTGTTTTCTTTACTTTCCTAACAAAAGACTTTTCACCTTATGTTTCCATTCTTTATATTGTGCATGTATGTTCCTTCAAGTCATCTGTCGACTTAAGGCAACCCCATGAATTAAGTCAATTCTATACCAATGCCATCTGTAATTTTGTAACATTATGCTTTGTAATCTTTTCCTTACAATCTTTTTTCCCAGAAGGGGAACATTATATTGCCGGAACCTATCAACTGAAATCTTTTGAGAAAATTCTGTTAATAGAAATGTTATCAAGCAATTAACAAAGTGGTCTAAATGTACTTTTTACCCCTTTGTGTTTCTTAAAATAAAAACATCACATAAACCCGGGTCAAATCTTTGAAAATTATTACATTCTGGAACGTTGCCAACATATCTCATAACAAAGGTTTTAAAGTTAATAGTGTTGGAGATTAGAAATTGGGGTCAGTTACAGATCTGTGCAAAGTGATTTCTTTACATTAAGATGTAACAGCTGAAATTAATAAACCATATTCTTCTTTATTTCCCCCTTCCACCCCATTTAGCTGCAATTGAACTTTTGGTATATAAGCAAGGCCCTTCATGTTAATTGGGCAGAGCCATTCCTTAATAAAATAAAAAAGTTGGCATTTTTAAAAAGGGAATTAAAATTACAGTTTGTCTTGGTATAGTAAAAATTCTTTTTCACAAGCTAATATCACTGACCCATACTCTCCAACATTTGACAATGTAAACTGGGACATGTACAACCATGCAACTTCAGAGTGTTGGTCGAGATGGCAAACAAGCACACTCTCCACCACACATATGGCATTTTGGAGCAAGATTTGAGGAAGAATGGGGAAATGGAGGAGATGAGCCCCTTGACTTAATTTTGGATTATGAATACCCCATTTTGGCACTCCATTTTGGCTGGAAAGGTACCATAGAGACAACATCATAGGGAAAGTAGTTATGATACAGCAGAGAGAGATTGGGAGGGCCCATGAGAAACTCTACCAGCCACTCTCTTTTTTGCGTTGTTTTACACCATTGCCAAGTTAACTGCAAATTAATTTTAATGACAGCCTATAGAACCAAAAGGAAGGAGAGTGGCTAATCTTGAAATGTTTGGGGTGGGTGAAGACTTCCCTCTGTTTGATCTATAAACTGCCCATTTCAAGAGGATCAACTGATCTGGCATAATTTGGGGCAAAGAGTGAATTAACTGAACAATCCATTTTATCTGAAGTGCTTTGTATGAGAAGTTGACCAACTGCTTCTGTCTTTTATGAAATTTAAGGAACTTTGGGTATTTTTCTTCTAATACTTGGTGACCTTGGGTAAGTCACACTCTCTCAGCCTCAGAAGAGGCAAAGCCAAGCACCTCTGGACAAATCTTGCCAGCAAAACCCCATGATAGGTTTGCCTTAGGATTACCATAAGTTGGAAATTACTTCAACACACACAACAAGAACAACAACAACTCAACACAAGTTTGCAAAACCCAAGCAGCGCTGTTGCTAACAGGATAACCTGGAGATCTCTCATTCATAGGGTCACCGTAAGTCAAAATTGACTTGATAGCAATGAATAAGAATAATACAGGGACAAGCTACTTTCAACAGAAGACTTTGTATTTAAGAATCTGGAAGTAAAACCACACTATATAGACTGGTATGGGTAAAGCAAACACACAGCAAATGGAGCAAAGTTGTTTGGAAAAAGGAGGCTTTCAGCTGGGCCAAGAAACAACACAATCTTGGCTACATGTAACCTTGCTGTGAAGGCTAAGATGTGACCTATTTGCATTTTGTGCCAAACAAAATCTTTGGCTATGTTGTGACAAATGAAAACCTGGGCTCCTCTGACAGCCGTTCATTGCAAAGGCTCTTGAACTTCACAGCAGAAATCAGGGGAAAGAAACAAAGGCTGCTAATGAAACATTTGCTGTTTGTGGTCCAAAGAAATGTGCACTCAGTCAGATATCGGCTGGACACCAGAACAAAAGAACATGAAGGCAAGAGAGTTCCAGACACACTGAGATGTCTGCAGCATGACCCAGGTTTTAAAAGTAGCCCCCATTTCTGCCTCAATGCTGTTATTAAAAGCAAAGGAAATGCAAACTGACCATCTCCACCTCCTTCAATTTTCATGAAGTAGGTCAGAGGAAGACCTCATAAGCTGATCAAATGTAGCAGTGATGTCACTAAAGAAAATATATGTTCAAAAGAGCTCTGCATGGTTGGTTTATAGGCACTCGCCACATGATTTAGGGTGGCCACCCAAACCTCAAGATCAGGGAAAGTAAAAGTGGTTTTACGTTGGTTCACTCATATCTTTGCTTTCCACTGGGAAAGACAGAGAAGAAAGCGTAGGGGAGGGTGTGGGTAGGAGTTGGGAGAGGCTAGCCCTCTCTTCTTCAGACAGAGGAAAAGCTATCCGAGAAGGCTTATGAACTTCTGCTGGTTATGAATGTATTTATTTACTGAATTCATATTCTACCTTTCTCCTGATGGAGGATTTAAGGCAGCCAAAGAGGTGCCTGTGAATTAAACGCCTCATCTGAAAGCTCCCTTCAGAAACAGATTATCAAGAAATATAAGGGAAACCTGAAAGACAGAGAAGGATCTCTCAAGTAAAGTAATTGCTACAGTAGGCAAAAGCTGAACAGTTTACCAGCTCAACCCAGCCATGCACAGGATCTAGCAGGGAAAGAAATGTATTTTTTTTTAATCAGCTATATAAATAATTGTGCACAAACAACATAGGCTTGGCTTCTTGATGATAGGTAAGAAACGTATTACATGGTGTCAGGAGTGTTGAAGCATCTCACCCAGAAAGGTTCTTATTGTACATTGTTCAAGGAGGAGAGCCAAGGAGAATGAGGGAGAGAGAGGACAGGACGGAGAAAAAGAAGGCTGTGTAAAACAGAAAAAGAGTGGATGTGGACAAAGTTGTCGTATATGGCCCAGGTCCAGATTATTTGAAGGACTCTCTTATAAATCTGCCCATGCTTTGAGGTCTGCTGGCAAGGCCTTTCTCTCTGTCCCACCACCCTCACATCTGATATTTTGTGAATTTTTAACTATGTGGTGGTGGGGGGGTTGTATAATTTTTATTGAAAGTTTGTCTCAAAATAACCCGCCCCACACACACTTCCATGCTTAAATCTTCCAGTTGAAATTGCATATTTCCATTCCATTACAAACATAATTTCCATCTTACAGAGAGAAGAACAGTTACATTATTTCTTCTTTGATCTTTTATACATTTATATCCTTACCCTCCAATACTCTTTTCCATTCTTTCTCAAAGTTCCGGATAGATTTATTTTTCAAAGAAAATGCTAACTTTTCCATCTCTTTCATATCCAGAACATTTAACTTCCATTCTTCTATATCAATATATTTCTTTTCTTTCCAGTGCTGCACATGTCAACCTTGCCACAGTTATTCGATATAATAATATCTTCTGATGACTTCTTACTTCTCTTTTTTGCCCTAGCATATTTAACAAATAAAGCTCATCTATGTGGTTTTTAAACTTGTTCTAAGCAGCTTTGAGCGCTGAACAGGGAAAAGGTGGGATATAAATATGATGACGATGATGATGACGATTGATGATGATGGTGATGAAAAAAACATTTTGTTCCTAAACTCGTAAAATCTAGCTACCAATGACTATAGGCTTTCTAATTCCAGCATTATATTTCTGTGGAACATGTGAAAGTGGCAGCCAACAAATTGGTTGCACTTTTAATCAGAAAATACTGGCAGCACAAGAAGATTGTAGGTATTGATGCCATATTTACCATGTAATGTTTCAGACTGAGAAAGAACCATGCAAGTCTGACATTACTGAGCATGCTGCAGTACCAACACAGACCAACCAAATTTCCACCATTTTGTAAGATGATGTGGTGGTTCCATAGGACTGAGATAATGCTTTTAGTAACAGAAGTTGGCCTTGTAAAAGGAAGGTTTGACTCCAGTGAAGAATTTTTTTCACTTTCATGGCAACAAGTCTGGCAGACAACCAAGAAAGAGGATATGACGGAACATGAAGAATCCACTGCAGTGAGAAGAAACACATAGTATAACTTCAAGACTCCATAGATCAGGCAGTGCGGACTGCAGAGGCTCCAAGAGGAGCTCGTCTAGTCACTTAATCCCAACAGGTGTTGGATAGTCATGCTGAACTCATTCTTAGAGTAAAGATAAAAGTAGCATTAAAAAATTCTACTGCTAAAATAATTACATTTTAAGGGAATCTATATTTTCGCTTCAACAAAAGCCCTTCCATTTAAATATAACACACACTTCTTATTTGTATTTGTCTACTTAGGAACAGAGAGGGAGAGCTAAGGCTAAATTCAGAAATGCTTTTGTGCAGCCCAGTTGGGTTTTCAGAAATTAATAAAAACAGCTTCTAGCAGCTGCTTAAAACAATTATGCTCTTCAAGAAAAGCTTCACAGACTACACAGAATCTTATGAAAATAATCGTTTCAATTAGTGTGTGGTCGGTCACTCCATGCACCTGCAAAGAGACTTGTCCAAGGGGAAGTATCCGCTAATGTCAAGGAGAACAATTCATGGATTCATCACTGGGGCCTTTTTATATTACCACATTTACACAGATGTTAATCCCTGGGGTGCAAACACCAGAAGGATAACCCTTCTGTAATCCAAAGAGCATGAGAAACATGAGTTCAGATCAGGAAAGCTATTAATTTTCACATATATTTGAGTAAACCCTTATTTTTCCTTATGTGCACATATAGCTAGGCTCCATTTCATATTCCTACAGCTCTGTACTCAACAACAGCATTCCATAGAAAATAATATCATATTATTCCCTGTGAACCATGACGTAACCAAAATTATTATTTAAAACAACAGTCCTGAACTCTCTTCCAGCTGGATAATTTTATCACCTGTGCTATATTTCTGAATGAACTCATCAAGACGGAGAGATAATACTTGTGTTTTGGGTAGAATGTCAAAAGTACTGACAGCATTTTGGCCTGCCAAGCAGGCATGATATCAAATATAGCAGAAATGGCCTTCACAAAATACAAGACAGGACTGTCAGTTAGTTGAATGCAGCCATTGCTTACTCTAGTTTGGTATATTACAGCAATGTGGTTTCCTTGAAGTAAAGGGAATCATGTCAGTTCAAGAAGACTTTGAAGCACCCTGAGACAATTTCATCAGAAAAGTCATGTAAAGGTCTGGAAAGTGATTTATCCTGCTGCCATGATCTATTGTTTTAAATTCTTTTTAATTAATATGTCCCTGCCCCTAGTGCAATCCTGTTTGTTTGTACTCAGAAATATGGTACAACCATACAGAATTTACTCCTGGTTGAGTGAGCATTTATTGTACCTTAGATGCAGCTGTGACCAGGGAAAGGAATGCAGAAATATATGTAGAAGTCTAATGAGAATTAGATTCAAAAGTATAACAGATCATAAATGTTTATATACCTTATAAAGCTGATCACATCAATAACCATTCCTTTATCTGAGCTCACTGTTGGGATGTTATATGATATATAATATGGGAAATCTATTTGGGGTGTCACCTAATGAGTAATGGAAAAATAACTTTAATGCTGTTTCTGCAACACACTCCCATCCTGTAATGGGGATGAGAGAAGGACAAGACTGTGATGATGCTTCTGCATGACATCATCACAGTCTTGTCCTTCTCTCATCCCCAGGTACCACGATCACAGATTAAATCATTGATGGTTTTCCTTGTCAATGACACATGAGCATGCCACCATTCCAGACTTACCTGTCCTGCAGAAGCTGCAGAAGTGCAATGGCTGTGCTTCCTGCCCAGAGCAGCCTGGGAGACTACCTTGTTGTGCTGTGGAAGGAAGAGGCATGGCCATCACATTCCCTTCTGTAAGGAACCAGATGGTGCAGAGAGGAGCACTCATGTGCTCCCCTCCCAGCAGAGCCACTGCCGGGATCACCACAGGATGATGTTGGGAAAAGGTAGGGTGCAGAAAGGGTCTAATACAGAAATTAAAAGGGATGTTCAGATAAGATTTTTGTGGTGCAAGGTTATGGCCTATTTTGTGTCTGCATAGTATTTTTTTTAATGGATTTTTGGAGTTCTTGCATCCACGTCAAAACGTTCTTTGGGTGTTTGTTGAATGTAGTGTTTTGAGGGCATCAGTGTAAAAACTTCTCCCTTGTTGGTTTCTCTTCTTCCTCCTGTGCTTCCAAATTCTCTACTTGGAGATTGGAAGATTTTAAAATAAATAAATATCAATTACTCTAGTACAAGAGAGACACATTTTAAAAAAATAAATAAATCAGGCACTCAAATGCTTCACTAACAGTACAGGGGAAAAGGAAGAGGGGAGAATCAGTCTAAACAGATTGGAAACTAGAAATGTTCAAATGAAGCATGAAAGCATACACAGCCCACGTCATTGTAAACAGAAGGCAGTGCCCAAAGACCAAATGTAATAGGTGCAGACATTGATTTGGAACTCAAAATGTACAGCACATGTGTCAAACACAAGGCCTATGGGCCAAATCTGGGCTGCCAGGCCATTTCATGTAGCACTCACACCTCTCCTGCAGCTGCGGCACTCCCCCTGCCTGGCGAACCAAATCTCCACATTGTGAGCCCCTGGCTGCCAATATTTTGAAGAGGGGCCCAGCAGCCAGCACTCACAATCTACTTCTATTTCTGACTGCTCCTCTGTCCCAAGTCTCACCATCAGAGCATTGCCACTGGTTACTATGGCTACACTCTGTGCAGCTTGTGAGAGCTGAACAGAGGAACAATCAGATGTAGAAATAGATCACTAATGCTGGCTGCTGGGCCCCTCTTCAGAATACCAACAGCCAGAAGCCCGCAATGTGGGGATCGAGCTCACCAGGTACAGAAAGGGGCAGGGAGACAGAAGGAGCCACAGAGAGGTCTGAGGAGCAGAAAGAGGCACAGAGAGCATCTCAACTGGGTCCAAAAAATTAAACAAAGTTAATGTAATAAATAGTGGTAGGTAATATTTGTCTGATGATTAAAAAAATAACTTCCTGTTTTCAAAACTCATTTTTTAATAATTTGTGTAATAGTTGTAAACTTGAATATCTGCTGCCATTATTTTTCCTAGACTTCTCATTTCGAGCTAGTTATTATTTAAACCTATAATAACTGAATGCAGAGGCAATGATTTAATATGATAAAAGAACAGATACATTTAAAAAGTCTTACAGATACAACCGGCTCTTTGAGGGCAACCATAATGCTGATGACACTCCTGACTTTGACACTCCTGAATTGTACAGTGATGCAACAGGAGGGGAAGAAGTATCTCAGTCAGCTAAAGAATAAAAAGTTGCAGCAATGGGTAAGAATTACTGGGAAATAAACCAAGACAAGAGAAGCATTGTTTGGATCTTGGAAATAAAGGTGGTGAGTAAATCAGTGAAAGTCCAGTCTGGATAAGCCCTCAGAAAATTTCTATAATATTAGCAAGCTATCACAGACAATGGCCCTTTCCGCATGTGGGGGGGGGAACGCCGAAAACAGAGCTTACCGGCTTTGTTTTCTGGCCGTCCAAGTCCGTCGCCATGAGGAACAGTGCGAGTTCGCTGCTCCGCAGTCCTCCGGCATCCCAAATGGCGGCTTCTGGTTGGTGGAGGCTCTCCACCAACTGGAGAAGCTCGCCAGCCGAAAGCCTGCCCCTGGAAGATCTGCAGGCACGCACTTGCACACGCCTGCAAGTCTGCTCCGGAGCCAGGCGATGGAGCTACTCGGCTTCGCTCGCTCCATGCTTTTTAAAAACTTCAAAAAAGAGGTTTTTAAAAACCACGCTGCACGACCAGTTCTGGTTGTGCAGAACCGGACTGAGGTGTGGATCTACAGAAAGTAGTCCACCCCAGTCCACTCTACGGTGCAGAAGATCTCCATTGGAGGTCGCTCTGCACCATTTTAAATTCCCAGTGTGGAAATGGCCAATGTCAACAATCCTGCTGGTGAGTCTCTGGAATGACAACATCAGCTTTCTTCTCCTTGCCTCAGAATTGTAGCTGGACGCTGCTAGTAAACATCCATGGGAATGCACTCTGGTACCTCAAGGCTGCTTTTTGTAGCTGGGGGTGGGAGGAAATCCATAACTGCATGGGTGAAATGTTATGCTCAGTCTGGGTAGTGTAGGATTCTGGCAATTTTATCAGAGATGGGGAAGGGCCCTTCAAATATATTTGAGCTGCAACTTACAACATCTCTAGGATGCTATCATAGTCTAAAACACTGGAAAGGCAACACATTCCCTGTTCCTGCATTATATCTATATTCTTTTTGTGGGGCAAATTCAACCCAAATATAAGCATGGATTTGGGATATTAAACCCCAAATGCTCCACAAGAAATCCAAAAGGTTTAGCTAATCATAAACAGAGCCCCTCAAATAAGGATGATTTGACTTTGAAAAGCAGAGTTTAGATTTCACAAACAACAAGTGCTGAAAGTGAAGAGATGTAAGATTTCATACGGTTAAAGAGATGTAGATAAAGGCCTTGAAAAAATGGGGACAGGTTTATTCCATGTTCCCCTTGCCCTATACATCTCTATAGTGAAGAATACGGGGCAAGTTCAGGTCTTCAGAAAAATCTGGAAAATCATGAAAGACAATGCCAAAATATGCATTCTGCAATGCACGTGGAGCTTCTCCTCAAAGTTATTTTTCACTTTCAGTGGTGTACAGAGTTTTATGCCGAATAAACCTGTTATTCTCTAAGGTGCCTAAAGCATGTTATTGGTTTTGCAGCAACAGACTAATATAAAGATAAAGATGATGGTGATGATGGTGGTGTTGATGATGATGATAATCCTACCTCTTTCAATATTTTTGCAATGAGATAGCAAGCATACAATGGGATGGGGGGGTCCCAGGTGTGCCAATGTAACTATAAACAATCACTGGCCACTGGCATGTTTCTAGCCCTCGTGATTGTTGAGAAAAAGGAAAAGAGTGAAATATTGACCCAAAGGTATCAGAAACCAGAAATATGTCCTGGGTTGGATGGGACAGTAATTCAAAACAGGTAGCTTCCAAGCCAATCCTTTGAGGAACCAGCTTGATAAGAGCATACAGTATCTCTCCATGTTGTTAATACTAGATACATTTTTAGGCCATTGGACATGCATTCTTGAATGTGGATGAATTTCTTCTGGTCTGCCAACTTCAGCACTCCTTCATAAGATAAGTTAAGGCAAACGATTTACACATTTCACTTGTGGGAGCATAATATCTTAACCTTTCCCAGAAAAATAAAATTGCCTTATACTTTATTCCTTTGACAGGCCTTGAGTCCAGTGTTGCCTTCTATATCTTTCATTAATGGGAACTTGCTCTGCACAGACTTTAGGACTAGGCTTCATGTGAAATGGAAGACTCCTTGTTCAGACTGACACATTATTTTTAAATATTAACAAGCCTCAGTGCTGAGATGATGCGAACAACCCTTGATTCCAAGTCCTTATGTCATACAGAGTGGGAGAAGTACAAAAAGATTTCCAAATGAACTACATCTTTATTTTTCCAGTTATTTGCTGATAACTTCCCCATATGTTGTATCTGCCCATTCAATGTTTATGTTTTTACATTTTAAACTCATCAAGATTTTTATTAAAAAGAAAATGGAGTGGGGTTTTTTTGTTGTTGTTGTTTTTTTAAGATTTAAAACTTCCTTGTATTTCAGTTGCTCATGCACTTCATTGTTCCAGGAAACAGAAGAGTGTTATAAGAGAAGCATGGCTACAAATCAACCAGAACTGCAGTTTTCTTTGCACTAAGCTTTGTGGTCCCTGGCTGGTTTTGCATGACTGTGCTGTGGCCACTCCATTCTGGTCTCCTACCCACAACCAGAAAAACATGTCACGCTAAAGCAATATTTTAATGTTTAGAGCCTGGTCCTGGCCCCTTTCCATTTCTCATTGGAATGGCATCATTATTAGTCCCCAAAGCAACAATGGGCAAAGTGTAGCCATGGAACAATGTCCTTTTTCTGGCAAAAAAAAAAAGAAAAAAAAAAGGAAATGGACTCTCCTGGAAACCTTTAGGAGCAGCATTTCATCTTTGTGGTAGGCTGCAGTCCCACTGCACTGCTTACTCTTCAACAATTCACAGATGAAACCAGGATGTACATGGCCAAGCAGTAGAAATATGGCAAAAGTTATTAATGAAGTAAAGCAAACCAGCTTGAAAAGGCTGCAGCAGTTTTCTTTTTCCTGAGCCTACTGGGAAGAACAAAATTTTTTCCTCTCTTCTCCTTGCCCTCCTGCTGAATCAACTGAGTATATTTGCAATTTGAACTCAAGTTTGCAGGAGCTGAAGTAAACTGAGGGCAAAGTGGGAAAGTGGAGGAGGAGAGAGAAGGTAGGACATTTTAAAAGCAACTGAGAAAGTGGGACAATGGAGGATTAATTTGGACTCTTCTTGCCAAATCAGGATAGCTGGACAATATTGCACTGTTTAATGTTTTTTTTTCTTTAAAAAAAGCTGACATCCTGTCAGTTAGGTACACAGACATAAGTCCAACTTCTGTATAGCTCGCCTTTTTTGGTCATTTTAAAGGTCATAATCCTCGATCAACTGTGAAATGACTAAAAACCCCTCTAAAACTCTACCTTTTAGCTTCTGCAGCTCCCAACTAATGCAGTGGTTTATGGGCCTACATTGGAAGAGGTGGGGCAGAGAAGAATCCAGCTATATTGCTATAGCAGAGGGATGGGCAAAATGCAGCCCCCAGTGCTGTTTTTGGGGGGCCCTGACCTTCCCAAGGTTCAAAAACTTCTAATTATTGAGCTGTAGTGTGTGTGTGTACAAAGTGGTGTGCTCTGTTTTTAATCCTTTATTGAAATTATGTTTCAAATATGCTTTAAGTGTTTTAACTGTTTTTTAAAGATGGGGTTTTTAATATCTTGTTATTCAACAATGTCATTTAATTTTTTAAAATTTTTCTAAATTAATGTTTTAGTGCGATCTGTTTAAAATTATTGTAATGCCACCTTGAACCACATTTTAGAAGAAAGGCAGAGTAGAAATTCTGTAAATTAATAAAATAAAATTTTGTTCTAGATTGTCCCAAAATGGACTCTGGAGGCTGTGGAGAGCATTTCCACCACATTTGAAGCACGGGGGCCCTCCTAGGTTCAAAAACAATTTCTGCAGCTTTTTTTAAAAAATTGTCCCTAAATACTCCAAAATACGCACTAGAGAGCATGGTGTGCACTCCCACCACATTTTTCAGCTCCCTGTGCCAATTTAGGCCCCAGAGAGACCTTCCACCTGTGTAGTACCTTATGAAATGTCTCATAATCCAGAAATGAACCTAAGCCATCTTCAGGTTTTTTTTCCTTTCCTGTGGGGATTTTGCCTTTGGGGGGGGGTCTTTGCTGCCACCAAGGGGGCCTGGGTTAAAAAATTAGTCCCTAGTCTTGCCATAGTTGCCATCCTGACCTACAGCAAGACTCAGAATAATTATATAATTAGGGCCAAAATGACTCTAGAAATCATGCTACTCTAAAGTTGTTGTTGTGCACCTTCAAGTTGTTTCCAACTTATGGCAACCCTAAGGTGAACCTATCACAGGATCTTCTGGGGGCTGACTGTGTGCAATGCACCCAAAGTCCCTCAGTGGGTTTCCATGGTCACACTAAGAATCAAACCATGGTCTCCAGGGTTAATAAAGGCCAACATGTTGGAGTAAAAATGACTGAAGTTTTGTGCAACTGTTTTCTGGCAGGCAAATTAATTAAAATAGGGAGCTGTACTGGAATTATAACTGAGCCAATCTGTACTTCTTATTTCATAGTCAGTTATATCTTATCTATCTCTTGACCAACAATTTTTAACATTTACTTAGTAAATCAAAATAAACCTCTACCTCGACTAGATATTTTACAGTTATATCAAAAGGGAAGATTATTAGGTAGGTATTCATATTTTATTTCACTATATTTTATTTCAATATACTTCAACATTATATCTTACTTTATTTCACTGAAATTATGCTGTAAATTAAGATTTTGTTATGTATTTTATTTATTTCTTCTATTTTCTTTTAATATTTTGTCTTTATTATTGTTGTATTGAAATTGGGTTCTTTTGTTGTTATACAAATGTTTATGGATATATCATTTGTTTGAAGTTCCTTAGATAGATAGATAGATAGATAGATAGATAGATAGATACAGAGATAGATAGGTAGATAGATTTTCTTTTTTTTTAACAATAAAAAGAATTTAAAAAAATATTTTATGTAGGTCATATCATGCATTAAAATGATAATAAAAATATATTTTAAAAAAGGTAAAAAAATAACTGAGCCAATCTGAGCAAGAAGGAGAACCATTAAGTCAGATGGTAATAGCTCCTTCCCCTTCCTTAAGAAGCAGGCAGAACCTTAAGGATGCTCATGAAATGAAGCATTCATTGTTGCCCACCTCATTCAACAAGTTTTGTGGCTCAGCAGGGCGGATGTCCCATGTCCTAGTCCAACACTCTAAATGTCACACTCCTCTGGCAAAAATGATGATACAGCAATGAATCAAGGGTGGAGGGAATGTCAAATGATTGTTTTACTACTTCCACAATTGGGGCGGCCAAAATAATGTCCCAGTCTGATGATACTAACCAGGGGGAGGAGTCAGCTAGGGGGAAGGGGCCTTATTAGAAGCTACCAACGGCCCTCTAGCTCATTTCCTAGAAGAGAGAGCAGAGGAGAGCTGGGTCTGTGAAGGCATCCTAGACCAGGTGTGTTTACAGGCTTGTGGGGCTGTGCTTGTTTTGCTGGTTGTTTGCCTGCTATTGTTTGCTTGCTATTGTCCTGGCCATGTGCTCTGCCTGATCACATGGTCTGACTAACCAGGGGGAGGAGTCAGCTAGGGGGAAGGGGCCTTATTAGAAGCTACCAACAGCAAGCGCCTTTGGCGCACGCAGTTGAAGTCCTTTACTTCAATCCTCCAAGTTTAACCCTTGGCAATCAATAGAACTATCGTAGCTTACACAGCTAAATCTCAGAAAGAAAGCGCAGTTATTCTTTCTTGAGCTTCATCCTGTACTACTCTCTGTAGTTTCAAGGATGGAAGGTGAGGGAGCTGTTGCGGTCACCTGTAACACTTGTGGCATGTTCCTTTTCTTGCCACAAGAGGTTCTCGGGTACACCTGCACCAAGTGCAAGCTGGTCACCTTCTTGGAGGAGAAGGTTCGCCAGCTGGAGGCACGAATTTCTGATCTCCATCTTATTAGGGAAGGGGAGGAGTTTTTGGATAGGGCAGAGAAGACCTACCGGAAGACTGAATGCACGGAGGAGCTGCCAGATCAGGAAGTCACAACACTTTGCCAGGAAACGGAGGCTTGGGCGAATGTCACACGGAGGAGTAAAAGGACCAGGAATGTAACAGAGACTCTTAAGCTACACAATCGCTTCAAAGTACTTGGCCTTACGAACAACGAGGAGCACCACATGGAGGCAACAGAATGTCAACAAGAAGGAATCAAACTTCACCAACAGGAATTAGATCAACGCTCCCAGCCTAAACAGAATGCCCAGGCAGTCCTAGGAGAACATGTTCGTTGAGGAGCCCAGGACAAGTCTCAGAGGAGGCGAGTTCTGGTTGTTGGGGACTCTTTGCTCAGAGGAACTGAAACGGCAATTTGCAAACCGGACAAGCTCAATTGAGAGGTCTGCTGTCTTCCTGGGGCCAGGATCAACCACATAACGGAGAGTGTTTGACCAGACTGGTCAAACCCACTGACCAGAAGCCCCTCATTTTTGTTCATGTCAGAACCAATGACACTGCGAGGAGCAGCCTTTATCACATTGCAAAGGACTACGAGCGTATGGGGACCAAGCTTAAGGACCTTGGTGCGCAAGTGATCATTTCGTCTCTCCTCCCTGTTCAAGGATACGGCGCACGTAGGGAAAGGGCAATAGCAGAGGTCAACAACTGGCTCCGCATGTGGTGCCGCTGGCAACGGTTTGGGTTTTTGGAACATGGCCTGAATTTCCACGAACATGGGCTTCTGGCGAGGGATGGGCTGCACCTCACAAAACTGGGCAGGAATGTTTTTGCAAACAGTCTCGCAAGGAGGATTAAGAGGTCTTTAAACTAAGTTTCTCTGGGGAGGGAGACAATATTATTCAGGGCAAGGACTCGGAGAGCGCAGGGGGGAAAGGCCCAAATGATACTGGACAAGTAGTACAAGCGGCCAATGGTGGGAGGAGTAGAAACAATAGTACAGGACTTGCAGGAAGGGCCCGGGGACTTAAGTGTCTCTACACTAATGCAAGGAGTATGGGAAACAAGCAGGACGAACTTGAACTCCTAGTACAGCAAAATAAATATGATTTGATAGGCATCACTGAGACCTGGTGGGATGAGTCTCATGATTGGAATATAGGAATAGAGGGGTATAGCCTATTTTGTAAAAATAGACCAAACAAGAAAGGAGGAGGAGTAGCCTTGTATGTCAAGGATGTTTTCACCTGTGAAGAGATCCAGGACTTAAACCCAGAAAGCCAGGTAGAGAGCATTTGGGTAAGAATTAAGGCAGCGAGAAACAATAGGGATATTCTGGTGGGGGTTTACTACAGACCTCCAACCCAGGCTGAGGACTTGGATGATGCCTTCCTCAACCAAATGACTGCACATTCAAAGAGGAGAGATACAGTAATAATAGGAGACTTCAATTACCCGGATATATGCTGGCAGTCAAACTCTGCCAAGACAGCAAGGTCCAGCAAGTTTCTTGCTTGTCTTGCAGACAACTTCATGGTCCAGAAGGTGGAAGAGGCCACAAGGGGATCAAATATTCTAGATCTGATCCTGACCAACAGGGACGACCTTGTTAATCAGGTAGAAGTGGTTGGATCTTTAGGGGGGAGTGACCATGCCCTATTGGAATTTGGCATTCAGTGGGAAGGAGAAGATAAGGGTAGCCAGACACTCATCTTAGATTTTAAAAAAGCAGACTTCTGTAAACTTAGGGAGCTGCTGGCTGGAATTCCGTGGTCAGGAACAGTGAAAGGGAAAGGAGTTCAGGAGGCATGGGAGTTCCTTAAAAAAGAGATACTGAAGGCACAGTCTAAAACTGTGCCAATAAGGAGGAAAAATGGAAGGCATCTGAAGAAACCAGAATGGTTGACTAAAGAACTCTCAGCTGAGCTAAGTGTTAAGAGAAACATGTATAGGAAATGGAAGAAGGGGGAAACCACCAAAGAAGAATTTAAGCAAGTAGCCAGGAAATGTAGGGAGGAGGTCAGAAAGGCTAAAGCACAGAACGAACTTAGGCTGGCCAGAGACATTAAAAACAATAAAAAGGGCTTTTTTAAATATGTCCACAGCAAAAGGAAAAAGGAGGAGACGATAGGGTCGCTGCGCAGAGAAGTTGGCGAATTACTCACAGGGGGCAGAGAAAAGGCAGAGCTACTTAACACCTTCTTTGCCTCAGTTTTTTCCCAGAAGGATACAAGCACTCAACCTTGTGGTTGGGGAGCAGGTGAGGAAGCAGGAGAATTGAGGCACATAATAGATAGAGAGATGATACAGGAATACCTGTCCACACTGGATGAATTCAAGTCTCCAGGGCCAGATGAATTGCATCCTAGGATATTAAAAGAGCTGGCAGAGGTCATTTCGGAACCGCTTGCTATAATCTTTGAGGAATCTTGGAGGACAGGAGAAGTTCCAGCAGACTGGAAGAGGGCAAATGTTGTCCCCATCTTCAAGAAGGGGAAAAAAGAGGACCCAAATAATTATCGCCCAGTCAGCCTGACATCAGTACCCGGAAAGATCCTGGAGCAGATCATTAAGCAGTCAGTTTCTAATCACTTAGAAAGGAACGCGGTAATCACGAGAAGTCAACATGGATTTCTCAAAAATAAGTCATGCCAGACTAATCTTATCTCTTTTTATGATAGAGTTACTAGCTTGATAGATGAAGGGAATGCTGTGGATGTAGCATATCTCGATTTCAGTAGGGCCTTCGACAAAGTTCCCCATGATATTCTTGCAAAGAAGTTAGTAAAATGTGGGTTGGACAGGGCTACTGTTATTTGGATTTGTAATTGGTTGACCGACCGAACCCAAAGGGTGATCACGAATGGCTGCTTTTCATCCTGGAGAGAAGTGACTAGTGGGGTGCCACAGGGTTCTGTCCTGGGCCCAGTGCTGTTCAATATTTTTATCAACGACTTGGATGAAGGAATAGAGGGCATGCTCATCACATTTGCAGATGATACCAAATTGGGAGGGGTTGCTAATACGCCAGAGGACAGCATCAAAATTCAAAATGACCTGGATAGATTGGAGAGCTGGGCCAAGGCGAACAAAATGAAATTCAACAGAGAGAAGTGTAAGGTCCTACACTTAGGTAGAAAAAATGGAATACAGAAATATAGGATGGGGGACACGTGGCTGGATAGCAGTACGTGTGAAAGGGATCTAGGAGTCTTCATAGATCACAAGCTGAACATGAGTCAGCAGTGTGATGCGGCAGCCAAGAAAGCCAATGCAATTCTTGGCTGCATCAATAGGAGTATGGTGTCTAGATCGAGAGAGGTACTGGTACCACTCTACTCTGCTTTGGTTAGACCCCATCTTGAATACTGTGTCCAGTCCTGGGCACCCCAATTCAAGAAGGATATTGACAAGCTGGAGCAAGTCCAGAGGAGGGCGACCAAAATGGTGAGAGGCCTGGAAACAATGCCCTATGAGGATAGACTTAGAGAGCTGGGTATGTTTAGTCTGCAGAAGAGAAGGTTAAGAGGGGACATGATAGCCATGTTTAAATATTTGAAGGGATGCCATGTAGAGGAGGGAGAGGGCTTGTTTTCTGCTGCTCCAGAGACCAGGACAAGGAGCAATGGATTCAAGCTACAGGAAAGGAGATTCCACCTGAACCTCAGGAAGAACTTCCTGACAGTCAGGGCTGTCCGGCAGTGGAATCTGCTGCCTCGGAGTGTAGTGGAGTCTCCTTCCTTGGAGGTTTTTAAGCAGAGGCTTGATGGCCATCTGTCGGGAGTGCTTTGAGGGTGTTCCTGCATGGCAGGGGGTTGGACTGCATGGCCCCTGTGGTCTCTTCCAACTCTACATTTCTATGATTCTGTGATTCTATACAAACTAACACAGCCCTGAAACAGCACATGTTGTTGTCATCTGATATGAAATTTGTGTTTCTCATGCTACTACTTTCAATTGTTCTTCTGAAAAGACTGAGGCCCGTTCCGCACTTTACCTTCTTCCAGCACTGGGGTGCAGGGATCGCGCAAGGAGCCTCCAGCAAGAGGCTCTCGCATCCAGGGTCCTTCAGCTTTGCACGAGGTACCTATTCATGCAAGAGCTTGGCCTCTTCCTTCTGCAGTGCATCCTGGGACCTTCCCAGGCTGCGCTGGGGCAGGAAGCGAGACCGGCCTGGCTCTGGAGGCTTCACACACCAGGTAAGTGCGCATGGGGCCTGGGAGCAATGCGCGATCATGCACCATTTTCGGCTTCTAGCTGAAAATGAAAAGGTGCATGATTGGCACCTGCTGACCCCTGGAGCATTGCGTTATTGTGAGTGCGTCGTGCAGACTGCTACCCACAATCACGCAATGCTCCAGATGCCCTTTCGCATGGAAAATGCCATGCGGAAAGGACCTGAGAGAAGAATCTCTTCTTCTGAAAAATCTCAGGGCCTATCACACTACATTCTCATAGTGTTATTATTCCACTTTAACTGCCATGGCAACATTCTGTGGAATTCTGGGGTTTGTGGTTTTGTGAGGCCTAAGAGCTCACTGGCGGAAAATTCTAAATGTTCCTCCTAAACTTCAGATCTCAGGATTCCATAGGATGGAACCATGGCAGTTAAAGTGGAATAATAGTGCTATAATAGTCTGTATGATGGAGACCTCAGTCTTTTCAGTATAAACTCACAGTATTCCATATATCTAGGGCAAGGCCGGGGAAAGTGTGGCCTGTGGGACACATGCAGCCCATTTTTTGCAGCCCCCCCAAGTCTCCACAATGAAATAAAGCACAATTAACATTGGTGTGGTTTGCTGCCCAAATTTGGTAGCAATCTGTGGGATCTTCCATACTACACAACTATAGCACTATGATTTCACTTTAATTACCAGGGCAACATCCTGCAGAAGCCAGAGATTTGTAGTTTGAGGAGGCGTTAAGAGTTCTCTGGCAGAGAATTCTGACCCTCATTAAACTATGATTCCCAGGATTCTACAGGAAGCTACCATGGTAGTTGAAGTGGAATCATAGCATTATAAGTGTACGGTGTGAACAAGCCTACTGCGTCTAGTATTTACAGGCTTTTATAGAGCTTCAGAGTTGTTGCTGGAACTGGAAAGATTCATCCATCTCAAAGATCATTCGATCTCTGTATTTTTCTTAACGATACTCCTCCCCCAACCTCAGAGCCACAAGTGCAACCTTCCTTTTTATTTTTGTTTCCTCGCCATCTCACCTGCAGCTGACTACAGTTAAAGAGGCAGCAGAGTGGAAGCCCTCCTTAAAAAGGGGAGCAGGAGAAAAAGTGAGGGAATATCTGTATCATAAACAAGGAAGTGAGAGCAACAGTGTGGCAATTTATGCTGGAATTAAAATTAATCATTTATTAATTATAGGTGCTTTTTAGCTGGGGCAACTGGTGAGGGAGGTGTGGATTAACTATAGAGGGGAAAGAAAATTGCCTTTTCAAAGTGGTAGAGGCACTGAGAGGAATAAATAATTATAGAGGGGTAATATTTACAATTCAATATTCATACATTATTTTGATTAGTAAATAATCAGTAACTCAACATGCATACAATATATATATGCCTTTCTAGTTATTCATTATTGTGTCAATCCTGCTTTTGAGTCAGCACTTATGTGTTCAGTTTTCATTTTTTATTACACTAATTCTTAATTTTCATGTTGTCAAATGGTTGTTATAGTCAGTTAAAATAAAAAAGGGAGGGAAACCCAGGATTTTATTTGTTATTATTACATTCAGACAGCTTACAGAGGGAGGCTGTCTCTCTTCACGGAAATGGGCAACAGATTGGAAGGCATCACGGAGGAGCAGAGTCAGCAAAGCTTCTTGAAAGAGCAATGTGTGACTGTTCTTTCACTTAAGAACCTTAATTGTAAAGATCAGTACATTTAATGAAATAAAAATGAACTGATCAGGGTTAAAGCAATTGATTAACTGTGGGCATACATATATATAGCTGATTTTAACCATATGGATCAGCTTTCTATAACCAAACATTAAATAAGCAGTTTGAGTACTGAACTATGTATTGAACTCTGACTCTGGAGATTGAACTATGACTCTGGAGACCAGGGTTAGAGCCCCTACTCAGAAAAGGAAATTTACTCAGTGACCTTAGATGCATCACAAACTCTCAGCCCTAGAAAATCCCATGACAGGTTTACCTTAGGCTTGCCATAAGTCAGGAATGACTTTAAGACACACACACCAGCAGCAAATAATAATATCATTATTAATAACAAAAACTTTTTCAAAATAATAGTAAAAAGTGTGGCTCTTGAGCATTTGCCTAACCCAGAAAGTGGCTCCCAGGCACACCACAGTTCCCTGTCTCAATCTAAGGACTGTCATTTAGAGAGACAGACAACCTGAAGCTGTGGTTCTCAGCCTTTGGTTTTTTAGATTTTTGGACTTCAACTCCCAGAATTCCTAAGTATTGGTCATATTGGCTTGGATTTTTAGGAGATGAAGCTCAAAAAATTTGGAGGACTAAGGCCCTTTCTGCACAAGGAAGTTAAAACGGGCCAAGGCGTCCTGTCAGGGAGGTCGTCCGCACCTTGGATTGGACTAGGTTCGGACTATTTACCTTAGTTCTTCACCTTAGTCTGATCCAAAATGCCCCCAAGTGGTCCTCCAGCGTACTAAGTGAAGACCGGAAAAATCCAGTCTTTCAATCTTCTGGAGCACGCCATTTCGTACCTGCTCACTTGTGCAGATGCGCAGGCTCACACCAATGCGAGCCTGCGATCAGCAGAGGGCGGGTTGTGGGTGTGGTCAGCATCAGCGGTTGGTCCGGACCCACGAAGAACAGGAAGCCGCCATTTTCAGCCTCCGCAGTGGGGATCTACGGACCTCGCACTGCTCCGATTCGCTCTGCAACAGGAGAGGAGCCCTGCAGAAGGGCTTAGGGGAAAGTGCGCATTGCTTTGAAGAGAGAAGAACCTGTAAGTAACGGCATGGAGCGATTCACTCGCCTCGTGCGGAAAGGGCCTAAGTGTTGATCAAAAGTTCGCCTTAAAAAAAACAACCTTGAAGTTTAAGAAGCACTGACAGGGACCTTGTAACATAAACCCACTTAAAATCAAAGAATTCTGAGCCTTGGATATAAGATTTGTTCTGAGTGCTATAACTGAATGGAGCTCACTCTCATTTGGTACAAAAATTCACTCAAGTTTCTTTCATTGATTCAGTATAATTTTAGGTCATAGGTGAGGTGAGAATATTATTCTTTTTTTTATAGTTCAACAGTCAGGAGTCAGAAATTGTTTTTAAAATACTTCAAGTCACCCACAGAAGTTCTTGTTCTAGCTCATCTATTGGGATGGGAGACACCAGAAACCTGACTCAAGAGAATGAAGGGTAAAATATATGCAAAACAGCTTTCAAGTGTACTTAAAGAAAAAAATAAAACTGTCTAAACTGAATCGAATGGCTCCAATAATATATATTTGATGACAAGGGGAATTAAATAAAACAGGAGTGATGAAACCATGAAATGTTTATGGTGAGGTAGTCCAGATAACTGATTATTAACTGTTACCCAAACAGTGTCTTGGCAGTAGACACACAGAAGCCACAAGGCAGACTGATTTGAAATTAAAGTTATTGGGAAATGTCAGTTCCACTTTAGCAATGTGCTTGCAGAAAGAAAAGTCCTATTTGTGACATTGCTGGTTTCACATGCATATTGTGTGGCATGCATTTTGATGTTCTTCCTTCAATGAGATCTCCCAATCAAAGCAAGTTCTTAAGAGGGCTGCTACGTGACTTCCTGATTCAAACATGGATCTCACTATGACAAGGATTTGTGCCACACAAAGTCCAGAGTCAAAAGCTTTTGCAAGTGTTTGATTCAAACCTCTGGCAAAAGTGGTCCATTCCTCCCCTGCCCCCAGTTACAACATTCCAGCATACTAGACCACATGAAGGTGACACTGCAGAAGCAGGTGTGAAAAGCCCAACAATCAAGAAGTCTTGTCATTTCTGCATGTTCAAGTCATTCTCCCCAAGTTGAATCCTGGGTCATCTGGAAGGTCAGCATGTCTGGGCTTCCCTTGGATCAGTGAAAAAAAGGGAGTCTCATAGCATTCCTTTCTGCCCAAGACACATGACCTGTCCATGACCTTCTTAACCAGAACTTCTTAAGCTATCTGATGAGGTGAACTGGGGTTCTCCTCTCACAATGTGCCAGGGACTAGTACCATATTTTTGCCCATCGGCTACAGTGGTTACTTTCTTTCCTAAGGACTCTCCAGGGACTGGCAGCTGATGACTCAGGAACCAGTAACAGTCCATGGACCATTAAAGTAGCATTGTCCTATTTATTAATTTAATTTTGATTCTGCCTTTCTCCCAGCACAAGATTCAAGTCAGCTTACAAGAAGCTGAAACACAGTACACCTAGATAGATAGATAGATAGATAGATAGATAGATAGATAGATAGATAGATAGATAGATTTTAAAAAAATTAAACAACTGTTTTGTTTAAAAGTACAAGTTAAAAACTGTTTTAAAAAGAAAAACTAAAAAAATAAGAAAAAGAACAGACACAACACATCCCATAAAAACATGGTCTTCTGCAACATGTTAAAAACTCAAGTCCTGCCTAAATAAAAAGGTGGCTTCTGCAAAAATGACAGCAGGGAGAGAGCCAACTGAAACGCCCATGGAAGGTAGTTCTACAACTTGAGAGCAGCCACTGAGAAGGTTGTGCCCTCACCAAACATGCCTGTGATGGTGGTGGAACTGAGAGAAAGCCCTCCTTTGAGGATCTTAGGACTTGGACCAACTCATATAGGGAAATACATTCTTTCAGTCGGTGTAGTCGGTGCTGTTTCAATGAGAAAATTACATGCGCACTACAACCAGCCTGTTGGAAAATTACCAGCATTCTCTCTCTCCCCCATTTCGTTGTTAGAACAAATGGGATAGCTAGCTCAGGGCCTGCCTCTGTGTATGCATGCTCTATCTTTCACACTTACTCTCTCTGCTTTTATTGCATGATCATAAATACCTTTAGGGCCCAGGTCATCAGATCATGTGACCTAGAAGTGTATCCTGATAGGAAGAAAGTTAAGTCTTCCCAAAATAGAAGGAGACATCTTTGTCCTTCTTTGTTCTTCTTCTTCTCTTCCTTGCTCCCTCATGGATCCTATCCTATGAACTCTGCATGCCTCCAAACCATCAAGATGGTGGTGAGTGATACCGGAGATTACCTTCTACTTCTTTAGATAGTTAAAGGTAGCAAACCCTCAATGGATATGTAGATGAAGAAGTTCTTTAGTAAACTTCTAAGTGTTTATTAAGAAACTGCCTGTGTGTATTGCATTTAATTGGATCAAGCATTCTCAAGCCACGAGTACTTTAACAAAGAGAACTTTACCCGTTTCTACTGCACAATTCTGCTAATAAGGTTAAATCTTAACGGGTTTGATCTTATTTCCTACAACACAGCCCAAGTCAGTAGCCTGGCCACAACATCTTGGACCTGCTGAAGTTTCTGAACATTTTTCAAAGGCAGCCCCATGTAGAGTGTGTTAAAGTAATCCAAATGTGATATACTTAAGACATGTATCACCATGGTCAGAACTGACATCTCAAGGAACAGGAGCAGGTGGCACACCAGTTTTACTTGTGCAAACATACTCCTTGTCACTGCCAAAAGCTGGACATTCAGGCTCAAATTTGAGTACAGGAGTATACCCAAGCTTTGAAAGTGAGATTTTGTCAGGAGGGGTGTAAGCCCATCCAGCTCAGGCTGAATTCCCACAGCATTATCTGCTTTTCAACTGATCAGGAACACCTCTATCTTCTCTGGATTAAACTCCAACCTGTTTGTCTGCATCTAGTCCACCACCAACAGTAGACATTGGTTTAGCACAAAGACAGTTCCCTTGGAATTAGATGGAAAGAAGAGGTAAGAATTGGGTGTCATCAGCATACAAATGACACTCAGCTGCAGACCCCAGATAACCTTTCCCAGCGGTTTCATGTGGATCTTAAATAGGTGCTCTTCTCCAGCCATTCCCAGCCACACCTTCCCACCCTGGTGCACAATTGATATGAGGTGAGGGGCTGTAACTCAAATGAAGAAATTTAATCCATGAAACCTAATCTAGAGTGATAGTAATCTCTGAACGCCAACAATCAACCCCTGCTAGTAATCTTTATCTAAGAACACCTCCTGCTAGACATACCCTCCAGTTTGGAAAGGAGGATCTGGTCATCTGGTAGTGAGGATGAATCCAAGGTGAACAGGATGGACAGAAGAAACTCCCAAGTGATACCTGGCAAGAATGGGCACCTACTGCAGCCCAGAGGACTAAAACTGTATCACACACCTTCCAGTCATACCTCCGAACTATCAGTCTAACTTCACCAGTGTTAAGGGAGATGTCTTCCACCCATTAAGCCCTCCTCATGTAATCACATTGAGAATCTGACACTAACTCTCCAACCATTAGGATTCTCCAAAGAAGTCCAGTGTAAAAGTGGTTGCAAACTGTCTTTCTTCATAATCAAAACTACCATCCAAGATCTTTTCCCCTAATTTTCTTGGGCAGATAAATCTCCAAGAGATCCTCCTTATCCTCAAAGACAGAGGAAATCAGTGCTGGGTCAGTGGCCCCTTCTGCATCCCCCACCACTGGAGGCCTCTAAGGCTGACTGGTCCTCACTTGCCTCCTTTTGAGAGTCCACCAAAGCAGGAACAGGCATAAATCCTCTACTGAAGATCATGTTTCAACCCCAGAAGTCTCACTGGAGGTTCCAGTGCTGTCTGACCCCTTTTGAGCTTTGGCTAACTTGCAATAACTCCATCACCTGCCCTGCTTCTTGTTGACTGCCCTGTCTCTCTTTACCAAGGCCCTCTCTACACTTGATGCACTGCTGCAGGAATTGGCAGAAGAATGCTTGGCCTCTACATCCCTTCCTAGCTTGCTGCCCCCAGGCTTTCTTGGAGTCCTCTGAGGTCTCTCATGAAGGCAGTGCAGCTGCTAGTGTCTCGCTTGAGTTGCAATAACACCACAGTGGTTCCATTTTGTCTCCAAGTGGCTCCAATGTCTGCAAAAGGCCCTGAAGCACCGATTCATTGCTGGACTTTTTGGCTCTAGATCTCATGGTTGTGGTTACTTTTCCTGTGGGGCTGAACTCTTCCTCTCAGCGGCATCCATTAACCCACAGCTTCCACACTTTTCTGCACTAGCCCTTGGTGCAGGGTGCTGAATTCTTCTGGTGCTTCTGTCATCCTTTCTTTGCCTTGACTGACACTGCATGACCCCATTCTCTGTACCATAAAAGAGAATTGATAAAGTGATGATGAGCTGCACAAGTAAAGCCCCAATCTGGGACCTAATGCATGTCAAGAATAAGATCTATCACTGAGGAATTTCAGTCCTTTCACAGATGCTGAGGATAAAAGGGAGGGGAAAAGGTTAATGTGAATAAGTAGAAAGACTTTTTTAAAAGTTCACCCAGCTATAGAAAATCTAATGGAGTCATGCTGATTCTTCTGGAAATTTCATGTAGAGAATAAATTTGCTCTTTAGATCTTGCCAGGACTTCCTTGGGCCTCGCTGAGTCTTTTCTTGGAGTGGTTCTTAACTTTTTCTTTGCCAAGCTGTAAATATAATTTGTTTCAGGGAACCCCAAGCCTTAATTCAAGATTTAAATATTTCAGTTAGATTAAAATATTCAAATATTTATATAAATATTCAAGTATTTGTTTAAAGCTGCACATCAATTTCCTACCCTTATCCCATATTCCTCCATCCAGTAGACAATGCAAAGGAAAGGAAGCTTGTTAATGGTCTGTAGAGTAGCATCCTGAGATCCTTCAAGTGCCAGGAGAGCAGAATAAATTGGAATTTCCTGAGGGAAGGTTATGAACGGGAGGAAGGCCTAAAGAATAATTTCTTTTGCCCTTTCTTTCCCCAAAAGCAGCACCTGGAAATTAAGGCTCTCAATGCTGATTTAGAGGAAAGCGCAAAAAAAATGATGTTTCCTTCTGAAGGAACAGCAGGAGAGTAGAGAGGGTAAGTGCTTCTTTTGAAAGCACCTACCCTCTCTACTCTCTCAGTGTTCCTTCAGAGGAAAATGGCATTTCTTTCATGTTTTCTTCCAAAAGAGCACTGAGATCCTCACTGCTTTACTTCCAAGCAGCCACAAGGGACTCTCTTCTATTCTCTTGGCTGCTCTGCCACACTGCCTTGCCCTGAGATCAAGCAGCATTGCCACACTCACCACAAAAGGCCTGGGCTGAGTGTCTTCCCTCATGTTTTGGGCTTTCCTCTTGCCTTCCTGCCTTCTGGGCTTTCTGGCACACCTGTGCCTGAAGCCTCCAGTGGAGGATGAGATGCCCACTGGCATATCATTGCTGCTGCTGCCACCATTGTCTCTATTGTCTTTGAGGAATCCAGGACATGCTGCATCAACTGGCCAGGACATTTCTTAGTCTCTTAAATCCAGGTTTTTCCCCATTTTCCAGGATAAATGGCAACCCTACGCAGACCCCTTGTGAGGGATTAAGAACCATTGTACTAAAACACTTCTCAGCCAAGCCTATGTTGTCCCCAGATGGGCTGCCTCCAAGAAGCTGCAACATCTTCTGAGAGCAGCTGCCCCTCTGCATGTATGAAGACAGGGCACATGGTTACATCACCAAGCCCTTAATGAGTTAGCCTCCTTGTGGGTTATGCGTAGAAAGGGGCACCACCACCAAAACCTTAAAAGTGGCTACGAGTTTTGTCTTGATTTATGAGCTTTCATTTATAAAAATGGGTGTGTGTGAAGAAGAGAGTCTCTACTCAGGCATACAGAGAATCTAGTGATACTTTTTAAACAAAGGCCCTTTCCGCACATGGCGAGGGAAACGCTCCCTGCCGCTACTCACCAGCTTTTTGGTGGGTCCGTTTGGGTCCGTCCTGACGAGGAGCAGTGCGAGCTCATCGCTCCACACTGCTCTGGCATCCAAAATGGCGGCTTCTGGTTGGTGGAGACTCTCCACCAACCAGAGAAGCTCGCCGGCCTAAAGCCTGCCCCCGGCAGATCTGCAGGCATGCACTAGTGCACGCCTGCAAATCTGCACCAGAGCGCGGCGACGGAGCGACACGGGGTGGCATGCTCCATGCTTTTTAAAAACCTCTTAAAAGAGGTTTTTAAAAAGCACTCTGCGTGACCAGTTCCAGTTGCTCCAGAGTGGACAGAGGTGCGGAACTACGAAAGGTAGTCCGCCCCAGTCCACTCCACAGTGCAGAAGACCTCCGTTGGAGGTTGCTCTGCACCGTTTTAATAGGCTGGTGTGGAAAGGGCCAAAGACTAACAAATTTTATTTAGTATAAGCATTCATAGACTACAACCTAATTCATTGAAGGTATGGAGCTATGAAGAAGTATGATCTGAAAGAAGAGCCAGAGAAGCTGAAATCCTGTTGATGAACCATGATAAGGTTACACTAGCAGAGACACATTTTCCAGGCTGATACAGCAGCAGTGAGAGGAGACACATAAATTCTTATCAGTGCTTATTGGGAAGGGAGAGAGTTGCAATATCTTTTTTCTCCTGTGCATGACTTCCATATGGATCCTCAAAGTAAGAGTTTTCTGGGAAGGCTGTCTTGGAAAAAATCAATCAGTGAACATTTCAGCATGCTACCTCTTCTCCAAAAACAAAGGTCTAAGATTCAGTTGTGATGGAATTACAGAGATTTGCTCACTGCAAGCCAACAAATCCAAAATGCTCTGGTACAGAGGGAGAAGAACAGCCAGATCATATCCCCAGCACAGCAGGGTTTGTTGTTGTTGTTGTGTTACTAAAAAAGAAAGAGAGGCATGAATGGAGGACAGACAAAACTCTTGAAGCACTCGAAGACAGGTGAGAAGCAAAAGGAAAAGCTAACAGAAATAGGGTCAGAACTTGTGTGCAGGAACAAGGAGAACTACTATAATAAGCAGTGCAGAGAAATGGAAGGTGACAATAAAAAAGAAGAACAAGAGACAAGAAAGAGACAAGAGACAAGATCCAAGAAATAAAAGGGAAAATTAAACCAACAGTAGAGTTGTTATACAACCAGCCGGGGAACACATTACATGACCAAGCAGAAATAAAAAGCCGATGGAAACAATACATGGGAGAATTACATAAAACAGACGAAAGCATCACAGATTCATTCATGGAAGAGCCATTTGAAGATTAACCTACAATTTGAATCATAAAAGCTGTACTCAGAGCACTTGAAAGAAATAAATCACCAGGAACAGATGCTAGAGACAGAATCTACTCTAGTTCTAACCAAAATTTGTCAGCAAATATGGAAAACAAATGAATGGCCCACAGGCTGAAAATACTCAATATACATTTCAATCCCCGAGAAAGGAGACATCAGGGATTGCAGTTACCACAGGACCATTGCATTAATCCCCCATGCAAGCAAGGTGACAGTCGCGTAGGGACAGGGGGGCAATGGATGGTTTGCTCTGGGTGGCAATGTTTTTGGGGTGTCCTAGCCCATAGCTATGCCCCTGCACGCCCTGGCCATGCACAGCAATCATGCCCATACACACAGTGGCCATGTCCCTCATGCCGTAACCCTGCCCCCTTCCCACCCCCCTCCACACACTCCAAGCTCCACCACTGCATTACTTGAAATGTAATGCTAGAGAAGAGTTCTACAGATATTGTGAACTGCTGAAAATACAAATAAGTATGTCCTAAAGTAAATGAGTACTGAACTTTTCTTAGAAGCCAAGATGACTAAACTAAAACTGTTCTGCTTTGAACATATGAGAAAACCTGACTCACTAGAAAAGATAGTAATGCTCAGTAAGATAGAAGCCATTAGGAAAAGAGGAAGACCGCATTACAGATGGATAGACTCAGTCAAGGAAGCCATGGCCCTGAGTCTGCAAGACCTGACCAGGACTGTTGATGATAAGGTGATTTTGAGGTCTCTCATCCATAGAATTGCCTTAAATTAAAGTCAGCGTGATGACAATTAGCAACAATATGCCCATTTGGATGACATTCTATCTTTCTCTGAAAGTTGCATGCTATTTTCATAAATTCTAAATGAAACAGAATTTGGTTCTTCAAAATATTAGCTTTATTGAAAGTCAAATGTGTGTCTATTTTATAAGCACTATCAGAACCCCAAAGTCACGCTTCGTAGTTTCTGTGGTTTTTGATGGTGCCAGGAAGCCCTTCAGCAGCTCTAGATGTACCAGCTGTAGAGCATTTAGCATCTCTCTAAAAAGTAAAAATTAGAATTTGCCTGTATATTTGAAGCTGTTTGTTATTATAGTCAGACAGGGACAGGCACTGTACAAACTCCTTACACCAAATGTTTTCTGCTAAGAATGCGAAGTGAATGGCTTGTATTGTCTGAGATCTTTCTTTGACTACTACCACTAATCTTCAGAATAGGATTTGGCCTTTCTTCCCTCAAATCCTTAGTCCTTGTTTCCCTCACACATAACACCCAATCTGTCTTCACTTCCTGAATGACAAGAGATTATAAAACCAAACTCTGTTCTAAGTACAGATTTTTGAAGGGTTTTTTTTCTTTGACAGTTTGCCAGAAGCATTTTGGGAACATTCTCTAGACTTGTTCCCTCCTATTCCACAAACAGTTTTACTCTGGTGTGAGAAACGGAGTCTGCCATCTAGCAAAAGTTAGTTGTGGTGAATTACAAGAGAAGCATGGATAAGGATTTGAGCTGGGTGAAGATATTGGAGATGACAACCAACATACCACCCATTTCCTATTAGATAACACCAGTATTTGCTAAAACCACGGGGATTAACTCCTTAGTATTACCTTTTATACTGTCTTTACCCGATACAAATCACTAACAGATCTCCTTCAAATTATTCTTGATGTCCTGTGAGGATTGCAAACACTCACCCACTCAGCATTCCAATTTGATATTCTACGTGGGAAATGATTGCTTCCCATGTAGTGAAGCAATAGTCAAGAGTGTGCCAAGAGCTTCCCTTCAAGCAGCTAAGTTGCTGCTAAGGGAATATTTTAGCTATACCCCAATGGTCCCACCCAGTTTGATTTTGTGTCATTCCAGCATGATCAAGCAAGGAGACATCACCTTTCGTCTCAAAAACAGAAGTGCCAGGTTTTATTCCAGAGAAGCTGTTAAATATGATATATGGAAGGAAAAATGCATATAATGAGTATATGACTTCTTACGTCTTTATCATACAATTCATCTAGTCATTTATCATCTCCCCATGGCTCCGTCTAAACTACCAGAAGCCTTGGAGTTTGATAGCTTGAAGAGTTCTTAATACACCAAGTTTTTTTTTTTTTTAAAGTCTTTTCTCTAGGCAGCATAAATAGTATGCCATAGTCCTCTGTTTGGACCTTGGGCCAAAACAATTCCTATTTTCTGATGGACTGAAATAATGAGGAAATGTTTTGGTCCAAGGTCCAGAGTAGATGACTATGAAATATTATTTATGACCTCAACTTTGGAGAAAATGAGTCTTTTTTTTAAAAAAAAGTTAGCATACAGACAACCAAAGAATAGTTTTGACCTAAAGAAAAAGTTGATATTTTTTGCCAACAGGATGCTGATATTTTTTTTGGTGTCGGCCTGTACCGAGTGTTGACATGAAATCCTGGCATTCACAGAGGGAAAAAAAAAGTGGGGATGGAGAAAGAGGTGAAAGAGTGAAAGCTAGATCCCTTCAAGCACCTTATATTGGCTAGTATATCTCTCACTATGTATATGTTCAAATTTCTGAAGGAGAATACCATCACTATACCTGAGCCAGATAATCATCACAGCCAATATAAAAGATTCTCAATTCCTACAGTCCAATGGTTGTCATATAATGGATATGAACAGGCAAATTCACCTCACCTTAAATGGTGTAGTCAAGACTGGTGATTACTTTCTTGTTGGCTATGCTATAATACGTAATGCAAAACAGCTTTTCAATTTAATGGATATTTTTAACATGGCTGATTCCTATATTATCCTCCAAGGAATTAAACCCTGTGGTGGGAAAAACATAAACATTTCTGTACAACTCTACCCAGAAAAGGCTGCTGAACTGAGAAATATGGAGTCTGAGCTCAGGACATTTTGGGAACACATGTAAAAAAACTTGCTAAAAATAGATTTCTTTCTTCTTGCTTCTGATTTTTCTTGCTTCAACTCAGCTTCCAGAACCTCAACTCAGGAGGTCTTGTGCGCTGCCTTGGCAGTAACAAGGCTTTTAATCTATCAGATACAAACATTAGATCATCTATCTCTGACAAATCTATGTTACTGAGACATAACAGCTTATCATTATGAAATTCATCAGGCAAGCTTTCTTCAAGTGAAATAAAGGCATATTTATATAGGAATTCTTTCTACAAAAGCTGCCAACAGCTATCACACCACAAAATATTTTCAGGCATCACTAAAATGCTATGGGCTTTCCCATCCTTTTTTCCCCTTAACTAGCAAACTTTTCCTACAGCTACTGGGCTTTCCTAGAATAGTTTGAAGTAAGTGTTACTAATTTGTTGTTGTTGTTGTTATCTGAATTCAACCCAACATTGGCTTGTGGAAATCCTATCATTGGGTTTTCTTGGCAAAATTTATTCAGAGAAAGTTTTCCATTGCCTTTGTTTGAGGCTGAGAGAGTGTGACTTGCCCAAGATCACCCAGTGGATTTCCATGGCCAGGCAGAGATTTGAACCCTCATGTCCCAGACTCCAAATCCAGTCCAGATCACAAACTAAGAAAGAGTGTTATAACCTTCAGAAATAATCATTTTAACAAAAAAACAAAACAAAACAAAAAACCTTTTTACACAAATAAATAAATATTTGCTGTGGAGAGTCCACTGGCACTTCTTTCTTATATTACCTTGTTGCTTTAGCACTATCTTACAAGTTGGATACTTTTCCTTACCTAAAAATGTGGGCAAATTCCAGGTCTCTGAAATTCAGTTGCGTAAGGATGAGGGGCCTATTGGGGTGGTTTGCCCTGGGCGGCAATTTTTTGAGGACCGTCCCAGCTCATAGTCATGCCCCCCGTAGCCACACCTTCTTACATTGTAGCCATGTCCCACACAACATGCCTATGCCCTCATGCAACGTAGCCCCACCCCATGCACCGTGGCCGTGCCCCCAGCCACCACCCCCCTCCATGCACTCCAAGCTCTGCCACTGCTGAAACTCAAAATTAAGTTTTTCACAGTTACCAGTGGTCAGTGTAATGCCTTTGACCTTCACACATGCTGTAGAAAGTTACATGTGTTGGTTTTCAGATCTCCTGATAGAAAGTCTCTGATAAATAGATATGCAGACAGTTCACTTGTGAGGTCTCCTAAGCAATCCCCTAGATTTATCAACAGACATACGTGAGGACCTCAGAAACAGCAATTATTTGCTGCTTGTAAGTCTTGAAATGGTTGCAAAAACATTTCTAAGGATCTGGAGCTCCACCAATCTACTGTCAGACAAATAATCTACAAATGGAGAAGAATCAAGACCACAATCACTCTACCAGGATTGGTCACTGTGGCAAGGGGCTTACTTTTTTCTCTCTCAAACTGGTATGTCATCTCTGATAAGGCATCTGATAAGGCATCCTGTCTTCTCCACAGAGATCTGCCTTCCTCCTTTATAACATCACCTTTGTGTAAAAGGGTGAGGCCTTTCAATGGTTAATTAGGACCCCTTAATAATTCAATGGTAGCATATTTCTTTAAATGCTGTATACTACTACTATATCTGAGTCAGTATTTATAAAAATAAATTGTAAATTGTATTAAGATAACTTACAAAGTATTGTAGTTCATATGCAGGTCAAAATTAATACAGTTCTTCTGAGTACTTTTAGCCCCTTTCTGCAGTAGACTGTTATAGCACTATTATTCCACTTTCAACAAACTGCAAACTCCAGGATTCCATAGGATGTTGAAAGTGGAATAGTAGCACTATAACATTCTAGTGCGGAAATGGCCTTAGATAGTTTTCCTATATCTTTAAACTCTCATATAAGCACAAGTATCATAAACAGCCCTTTGGCTACACTCTTACCAAAGACTCATACCTCAATCTAGTTCATACTTTCTGACCAGATTCTATGATGGTTTAATTACTCTTTTGCCTCTCACCAGGCTTCCACTGAGAAATTAAACTCTTCCCACACAGTTACATTCCCTGGCTGACTGAGGGACTTTAATCCCCAGCTCACTCTGACAAGAACTCTCACTGAAGGACTGCAAATGACATCCAGTCATTTGCCTTTATATATATATTTTTGCTTTTATATATATATTTTCCTCTCAGCCACCAGCCCCTTCCACACACTACTGGGCTGGGTTCTCTCCTAAGGAACTATTCTGGTTGCCTGGCACTGTGTCACAATCATCCTATGAGAATCTCTCCACGAACAAACCATTTGGTCCACACAAATACTGTTCTCAGAGTGGGGTGCCTGTTAACTTCAAATGGAGAACATTAATGGCTTTGTTTCACTGCCTTTTTTCCTGTTCATTAAAACAGGCTGGGTTGCCTTACTTTTTGTCTACATGCATACTTCCTTTATAACATCCCAAACCAAGAATGTAAGCTTTGTAACCACAAATTCATCATTTTCATTCCCCTGCACACTGTTTTATCATCTTTGCTAGATTAAGCTTCAAAAACTAGTATGATATTGTTTGAACTTTTTTGTCAGCTAAATAAAAGTATTGCCACAAGACAGATTTTGGATTTTGCTTTCCTTTGGTGAAATTTCATTTATGACCCTTAGCAAATGTGTGCATGTGAATGGGCCTTCAAGTCAACTCCTGGCAACCCTATGAATTTTACAGGCTTTTGCATTGGCAAAGAATATTCAAAGGTGGTTCTGCCAATTCCTTCCTCTGAAATATAGCCTACAGAACCTGGCATTCATTGATAGCTATCCAAGTACAAAGTATGGCTTGCTTAGCTTCCAAGATCAAGCTGGATCTGGTGCCTATTTCATCCCTCCTCCTCAGCAAACACTCCCTTGCATTTAGAAATCCTCTTGTGGTCTTCTTTTGTGAAAAGTGGAACCACCTCTTTTTTTAAAACACTGTCCCCATAATTGTTTTCCATACAGAGATAGTGCATATGAATCATCAACACTTTCAGGCTTCATTTTGTGGAAGGTAAAAACTATAATTATAACTTTTTAGGAAATGTTGTAGTACAGCAAAGTTATTATTGGTTGTGAAATACCTCCACATGTTTGTTCCATGCCCTGGCTCTACTTTATTATAGGAGATGCAGCAATGAGCATCTACTAAGGTTTTTACTGTTTGGGGCTTTATGAAATAAGATGTCAGCTTTCCCAAGATTCCCAACTTCCCTAGATAATAGGTTTTCTTCAGAATTTTCTCATGTTCTCCCATTTTGTCAGCTAATATAGGTATGAGGACATGGAGCAGAACAAAGTATTTTTATTAGTGCAAAAATACAACACACTCATCTGGTCTTTAGAAGTAAAGGAAATACATGAAATGTAGGATATATTTGCATTAAGGCAAGTGTGACTCCCTACAGGGACTGAAAGTACACATATTCATGCTAGCCCAATGAAGGAGTAAAGCAGTAGAATGGGGCCATTTCCACTCACATGTGTACTATTGTATTCTTTGCTGGTATTTCTCTCTTTCTTTATTAGACATTAGTAAAAATTTACAGTAGATTGTTTACTATAACTTACTATTGTATATATTTTACAATAGTAACTGTATACTAAAATTAAACAATCTACTATACATTTTAACTAATGTCTAATAAAAAGAGAGAAATACTAGCAAAGAAAATTTTGCCCTTGAGAAATGTTTGGAAGCTATAGCTAGTGCAAAATGCAGCTAACAGACTGGTGTCAAGTGTGCATATTAGAGACTATATAATACCAGTCCTGCAAGAACAACACTGTTTTCCAATTTGCTTCTGAGTTCAATTCAAGGTGCTGGTGTTGACCTGCAAAGTCCTAAACACCATGAGGCCAAGACTGAGATCTTCAGAACAGACCCTGTTGCATATCTCAATACCTCATGAAGTTAGGTTGGTGGGTACATATCTCAGGGCTTTCTCTGTAGCAACACCTCACCTGTGGCACTCACTACCCACGGAAGTTAGTCTGGCCGCATCTTCAGCAGGTAGCCAAAACTGTGCTGTTGCACATGGCATTCAGTGTTTGAAACTGTTGTCTTAAATATTTCAAAACTGGATTCTTAGGTTGTGTTTGGACTACTCTCAGGAATTTTTAAAGAATATTTTAATGGTTTTTTAAAATAATTAAAATCTTTGTATAGTTTTAATTATCTGTTCTTTATGTTGGGAACCCTTGTGGACTGGGAGGTGATACAGAAATACTATAACTATAACTAAATCCAGAAAGAAACCAGCTTGAAAGAGGAGCAAAAATACATTTTCTCCAAAGCTAAAAATTACCTCAACCAAGTCCCTATGGAATATAATCTCCAGACATCATCTTTGTAACTGGAATTAGTGAGGGTCTCACCATTCCAAGCCAGATGAAAATGGGCCAGTTGAAACACCAGGTGTAGGTCTTGCAGAAAACTTCCCCCCAGTGTTTTTATGGGGTGTGTGTGTGTGTGATGTGCCAAGCTTCTGGATCAGCACCATTACTCCCAGGCCACACTGAGTGGCTCCTCGACACAGACCTGGGTCTGAGTCTCACAATGGTTATGCCATTGCAAGACTTCAGATCCTGGGCATATCTGCTGACTTGGCTTATTTTACAGAGGTAACATGGAGAATTGTGAACTCTGTTTGGACACACTAACTCATCAGCTACAGCATAGAATCATAGAATCATAGAAATGTAGAGTTGGAAGAGACCCCAGGGGCCATGCAGTCCAACCCCCTGCCATGCAGGAACACCCTCAAAGCACTCCCAACAGATGGCCATCCAGCCTCTGCTTAAAAACCTCCAAGGAAGGAGACTCCACTACACACCAAGGTAGCAGATTCCATTGCCAGACAGCCCTGACTGTCAGGAAGTTCTTCCTGAGGTTCAGGTGGAATCTCCTTTCCTGCAGCTTGAATCCATTGCTCCTTGTTCTGGTCTCTGGAGCAGCAGAAAACAAGGCCCCTCCTTCCTCTACGTGGCATCCCTTCAAATATTTAAACATGGCTATCATGTCCCCTCTTAACCTCCTCTTCTGCAGACTAAACATACCCAGCTCTCTAAGTCTATCCTCATAGGGCATGGCTTCCAGGCCTCTCACCATTTTGGTCGCCCTCCTCTGGACTTGCTCCAGCTTGTCAATATCCTTCTTGAATTGGGGTGCCCATAACTGGACACAGTATTCAAGATGGGGTCTAACCAAAGCAGAGTAGAGTGGTACCAGTACCTCCCTCGATCTAGACACCATACTCCTATTGATGCAGCTGAGAATTGCATTGGCTTTCTTGGCTGCCGCATCACACTGCTGACTCATGTTCAGCTTGTGGTCTATGAAGACTCCTAGATCCCTTTCACACGTACTGCTATCCAGACACGTGTCCCCCATCCTATATTTGTGGATTCCATTATTTCTACCTAAGTGTAGGACCTTACATTTCTCTCTGTTGAATTTCATTTTGTTCGCCCTGGCCCAGCTCTCCAATCTATCCAGGTCATTTTGAATTTTGATCCTGTCCTCTGGCGTATTAGCAACCCCTCCCAATTTGGTGTCATCTGCAAATTTGATGAGCATGCCCTCTATTCCTTCATCCAAGTCATTGATAAAAATATTGAACAGCACTGGGCCTAGGACAGAACCCTGTGGCACCCCACTAGTCACTTCTCTCCAGGATGAAAAGCAGCCATTTGTGATTACCCTTTGGGTTCGGTCGGTCAACCAATTACAAATCCAAATAACAGTAGCCCTGTCCAGCCCACATTTTACTAGTTTTTTTGCAAGAATGTCATGGGGAACTTTGTCGAAGGCCTTACTGAAATCAAGGTATGCTACATCCACAGCATTCCCTTCATCTAGCAATTCACTCCCAGGACATGGGATGGGGGGAAAGGGTTCCAGGCTGGACTGGCCCCCTCCTGTGGCACGTATAGAAGGATAAAGGGGACACTGGGCACAAATTAAACTGGAGCTGCTAGATGGTTGTGGGAGGCAGAACCTTAAATTTGGGTAGATGCAGTTTGCCTCACCTCCAACCACCTGTTTATTTGCTCATCCCACAGATTAACTGATACAGTAAGTCTTGTCAGATGGTTACCAGACACCTGCTGCTTTAATGCCCTACTTGAGTATGTTTTGGCCTGATAACCATGTGGCCCAATATCCTTTCTACTTTATTTGTCCTACACATTGTCTACTAGAATGGAATTATATGTGAATGTAGCTGATTGGTATTTGTTGTATTAAAGTTGTGGCCATCCCATTTAACCCATAACACAGCATCTAGCCTGTCTTTCTCAGTGCAGTGCACAGCTGGATGGTTTCCAGCCACCTTCTTGAGCACTATTAGCTTTCAAAGCAGAGCCATATGCCATCTGCAAAATAAGAACAAACATACTGACTCAACTAAGATCTTTACTACTGCATTAAAAGGGACTTTGCTGTTTTTGTTGTTGTATGCCTTCCAGTCATTTCCAACGTATGGAAACTCTAAGGCAAACCTATCACAAGATTTTCTGGGGCTTAGAATATGGCATGCTCCCAAGGTCACCCAGTGTGTTTCCATGTCTGGGCAGGAATTGAACTCAATGCTCAAGCTACTACATCACGCTGGCTCCCTAAAGGGGAGTTACTTCTTGTTAAACAGATATAGGATGGTCTGAAGTCAATTGCAAAGGGGATCTTTGTCCCCACTCTATTTCCTCTCCTTCTCTTTCTCTTTCTCTTGTACAAACATACATCCCCCCACCTTCACTCTCTCTTCCTCACTCACAAAATAACCTCTCCCTCTCAACATAACTTGCAAAGTCAAGTTGCAAAACACAGAATGCTTGCCATCTAGCCAAGAAAATGGAGGCAAACATACTCCTCCTCAGGCCATTTCAACACTAGACTGTTATAGTGCTATTATTCCACTTTCCACTTTCAACATCCTATGGAATCCTAGGGTTTGCAGTTTAGGAAGGGGAATAAAGCACTATAACAATCTAGTGCAGAAATGGCCTTAGTGTACATACTTTTTGTGTGTAAACACAGAAAAGCAATCTGATGCCCTTTCCGCACAAGGCATGTGAAGTGGTTCATACTGTTTCTTACCATGTCTTATTGGATCCAAATAACACGGGCTTTCCCTCATTTGCTTCTGCACAGCTCCTCCGTATGTTTCCTTTTGATTCGGAGGAGTGCAAATTCATGCATCTGCACTACTTCAGCTGTGACCACTCCCACTACTCCCCTCACCCTGCCCTGGCAGCTGTGATTGGCTTCTTTTCTCTTTTGGGTTGGTACACTTGTATGTAACTATGTACCTATGTACCTACGTAGGTACGTATTTGCCACTGTATAAGAGGCACTCCCCTCCCCAAATGCCTTCTGAAAATGGGGTGCAAATATGGTAACTCCACTCACCCAGGCAGATCACCTGGCAGAGCAAAGTTGGAAGAGCAATTCGGCGTTCCCTGCTCATCTCCGCCCTGCCCCCAGCAGGATCCTGCCCCAGAGAGGAATAGGGGGAAGGAGCTTCTTACACACACACAGATACACACACACGCTCCCTTCCTCCCCTTCCAACCTTGGCAGGAAAGTTTCCTCACGAGTAGGAGAGAAATGGGGGAAGGGGGAAGGAGGGAAGGGAACGTGTGTGTGTGTGTGTGCCTACGTAGGTACAGAGGTACATAGCTACATACAAATGTACAAATGTACCAACCCAAAAGAGAAAAAAAGCCAATCACAGCCGCCTGGGTGGGGTGAAGGGAGTAGTGGGATTGGTCACTGCAGAAGTAGTGCAGATGCATGAACTCGGAGGAGCTGTGCGGAAGCAAATGAGGGAAAGTCCGCGTTATCTGGATCCAATAAGATATGGTAACAAACAACATGAACCACTTCACGCTCATCGTGCGGAAAGGGCCTCAAATAGCACGCTTTCCCACCACGTGAGGGCACATTAACTCAGGATTATGTGCGGAACAATGGTAAATAAAGTGAACCTAATTCACTCTCACGTGCAGAAGAGCTCCATGCCAAAACACATCGACCCATGTTAATAATCCCATGAGGAAAGGGCCTAAGTTACATATCAATTGTACTTGTGTTGCTCTGCCACTGAATACACAGGCAATGAAGATACTTATAATTTGATCCTGCATGGTACCACTCCACACCAGCTACAAGCATTTGGATGAGTCTGCAAGTCTTCCTGCTCTCCAGTAGACCCCTTATTCTAAGTAGACCCCTTTCTTTTGAGAAGCCCTCTTACTCTTGAGCTGTCTGGTTCTGTCACCCAGTAGTTCACTAATTCAGCATGTTACTGCAGGGTGCAAACTGTTCTTAGATACTTAAAATTAATCAACCCATTTTAAAAACAAAGTAGTCTGCTTTAAAATTAAAATAACCTTGAGATGCACATCTTCAGGGTCTCTTCAGTATCCCTGTCAACTTTCAAGTATCTAGGGGCATTTCTGCACTACACTGTTATAGTGCTATTACTCCACTTTCAACATCCTGTGGAATCCTGGTGTTTGCAGTTTAGGGAGGAGCATTTAGAATTCTCAGCCAGAGAGCTCTTTGGCCTCAGTGAACTACAAATCCCAGAATTCCACAGGATGTTAAAAGTGGAATAAGAGCACTATAACAGTGAAGTGTGGAAATGTCCTAAGTTTCACAATCTTGTAGCTAGGTCAGACACACACAAGCTTTTACTATTAAAGTTGAATGAATGAATTCAACAGAAGGTTGCACAGGAAGAATACAATTAATTCAGCCCGATAGAGTTATTATTATTTATTTATTTTATTATTATTTATTTGTATCCCACCTCTCCATATGGATCGAGGCGGCAAACAACTTACAAACAGCATGTATTTCGAAACATTTCTATACATGCCCCCAACAAGCTGGGTACTCATTTTACCGACCTGCGAAAAGATGGAAGGCTGAGTCAACCTTGGAGCCGGGCAGGATCGAACTCACAACTTTGTGGCTTGCAGTACTGGCATTTAACCACTGCGCCACCAGAGTTCTGACATACTAAAGTTGAGACAATGGATAAAATCACTGTAGCCTGAATTTGACTAAGATATGAGCATTTCAGTTTAGCTCCCTAGGTTCAGAGGAGGTCCAGATGACATGGAGCTTTCAAGACTGAAGTATTCCATCTACCTATCTGCTCAAATGTAGGATTGTTCCCTAAATCTACAATACTACTCACAGATGTACCCTGTGAGTACATCTCATCAATATAGTGTAGCCATGGGCTGAAAGCTCTCTCAGGCATCTTATGGAATCCTGGGTTTTGCAATTGAGAGATGGTCTTTAGAATTCTCAAGACAGAGAGCTTTTCTGGTACCTCTGACCAAATTGTAAACCCCAGGATTCCAAAGGATGCAACTGATGTAATTGTGTATAGTGAACAAGCACTCTTTGGATGTGTATTGGTAAAATATGTGAAAGTGTCACCAGGGTTTTTATACTATGGCTTTGTGGATACAGCATTTGTGTTGACCATTTAAATAGATTGATATATTAGCGGTATAGCCAGTCAGGTAGAACAATTAGTGAAATCTTGTTTTATTTAAGAAGCAAAGGCAGCAGCTTTTAGCTGCAGATTGAGGATTTTATTTTCTTGAATTAAATTGAAATCATATGACTACAGTGTACTTTTAAAAACCAGATATTTCCATGAATGGCTATGAATCTTTCCTCTCAAATGGCAAGGACTGCAGCAAAAAATAAAAAACCTTGTGCAAAGTAAGAGTAGCACTATAGACAAACACAGTTATAAAGATCTGGACAAACGTTTATTCAAAATATTCAGTCTCTGTAACTTAGAAAAAAAAATACAGAAAGCATAGAACTGTTCCTGTGCAGAGATAGTACTGTCCATTATGCATTAAAACTAAATGAGACTTTTCACAGACAGATATGATTCAGGCTTTTAGAAATTCAAATAAACTTAAAGGAATGAAGTATCTCTAATATAGTAATCATTTTCACAGTTGCTGGCTGGAAATCATATCCATTATGGTTAATGACGGTTGGAAAACTTGCAAGTTTTGGGAGGTTTTGTTTTGTTTTGTTTTTTGGTAACTACTGAAGTTAAAGAAGGTGGCTTTGCCAGGGGACTAGCGATATCTGATATCCATGATTCAGTTCCTTCAATGGTAAGTTTATTATTGGGTGCAGGATTCTCTGTTGTGTGGAGAAACAAATCTCAGATCACATCTTTAAAGGATATATCACTTCTTAAAGTCACTATTTTTGCCTTTGTGAGAAAGATAAATCTCGGAGCATGTGGGCTAAGCCAAAAGGGCAATGTATGGGATAACACATTATCCTGTGTGTCCAATTGAAATAAATGAGGCAAGGATGAACAACCTCTGCATCTGGATGCACTTCTAAATGAACATCTGAATGCAGTTGCCTTCTCTTGGCATAGCCTTGTATTGTAGGAGATGCGTATTTGCATGAGTCTCCCTGCTTTGCCAATAGGAGTGTGTCCCTTGTCATCTTGACATCTCTCTGTATGCAAACACTTCCCAAAATACCAAGGGGCTCAAAAATGCTACAAAGAATGGCTCATTTCACAGGGCTGCTCATGAAACTACTTCTCTCTCTCTCTCTCTCTCTCTCTCTCACACACACACGCACACACCATAAAGCCCAACTGTGCCAATCTAACAGGGGCAAGTTCCAGTTAATCCTCCACCATTTACTTTTCTGCCGCTTTTAAAATGCCCCTGCTTGCCTCTCCTTATCCCACTTTTTCCCTTTGGCCTCAGCTTACTTCAACTGCTGCAAACTGAGTTCAGAGTGCCAAAGAAGTTTACACTAAACTAACTGAGAAGCAAGGAAAGGAGAGGAGGGAGTGGAAATTTTACCCTTTCCTATAGGCTCAGGCAAAAGCAAACTACTGCAGCTTATCCTAACTTATGTGCTGCTGCTCTGCTTCTGCTTCTTCCTCTTCTAACTTTTGCCATCTTGACCACACTCTGATCTTGCTTGGCCACATGTGTCTCAGTTTTCCTCATTGGAGGGTATCATTCTCTCTCCCATACACTTCAGCTCATCACTACTTCTCACAGCATGTAGTTGATGCATCTGAAAACCACCCATTGCTTTGACTCTCAGGCCACTCTACAGGCTTACCAAGGCAGGGACTTACTGGCTAGATGTGTGCACAAATTACCTCTCATTCTCCAGCAGGAGGAGAAATTCTTCAAGTTTCTTGAGGCTGAGGCTCTCCTTTGAAGCAGTGGTAGCAATGGTTGCCTGCCCGCCTGCCTTTGTCCCTCCTTCCTTCCTTCTCCTTGAGCCCCTCATCACTCTCACCACTACAAGCAGAAACTGTAGTGGCACACTGATCAAAGTGACAAGATGACATCCACTATACATACATGTAACATGGGATGTATTCAGAGAAAATTCTGCCAAGTGGCTGTTCTGGGGGTTTTGGGGGTTTTTCCCCCTCAAACAGGACAAGAAAAAGAAAAATCTCAGAAACGTTCTCAGGGAAAAGAAATCATTCTTTAAAAAAAATCACATTAGGTCTACTGGGAACTAATTAGTTGTCTATCTGGACATCTCTTGCCAGTAGTTCCCCATCCATTTCTATCACCTTTCTACCTCTACAGCTCCTGTGATCCCAAAAGCCTCTTTGGTCACTTCTAAGCCAGAAACACTTAAAGCTAGTATGTTAACACAGACAAAGGGATGAAATGGAAGCCTCAAAAACTGCTGCCATTTGCCTAGTTATCTAGTAATAAGAGTAGCATTCCTGTATCATTAGGTGTTACCTTTTACATCACACTCTGTAATGTGAACTGTACCGTCTCAATGTAGTAGTGTGATATATTGATTGAAAAGCTGAACCAAGACTTGGGAGATCCAGGTTCTATTTCCTACTGATCCATGAACCTTACTGGGTGACTTTAAGCCAAGCTCTTTTCAAACGTAGTGGTTTGGCCTCCATGTCCACAGCTAGACCATCACATACCTCTAAAAGCTGGGGGGAAATCCTAGAAAATTTGCTGAAAACTGAAGTGGAAATGTAATGTCACTCCCAGTTGCATCAGACATGCGACTGTGATCCCTGATAAGAGTGCATGTGAAAAGTGGTTTCCTTTCCTTCCATAGCTGCCAACTCCTGGGACAAATTGAGGAGCAGCCCAGCAAGGTATATCATCCTGAGCTCATGAGAGGAAAGGTGGACTATGAAAGATACAAATAATCCCACAATAAATGGCTCATGCCAAAAGGGCTTAAATGTTAATAAGACTGTTTGGTTGCGTTTGGAGTTGCACAAGTTCAAACACAGTCAATGTGACCAGAGAGCCAACAAAAACCCACACACCGCCAACATTTTCTGCACTCCTTCCAACAAGAAAGACAACACTGATAAATGGATCAAAACAAAATCAGTGGGAAAAGGCAGCTGTTAGATCTTGTGAGTGTTTCCTCGGGAACTGCTGGCAGCCTCAAAATATTAGCAGCACACACAGCTGAGGTGATTTATAGTGCTCTTGCAACGGGAAACATATTTGCCAATGAGTATTTGCCAACACTGAAGCCTGCAGGGGAATCTCAACAGAAGTAAGATTTGGGTAAGGTAAATAGGGAATGAAAAGCAAACCATAAACAGCTCCCTAGGACAAACACTGAGCACAAGGACAAGAGTGGTGGGAGGGCTCAGTATTTGCTTAAGAGGAACATACGTATTAAAAGCTGAACTTACAATGTGGGATGTTTTAATGCAATCATAACCAAAGATTTTTCTAAAACCATGGAACATGATTCTTTGCTGCTGGTACATGGAAGGACAGGGCCGGGTTCCCTTCTCTCTTCCAGCATGTGCACACAGCTTTCTCCTTCCACTTAGACCCTTTTCGCACGCCAGTCCTGTTGCAAAATGGTCTCAGGAGTGTTGTGCAATTACGAGGACCATTCTACATGATGTTCTCGCAATCGCGCGACACTCCCGAGGCCATTAGGAGACAACTGTGCCTTATACCATTTTTGGCTAGTTACCGAAAATGATGTGCGATCATGCATCCCTCCTGTGCCACACACACACTTACCTTGCATGTGGAGGCTCCAGATGCATGGCCATCACACTTCCTCCCCCAGAGCAGTCTGGGAAAGGACCTGGCTTCACTGCAGAAAGAAGGGGCAGAGCACTCACGCTTCCTTCTGGCCAGCACGGAGCTGGTGCAGAGGGGGAGTGGAGGGGATGTGAGTGCCTCCTGGACAAGGCCTTTTGCACGATCCCAGCGTGATGCCAATGGCACCAGGTCAGGTGCAAAAAGGGCCTTAGTCAAGTAAGACGCTAATATATGCATGCTGAGAGGGGATGGAGGAAACATATTAAATACTCTAAAACTATCCTGATTGCACAGAAACAGTCCCAATTAATCTTCTTTCATTGGAAAAAAGCAGTGTACATTCAGTCAATGCAGCAGAGGACAGGGGAGAGGAGGGGACAGAATTTTGGTTGTCCTTGTAAGCTTGGATAAAAGCAAACTGCTGCAGCCTGTCATAGTTTGTGTGTGTCTTTCCTCTTTAATATGTAACTTTTGCCATCTTGACTACACTTTGATTTTTGCTTGGACCCTTATGTTCTGATTTCCATCTATGGAATTTTGAATGGTGTGTTATTATGCCTTATGACAGGATTGGAGATTGTGCAGCCCTCCAGATGTCAATGAACTGCAGTTCCTAGCAGTCCTGGACAAACAAATGTTAAGGGATGTTGAGAACTGCATTTAGGCTAAGTCTGAGTAACAGCTGGACCTCCTGGTATTTTTGGACTACAACATTCATGATTGCTTACCAGTGCCTCTGCTAGATAGACCTGAGGAGAGTTTAACTTCACCAAAATCAACATGTTTCCCACAATTTCTTATGGAGAGCGATTTCTTTTTTGGGTATTTTGCCTGTGTGTAGAAGGATTGTGCAGATAGCATTTAATGAAAGGAAACCTGCAAAGGAAGGCAAATATGTTTGAGGTTCCATATTCATTAATACTGTAATACTATACTTAATCTACAATATCTTAGTATTAAGTATTAATACTAAAATATTAAGTCCTGACATGCCGTTCATGTCAGGAGATAATACTATATCATCAGTTCCATTAAACTTTTCTTACTACTAGTACCAGAAGATGGTCACCCAAGGCAATGGTATATCAGCATCTATACCACAATCAGATGCTGACTGGAGAAGAAATTGTGCATAGATTAACACAGCAGTATCATAACAAGAATAGACCAAAGCAGAGTTAGGCAACTTGTGGCATGGCCAACGGTTGGAGGGCTACAGATTGCCTATTCTGTTTTCCAAGAGATATCTATTGATCTTATAAGGACTTGGGTGTTAAATTTACTCACTTGTCTTCAAAACTTGAGGACTGCTATGATTGCATATTACATATGTTTCCTGTGGGGTTTTTTTAATCTGTTTGACCTTTTCTTCATTGGTTCACTTCAGTTCTGCCTCACGTTGATTCAGGACCTGGAAAGTTACTTTGTAAAAGTAATGAATTAAAAGTAGTTAAGATCCAAAAGATGTTAGTTAGCAGTGTGGTTACAATTTTGCCATTCCCCAAATGTAACCAAAGCATTACTTTTAAATTCTTTTTAAAAATCTGGATGCTGGAAACCACTTGCCTGTGGTACAAGTACACTCTGCTGCTGCCTGCTTGAACCAGTGATTATTTTTCCTCCATGAGGCCACAACCCCTTAACTATTAAATGTAACTAAAAGTTGCATTGACACTGCAAAAGGGATAGAATTGTTCTTTGTTAAGGTTACCTTCTTAATGGCTTTTAATGGTGTACTGTTCATATATATATATATATGTATATATTCTCTCTTTTAATAAATTTTAAATGGTTTTAACTCTATAGTTTGTTTTTAAGCATACATATCAAAAACAAAAGTAGCATACATGTGCAGATTTTTCATATGTTATTAATATTCATAATCATAGAAACTGAATTAATTACAAGTAACTAGTTATCTGTAATTCTAGCTGTTTGAAACTAGCTACTTCAAAGCTCTGGTGCTTCCAGATGTGTCAAGTTTGGCGACCGGCAGCTGGACAGTAAACAGATTTGTTTTTCTTTTAACAACATACCCATCTTTTTCAGAAGGTGAGAGAACAAATTGTCAAATGGCTCACCTTTCTAGTTATAGGGCATTATTATAACATCCTGCTCCTTTCCACCTAATATTTCATCAGTATTGTGTTTTTATTTACTCTTACAAGCTAGAGTAAGTTGTAATTAACGTTCATTGCAGTGTGATGATATTGGCTCAACGTCACTGCTAAACATGATAGGAAGCAAACATTTAGATAGAGAAAGTGCTCCTAACAAGAAGGCTGGAGAATAGCAGATGTCTCTATAAGCCAGGCTGGACCTGTGAAAAATACAAGAAAACCCTGCTCACAGGGGATTGTTCAAGCTCCCCTCTCCACTGGGATAAAGTTATGAGCTAAGATTGAAAATGAGTTCATTTCCAGCATCTGGGGAATTATAGAATTTAATATTCCCCAGACAGATAAAAGGGATAAGAGAAAAATATGTTTTCCTGATGTTTCCAAATAGGTCAGAAAGCTCAAGGAAATGTGGCCTGTCTTTCTGTAAAAAATGGAGAGGGGGGAGAGAAATATCTTGTTGAGATTATTTTTATTATTTTACTTTCATGGTTTAGACTTTACAAGGCAAGGAAACAGAAACTCTGGATTTTTCATGGCAGCTGTCAACAATTTAAAGAATTTCTGAAAAGAACTGACAGCCTGGTTTGTTGGAGTCAGAGTGAGGGCTTCTCTAGTGGGAACAGACTGTATGCTTGACACTTTAAGAAAAAGAGAGCTTTCTAGCACTACAGGGTTCTACCTAGTAGCTGGGGTGGTCATGGGCAGTAAAAGAGAGATCTCCCAAGTTCTTAATACTTTGGTGGAAGAAGGTGGTGGTGCAAAATCAGGAAGGCTTCCCACTTCCTGTGGCTCTTATGTATCACAAGTTGCCCTGGCCAAATGGGTTGTTTGAATGCAATTATGAATGCTACAAATACATCCCACCATCATATCTTCCTGTAGCGTAAAACATCCCTACCCTAGACATTCAAGATTTTCCATGAGCTGGAACTTTGAATGCTCAGAGTTTTAGCTCACAGGGACAGATTAAGTCAATTCTGTAGCAAGTTTTCCCCTTCAGCACCTCCCACAATGTTTAGTTAGCACTGAAGCTTGGAAAAGTTACTCTTTTGGACTACAACCACCAGAATCTCCCACCCTAGGGAAGCTTGAGCCCATGGTATCTGAAAAACTGCATCTGTCTATGCAAGCTTGCTCAAGTTTTGAGATCTTCAATAGAAGACTTTCTCTTGGACCCACCATCATCACAGTCATGTCTGGCAAGGATGTGGAAGATAGCCTTCTTGGTGGCTGCTCCCAGGTTATGAAATGCCCTTCCAAGGGAGGTTTGGTTGGCTTCCTCTCTGCACTCTTTCTGTGGCAGGCAAACACCTTTGGATTTAAGCAGGCCTTGTCTCTTAATTAACCCATATGGCAGAACGGACATTTAATTGCTTTTATCCTTTCTGTTAGGTTTTCAATGTATTTTAAACTGTTTTAACTTTGTGTTTTTAATAGAATTACTTGCCAAATTGTTGGTTTTTTTAAGCTGTAATTTGTTTTAATTTTGTTGCAAGCTGCCTTGCTTCCTGTGCTGGGAAAAAAGTAGGATATAAATAAAATACAATTAACTGCTGGATGGATTTATTCTGGTAATCCAGAAAGGGAAGTTTTAAAGTTTTTGTCAGCACTGGGAACTGGTCGATGAGGTGGGGAGTACGTGTGGGCCTCCAGTCTCTCTCCATGAGACTGAATTCACATGCAATACCATATGCAGTCAACAGGTGCTCTCAGTAGCTGCAGGTGGCTCTCATGTCCATGGAGCACTGAATTCATTCCAGATTTTACTCTGAACTTCAAAGGGTCTATCTAAGGTGCTGAAACTATTTTTGAGATATTGGATGGCTCCTTTAAAGTTCAGAAAAAAATGCAGAACAGATTCAGTACCTCACTTACATGGGAGCCACCAACCACCATATACTGTAATCCATCTTCATGTCATGTATCTTCATTTCTGTGGCAAAGGGATAGCCAGAAATAGGATTGAAGACTGATGTCAGAGCAGGGATGTAAAACTTCATAAATTTCACTCTCATAGAGATGAATGAATTCATTTTTCTCTGTGCAGTAAGAAAGCTGCCAAAAATAGCAGTTTTTGAAGACTATTTGAGACTCTGAACATATTCCATGCAAAAACCTCTGTACTTTTTGCAAAGAAAACAACAACTTCTGCACAAAAGGATAGTTTCCTGCAAAAGCAACAGCATTTTCTGCATAGAAATGTTATTTTCTGCATGTCTACAAAAGAAATGAGTTTTCCTCACAGAAAAAAAAGAATTTTCTAACAGATAAATTATTTTCTGCATTGAAAAAATTCATTTTCTGCACAAAACAAAACTTACATGCACTTTTCACACAGAATATGTCCTGAACTACAAAGATTCTCATATGTCTACAATTCTCATCAGGGTTTTCCAACTTGTAAAAAAAACCCTGTTTCTCCCTGAAAAGAATGTATTTGAGTTTTTTTTCCCATTCCTACAAACTAGTTAAGTGTCAGACTAGCTACATTCAGCCTGTTACTAGCAATCATGGCAGTGAAAATCAACAGCAGTGTCAGCTGGCATTATTTCTTACAGGGCCAGATGGAGAATTCAAGCCTTTTTGCTCACTTTACAGTCCCACTAGAAATTTCCTCTCAAGTCTACCAGAAGTTTTATGCATATATCAGGAGAGAGCTTTCAGTGGCATCACAGAGTGAGATTTCCCCCCCTCCCCATGAATTCATTTCATCCCCTTCTGCTCTGCAACCCTGACAAGAATTCCTCCATTGCCACGCCTGCTCCCTTATCATCACATGATTGGATTTAGAGCCATGTCAGGTTTGGCCCTACTTCACCGATGTTCCCACATTGCAGCCGGAGGGCAGACAGGTTTTAAAAAAAGAGAGGAGGAAATGAAATCCAAAAATTCTGTAAGGACCAACCAGGAGAAAAACCATAGTACCCTTTGTATCTTTTAACTCTCCCGTAAATACAAAAGATGTTTCAGCCATACACTAAATGCAGACTAAACTGACCCGCTCAGGAAGCAAAGACCTTTTTATTCAGGCAGGCTTGGCAACTGAGGAAAGGGGTCTTTAATAAGGAAGTACTGTGCTCTTTTAATGATCTGTTTTTGTTTTAAATATTTTTATTAAAGATTTAATTTCATAAAAAACGTAGTGGATATACACCATTGGCAGATATATCCCAACCCCCCCCCCACTTCCATGCTTATATTTCTCCGGTTGAATCTACTTTGTTTCCATTTACAAAAGAGAAGAGCAGTTACATTTCCATTTACATGGAGAAAAACAGTTATATCTGTTTCTTTCTTTAGTTTCTTATACATTTATGTTTTTATCCAATTGAAAACTTCTTTTCATTCCCTTTCAAAGTTCTGGATAGGTTTGTTTTTTAAAGAGAATGCTAATTTTTCTGTCTCTACCATATCCAGAACTTTTAATTTCCACTCTCCTAAATCAGTGTCTTTCTTTTCTTTCCAATATTGTGCATATGTCAACTGAGCTGCTATTCTTCCCAGGAGAGATAGATTTAGATCTTTCCATTTTTCCATATCATTTTTGATCTCTTTCTATGTCTTCAGATAATTGTTGTCAAATAGTTCTTGGTTCTTTTTCGTTATAATAGTTCCTAGATATTTTGTTCTCTTAGTTAGTTGACCTCCGGATCTTCTGTCCAAATCGGCTTGCTCTTTTTTAGTCATATTTAATATCGTCATCATTGTCTTTTCCTTGTTTATCTTGTATCCTGCCACCTGTCCATATCTTTGCAGAGTTTCCATCAGCGCTTGAATTAATTCTTGTGGATCCTCCAAGAATATAATTACATCATCTGCAAAACTTTTAATTTCAGTTCCTTTTTTCTTATTTTCAAACCTCTTATCTGTGAATCCTCATTTATTGTATTCAATAATACTTCCAAAACCACTATAAATAATAGTGGTGACAACAGGCACCCTTGCCGTACCCCTTTATTTATTATAAAGCTTGTTGAAATATCTCTGTTGATTATTAGCCTCTCAGATTGTTCTTGATAAATCATCTAAATCCATTTACAAAAGTCCTCTCCCAGGTCATATTCTCTCAATACCCGATGTGTGAAAGCCCAGGAAACATTATCAAATGCCTTTTCTGCATCTAAGAAAGTAAGTGCTGCTTTCTTCCCTGGGTTTTTATCATAATACTCAATTACATCTAAAATTGTTCTTACATTAGTTCTCATGTATCTACCAGGGAGAAAGGCTGTTTGGCCTTCTTGAATCTTTTCCTGTAGTATCTCTCTCAGCCACTTTGCCAACACTGTGGCAAAAATGTTATAGTCTATATTTAACAAGGAGATTGGTTGATAAGTTTTAACTTCTTTTTTATTTGTACCCTCTTTACGTATCAATACAATATTTGATTCTCCTCAGGATTCTGGTTTGCCATGTTTCTCTATTTCTTTCAAAGTATTGTGAATTGGTTGAATCAGTTCTCTTATAAATCTCTTATAATATAACGCTGTAAATCCATCCGGTCCTGGTGCCTTGTCAACTTTCAAATCTTTTATAACCTCTTCAATTTCAGTGAGTGTTATTGATTTATTTAACTTATTCTGTGCTTCCAGCGATATTTTAGAGATCTTTACTTTTTGAAAAAATTCAGACAGGTTTTTCCCATATTGGTGAGGAGATTTTGTTTCATAAAACAATTTCCCAAAATATTCTTCAATTTTTTGTTGTATTTTTCCGTGTTGAGTAATCAACTTCTTCCTATGCTTCAATTCTACAATTATATTCCTTTCCTTCTTTTCTTAAGTTTGTATGCTAACCATTTCCCAGTTTTATCTGCATGCTCGAATTGAGTCAATTTCATCTGTTTAACCTTTTTCTCTATCTCTTCAGTTGTAATTATCACCATCTCTTTCTATATTTTCTTGATCTCCTGTTGTAATGATTTTTGTAATGGGTTTTCCTTGATTTCTTTTTCTTTCTCAATAAAGCTTGGTATTTCTCTTGTCTTTTTTTTTATTATTTTATTTTGAATTTGTCACTGCAGTATAAAGAAACCTCTCATTACTGCCTTCGATGCATCCCAGACCGTTTTCATCTTTGTATCTTTCTTTGTATTTTCTTTAAAATAATAATTTAACACTTTCACTTGTTTTACTGTCTCTTCATTATTAAGTAAACTATTGTTCAGTCGCCACTGAAATTGTTTAGTCTTCTCTTGTGTTTGTAGCATCACCGGATGGTGGTCTGAAATGACCTTAGGCAGTATTTCTACCTTCCTTGCCTCCACTGGCAAATGTTTGGAAATAAAAATCATATCTATTAGAGACCAAGATTGGTGTACTTCAGAAAAAAAGTAAAATCTTTAACATTTGGATGAATAGTTCTCCATACATCTAAAACAGTTAAATCTTTACACATCTCAAAAAATCTTTTTGGCAATTTTCCTCTGTTTGCTTGATCTTCTTTATTCTGAGAAATTGTTTTATCCAATTTAATATCCTGAACTCCATTCCAATCTCCTGCAAGGATCCAATCTTCATACTCATATACTAATATTCTTTCTTGCACTTTCTTGTAAAAATCAGCTTTGTTTTCATTTGGGCATAGACTCCAACCAGTAAATTTTTTTTTACCATTCTTCAAAATTTCTACACCTAATATTCTTCCTTCTTCATCTTTAAAGATTTCTTTTGCTTAAATATCTTTATCTATATAAATTGCAACACCTCTTTTCTTCTTTAAGTATGAATTAGCAAAACAATGACAATTTATAGTTATATAAATACTTTTCTTGGTTTTTCTTTATATGGGTCTTTTATAAAACAATAATTTGACATCTCAATCTTTCTAAATGGTGAAAAATCTATCTTCTCTTTGTTTGTGAATTTATTCATCGTACATTCCATGGAATTATCTTCATATTTGCTGTTTACTATCTTTACTTCCCTTTTTCCTTTTTCTCTTCTGCTTCTACTGATTCTGACTCTTCTTCAGACATTGGATTAGATTCATCTGCCGCTGCTGCTCCCATCTGTATAGATTCTATTGTTTTTTCTGGTTTCTTGTCTTCAGTTCTTACTGTTTTTGAGCTGGTTTTCAAGTGTTTCTCTTGAAATTCTATTGCTTGCTGAACAGAACTTATCTTTATTCTCCTACCTTCAAAGAAAAAGGAAAGGCCTTCTGGTATCTCCCATCTATATCTTATTTCCAAAGATTGCAGAATCCTTATCAAGAATGCATATTTTCTTCTGCTCCTCATCACACTTGGTGGTACATCCTTAAAATTTTTACTTTCATTCTCGTCCACTATTAATTTTTCTTTGTAATTTTGCTCCATAGTTAAGTCCTGAATCTTTTCCCTGGTGAAGTAAACCACAATATCTCAAGGTAAATCTTTCCGCTTTGCCACTGTTGATTCAGTTCTGAAAACTTTGTCTATTTCATATTCAAATCTTGCTCTTCTTTGACCTATATTCAGTGCCAAAATATCTGTAACTCTTTGGTGCAAATTTTCCTCCTTTTGTTCTGGGAGACTTCTAGTTTCAAACATCTGCTTTGTTGGTGAATTTCCCATTTCATTATAGTTTCTTTATCTTTTTGCTCTTCTTTCTTCATCTGTTCCACCTGGTTTTCCAGTTTTTGACTGTTTTCCCGAATATCTTCCACCTTTTGATCTATTGTTGTAAGCTCTGTAGTGAGTTTCTGTAAGCTCTCGCTCAAGTTTTCTACTTCCTTTTTTCAGATCTTGTTTTATTTCTGTTCTTGTTGTTCTTATCTCTGTCCTTGTTGCTTTTAACTCCTCCATCATGTCTGTTCTCATTTTTTGAAATTCTTCCAGGAACCTGTTTACCTCCCTTGTTTTGGAGCCTATAGATCCTCTTCTTTCCTGAACTTGTGGTTGAATTTGTGTCTGTGTTGTCTTCTTTGGGGCTATTGCCATTACCACTACTCAAAGTTCACTTCTGAAAACAGTCTCAAGATCCAAAAACCTTAGTTCTAATTTCTTGTTTTTAATTCACTTTATAAAGGGAGTTCATTTAATATTGGGATATTGTCTATTAAAATATTGTATATCTGCTTATCACATTTAACACTGCTAGTTATTACTAAAAATATTATTACTATATTATTACAATAAAATATATTAATTACACAATAAAAGCTTAAGTTTCTAAACAATCTATTTCATTGATCATCTAAAAAAAAGTTTATACCAATGAAATTGCTGTTCCCTCTATTCTTACTTTATATCAGACAGTTGACTTATGTAGCATCAATTGACCGACTTATTTAAATAACAGTCCTTATTAACAATTTATATCCTTTGTTCAGAGGTCCACTATTTCAGCCCAATTCCCACCACAATCAGTAATTTCCTCTTATTTTCTTCACCTGTCACCCGAGGCTAATCCATTTTAGAGACCATTTTAGAAGCCAAAACAAATCAATAAATCAAAAAGAATGTTTTAGATCATTATTAACAATTATGCTCCCTTGTCTAAAAACCTACTATTTCCAAATCAGACTCCAATCAAAACTCCAGTCAAAATCAGTAGTTCCTTTTATTTTCTTCACCTCTCTTCCTGAGGCTAATCCATTTTGGGAATCATTTCAAAAACCATAGCAACTCAAAGAAATTAAGAGTTTTAGTTTCTAAAGTTAATGAATTTCTCTGACCAGTTTCTGCTTATAATCCTTGTGCTTACAATTTCCCCTCTTTAAAGTTTCTATTCTTCACCTGTCTTCCAGAGGCTAATTCATAATCAAATGTCATTTTGAAAAAAGAACAACCATGTTGTTAAAAGAGAAAATCCAATTCTAAAAGAAAGGAAGAGGCACAGCCTTTGCTATTTTCCCTCCCCTTAATCTCAGATTCTCTGCTATGTCTTCTCCCTCTGCGATGTCCCTGTTGTCTTCTGCTTCCCCTCCTTTCCACGATCTGTCTCAAAAATCAAAGTTAGACTCCGCTTAAAGATGAGTATCAGTAGATCCACATTCTACCCATCAATGTTAGTTAATATTAATTTTAAAAGAAATATTTAATAATAGGAATTCAGGGGAGAAGCTCAATTTCCAACAGTCAGGGGGAAAAAATACATTGCCGAACTCGGCTATGTGCTCCATCACTCTCATGAGTCCGCTTTGCGCCACAGAACCTCTAATCAACCACTGACCTCTCTAACAAGTCTGTTTCCTGGGTAAAGGTCAGTCTTTAAACTTCAAACTTCTAAAATTTTCTTCTCTTCAATTCACCGCTTCAACTGGATACTTTGTTTCTTCAAGTCATCTTCTTTTAAAAGAGGTTCTTCACTGGCGCTAGTCAGATTGCCTGGCTGCGAATCCGTGGCATCGGCTCCGTCCTCCATCCCATTTGCTTCAGCACCTCCACTCCCTCTCTGCTGGCGCTGGGACGATCGGAGACTTCATGAGCTGCTCTGCACCCCCTACCTGCTAAGGGGATGTCTTTTAGTGGGGACACAAAGTCCCCGGGAGATGTTTACCCTATGGATTCTCAGCAGTAGTCCTGAGCCAGCTTCTCAGGCTACCAGTTGTGCTGACATCTTGGCTGGAACTCCTAATGATGTATTTTTAAAACACTTTATAGTCATCCCTCCACATTCATTAGGATTAGGGGCACAGGACCCTCGTGAAAGTGAAAAAAATGTGAATAACTCTAGGCCCTCCCAGACCATATTTAACACACAAAAAAAGTATGATCACCATGTTCAACCCACCATGGTTTCCTTTCAGGCATCAGGGTTCCTTCACAAGGCAGAAATGGGTGGCTGGTGGGGCTTCCTGCCACCTCCACTGCTGCCCCACACCATTTTTAATAGGGACTTAGAAGCCTCATTCACAGTTTCTGTCTCACGGGGCTTGCAGTCCCTGTTAAAAATGGCATAGGGAGGCAGCAGAGGTGACAGCAAATAATCCATGAATAATCAAATCCGCAAAAGTGAAACATGTAAATGTGGAGGGCTCACTGTACTATTATAACATGTTTAATTGTATTTAAATATTATAATTGCTTTGCTTCCATCTGTGTGTGTTTTCTTTTTATTTCGCTGTCAGTTGCTGTGAATTCCAGTTTGGGGGGAAAGGCAGAATAGAAGTATGGGGGGGTACATTTTTCAGTGCATCTTGTATCATGCAGGGACATACATTCAGCAGGGAGCTGTGATTGGTTGCAGCTCCTTGAGTGTGCACTTGGGGGCAGACTCAGCTTTAATTCCCCATAGTGTCTGTGAAATGGTTCTTTAAGCAGGGCGGGGGGGGCGTTAAAGACAGATGGTCTCCCCCATTGACCCCAGTGCTCAGTTTAGTGTTTGGAAGAGAATTCATTCTACACAGCCACCTACATTGTTGTAGCTTTCCCCCCTTAAAATGAAATCTGAGAATCCCTCTGAAGTGTTAAAAAAAAATCTTGACTTTAAAATGTGAAATTCATGAGGACTAGCAATTAAGGGTAATCTCTTTGATGTGCATTTGTTGCAAGAAGTAATAGGAACTTGACTGCCACCAAAATCTAAAATTAAAGACACAATGGAACCCAATATGTTCCTGAATATTTCAACAGTGAATGAATTTGAACATGAGGCTAAAACACAGCAACTTTCCCTTGTGAATTTAGTTCTGTGACATGGATAGATGCACACAGAAGGACAACAAAGAAAAAGGAAATTCGGTCTTCATAACAAGCAAAAGGTCTTTTCTGCAAATCAACAGATGAAACAAAATGCTACTGTCTTATTGACCCAACGACTCCCACCTTTGCTAAAATATTTGGTACTACTTCAAATACATATTCTCACATGTGTCTATCGTAATGTGCCATACTAAAATTTTAAAAGGCACAGTATGCCCCAATTGCTCTGTAAACGTTTTGCCTGTTCAGTCTGGAATCTGTTAAAAAATATTTTAGGAATAATTGAAACATTTCACACATGCAGAATTGATTCAGGGTATTTTTAGATCTAAACCATGTGCACCCTCCTGCCGTTTGTAAAATGGATAATGTTAAAAGAGATCTCAGATTTGCTGACATTCCTTTAGACTGGAGGATACCTAACTAACTATATACACAAACCAGTTCCTTATTTATCAGTGGAAGTAGGAAAGTGGTTTTCTCAATGCACACTCCCAGCATCCAGAAGGATGAAGGGCTGCCACTTCTCAACTGCTGGCTTAGACCCTGATCACCTTGAAAAACTCCATTGTGGAACAGTTTTCTGAGGATTGTACTCTGTGGCCATCTCCGCACTACACTGCTATAGTGCTATTATTCCACTTTCAACATCTTGTGGAATTCTGGGGTTTTTAGTTTCCTGAGGCCCAAGAGCCCTCTGGCTGAGAATTCTAAAGGCCCCTCCCTGAACAGCAAACCCCAGGATTCCATAGGAAGTTGAAAGTGGAATAATAGCACTATAGCAGTCTAGTGCGGAAATGGCCATGGTGTGTGTGTGTGTGTGAAAATTATGCCTCTTTTATAGAAATTCTTTTTTAAAAAATGACATAAACTGAAATCCAGACAGCTGCACAAGTGAACAAAGTTGATTTCCAAGTTATTATTTTTTTTCTACTTCATTCTCTCACATGCCCTCAAAAGCTGAATTTGGCAGCTGGAAGACCCCTTTGAGGCCAGACTTCAGCTTACCCTGAAAGTGTAGTGTGCAGCTATGTCTTCTCCTGCCTTCATTTTTTAAAAAATTAATTATAGGCTTGGGAGATGAATTTTACTGAAGATGCAGTGCCTTCTCAAGTTCCTGATAACCATCCCAGAGTGGAGATTGGGAATGAGGGGAGGCACTTTACCACTTACAGGTGAATATCCGAGCTTGGAAAAGTTAGTACTCAAGCTATCATGTTAAAGTTACTGTTAATTTGAAAATTAACTTGTTAACATTGATGGTTTTGTGTGGTATTGTGTCAGGTTATTCACTGCATTAACAGTAACATGTTAGTAATATGCACTTTCTATAAATTAAAAAAAAATGGTTAAAATGGTTCCAAATTAATCTCCCCCAAAGCAGCAAAGTTCTCCAGTCAATTTTTTTTAAAAAAAATAGTCAAAAGGTACACACAATACTGTATATATTTTGGAAAATAACATTAAAATGGGCACAACAATGGATATGATTTTTAATGTAATCTTCTTTAAAACAACCAGTTTGAATCAAGGTGAGGAGTGACAGAATTAACAACTGAGAGAAAGGAAAACTCCATAATATTCATCTACCTGTACCATATGCCAGAGGGCAGGAGTTAGTCAGACTATACAATGTCATAACAGGACTACTTAGTTGGAACCATGCTCCCCTTCCATGTGATGTGGGTTGCGAGATTACTACCTTTGCAAAAGTTTGGCTAGTTGTTTTCAGTGTCCACCGTTTTGTTTTCCAGGAATGTTACGCACATTACATAGTTCTGGGGCACTCTTAAAGAAAAATAGTGTCTGAGTGCAATGCCGTACAAAATGTGGGAGTGCCATTTTGTGTTCTCTGAAATATTGGGGGGGAAATGTGGTGTATTGAGTGGAACAAAATGGCAGCAGCCAGAGTCACCATCAATTACCACTACTTTAACACAAAGAATAAAAGCACATATTTTGGTTTGTGGAGGAACAGAATATAAGTCCAGCAGTTGGATTTAAGAACATGTTCCATTTCGCTTCAGATTAAATTATTTTAAATCCAAATCATTTATTTTACCGGGGCTGATGCCTAGGTTGTCAGAGTGAGAGGCTATATTGCTCATCAATAGGATTGCAACAGGAGCTGGTCCTTTATATTTTGTTAAATGAGAAGAAATGGCTTTCATAAAAACCATAAGAAACATAGCAAGATTTTGAATGAACATCACACAATTTAAGTGGCATTCAAAGCAAAAAGTGCAAGAGCAAAGATTATTCAGAATGAGAAATGTAGGCTTGGGACTGGGGTGCTTGTTTTCAGTCCTCGTGTTCTAAATGCGTCTGGACTTTTCGAAAACCAAAGACTAAATCACTCTCAAATTATGCTGACATGGTTCCCTATGCCCGTTTGCTTTTAATGAGAGGACATTGCTTTGTGATGAGAGAACAAGTTGAGAGACAGGAGGCCTAAAAGCTTCCAGTTCAGTTTTACTGAGCTTCACACTGTTGTTTGAATCCAGAAGAATCTGGAATCTTATGCAAGTTTCATTTCTCTTTCTCTTATAATCTCATTTCCCCTCTCCCACTTCCCGAATGGATTTCAGAAGAAGCCCAAGGGTTAAGAGCTTCACAGTTTGGTTTCCTGAGACTAATGAGAACTCTCTGTACTATGCTCATAGTAGAACACAGGGGGACCATCTGGATGTAGAAAAGATCGGCCCAACTTCCAAACTGCTGTTATTACTGCTCTTATTATTTTAATCTAATTGAACTATTGCACTCTAATTGTGAACTAGGATAAACAGAGAATGGTCCAATGTCACATATAGTTATAGTAGTTGGACAACACTTCAGCTGTCATGGCTTGGTCCTACAGAATCCTGGCATTGTAGTTTGGTGAGATACTCAGAGGTCTCTCATGTGTTTACCTGAACTGCAGTGTTAGAACTGTCTGGCAGTGAATTCAGAAAAAATTACAAAGCCTGAGATTCCATACGATGGAGCCAGGAAAGTTAAATTGATATTGAAGTGTTACAACTGTGTAATGTGGATATATCCCAGTGAGTGCCATGGGTCAGGAGGTACATGAACATAGATATCCCAAGTTCCAGCCCAAATTCTAACCACATTTATTTTATTTGAAATAAAAACATTTCAAAATCAGATTTCTGTTTCTCACTTCATATCCATCTGTCTTATGGTTTCATAAATCAGGTTTGTGGTGACTCTTTTCCACTGTAATTTTCCATGGCAATTAAAATTAAATAGACCTTAATATGTCCATACAAAGACAATGTAGTGAAAATTTACTTCAACAGAAACATGTTTCTATTGGTGGAATGGATTTTTTTTGTGGTTCAAGGTGCTTGGATTGATGTATATTTGAGGGAAAAAATATTTTATAAGGTAAGGAGAAAGTTCCCTGAAATTATATTCTTAAAGTATTGGTAGGGGGTTATTTGTATTTTTTAAAATATTTAGTTTGTCTGTATTTTGGGTATTTCTACAACGTTCTGAAGTTGTCCAGGTTTTATACTTATAAAAATGGCAGGCTTCAGTAATATGAACACCTCCTTTTTAAAATTACCTTCAGAAATGGAATGAGGGAGGATCAATTGTGAAACTGCTAACCTTAGAAGGCCTTTAATCCAATTCATCCCATGGGAACTACTCTTGAGTAAGTGGTTTGAGACTTGTGCCTTAAACCTTGCAATTACACAACCCTGAGGGATTAAGAAAAAGCAAGAACTTATTTTGCAAAGATCTGAGAAAAGTAGACTTTGGATAAAGAGTCAATTGGGTAATGTAGCATTTATTAACTCATTAGCACTAAGCTTCATTTAATTAGTTAATAATTTCATTAGGATAAGAAACATTAATGCTCAAATTCCAACTTAAATCAGTTTAAGTTAACTTATTTAAGAATAAATTTAATTAAGTTGTCTCTTTCTTTTATGAATTAATTTCCAACTTAATTCATTACTTACTATGTTATTTGTATTAATTATTTCCTATCACTGAAGACACCTCTCCTATCTTCCTGTATTCAGACTGTGAACACTGAAATTATCTGGTAAATTCAATATTCCTCTACTTGCTTAGTAACTGTTCTGTAAACCTAACATGAGTGGGTAAGGATTATAACTCCAGAGAGACGGGAAGATACCAACAGTTTATCAAAGGAGTCTTCAATAAGTGACTCTATTCCAGGAGGGCATCATCATCACCGATACCACCAGTATTTCCTGTTCTTTTCTACTACAGCAAGAACAGTGCAGTGTACCTTTTATTGTCAAAACAATACAAAAAGCTAGAGATGGTGATGGAAAAACACAAGTGAAGAGAAAAAGCACATTTCTCAGAGTAAAGAGTTCTTACGTGGACACTGTCATGGAAAAGTCCCCATCCATTGTTTCCACTAAACAAATCTCAGCCAATGATGTGAAAGACTGGTGACATATTCACTCAGGAAGCTATGCCCCAGAAAGAAAACTTCAAAATCCAGCACAAATGTGAACATACAGAATCCAGAAGAAATATGTAGCAACAGTCACAGAGACCTGTCTCTGACCAGAACCAATTCCCAGACTAAGTTATCTTAACTGTTTGATTTTAAAATAAATTTGGTGAGCATTACTGAGGTCAAGGAATTCACAATTAGTAAAATTGCTCATTATACTGAAATTTGAAAAACTAAATTCGAGTTCCACTTTTCAATCAATCAGTGTTGTGCCACTGAGACTAACAAATTCAGGGGGTCATCTTTGGTTCTAGTGGCCTTAAAGAGTATGTTTACCTATGATTTCCATTTGGGGCCCACTGGTTATTCTTTCCTGGTTCTATATTGGTAAAAGAACACAATATAGCTTGAACAAAGTCAGGCTGCCAGCCCACTTGGGTCAAACTGTTATAAACCATTTTTTGCAAGCTGTGTTAGATAGTAGGTGGTCCCAAACCTACTTTAAAATACAGCCGGACACATCTTCAGCTGGTGTTAATTGTCACACTCCATGGGTTAAGTAGAAACAGGAAGGTTTTATTCCAGCGGGGTTGCTGGCAAAATGCAGACCTAGCCTTATCCATGCTGTCTGCTGAGAATAGAAAAGCTGTCTAGAATTATTATTCTATTAAGCGTTTTAACTATTTTAGGTTTTGCTTTATATGGTTGAGCCCTGAGTGTTCACTCATACTTCTGAATCTGATTGACCACTCCAGTCCTCAATACATCTGTAATATCCTGTGTCTTGAACAAAAAACCTTAACAGAGACATATTTTTAAAAATGAAATTTGATATCATACCTTAAACCAGGCTTAGGGTATAGCCTGCATTCTGCCTATTATTTAGCATCTGTACACACTCTCCTTAGTTTCCAAAATGTTGAGGACTGTGAGGTGCGAGGGGGTGTCAGTTTTCCTCTTCAGTGTGGTCCACAGTTAAGCAAGTTTTGACCAACATCCAAAGAGCTGAGAAATGTGTTCTGTGAACACAAGAGAGCTATTTCTCAAACAGTGGGTTATAGCTAATGTTATGCTCACATAAAAATTGTAAGATTCTGCATTATTCTGCTCGTAGCTGACAACCACTCTTAGAGCCACTAGAATAAATAGGGCGGATAACATTTTGCCAAATGACGTCGTGAATTGTGCACCATATTTTGCAATGTGATGAAATCTTTGCACAACACACTGGGTAATGTTTTGTGCAATAGTTTGCAGAAGAAGAATCAAAGCATTCACTTATACACAGGTGAAAATGGTTCCCTCCAGCTGGTAGAACAGTGGTGGTTGGTAACTCCCATGTCATGGAGCACTGAATCTGCTCCAGAGTCCAAGCTGCCCAAAGTGCTGAACATGTTCCAGAGACAGGGTTTAAGACCTTCTAAAGTTCACACTAAAACCCAGAGCAGATTCACCATCCCAGTGCCACCAGACACCACAGGGTACAAACTGTATGCTAGTAGAATGACACCACTGGACGCAGCTCAGTAGAGCCCTTCTGCACACACTCGTAGCAGATAATAAATTAAAAAGTGTTTCAGAAACAGTTTGTAATACATCCATATGGAGGACAGTACAGAAAGAAGAAAAAAATGAAAAATATCATGCAAATGAAGGAAAACCCTATATAAACCTAAGCAATTCCTTTGCTCCTTTGTTAGATATTTTATACACACTGTGCATAACATACATATATTAGTAATAAATGGATTATTCCAATCCATGTCAGTTTTGCATGTACCCATTCATACCTTTGATCCATTTTTATTATTTCAGAATTTCTCCAAATGTCAATACTCATTTAAACAGCATTATCTGTTTAAATATATTATCAGTAGTATTACTACTAGTATATTTTACCTGTTGGCTTACAATCTTTTAATCCTGGAATTAATTGAACTATCACTCTCTGCCTGTTTAATATGATTGTTTGTTTAATTATTTTAAACTTTTCTACCCATTATTTTTACTGCATTTTGTTTTAAGTAATATTGTAAGCTGCCTTTGGCCCCATATTGGGAGAAAGACAGGCTATAAATAAGATAAAATAAATAAAAATGTGTTTTATCCTAAAGTGTTTTGTCAGAATTTTATTGTATTGCTGTTGTGTATACATTTTGTTGAGTTCAGAAATTTGTTGCAAAATTTAGAGAAGCAATGTGCAATACCTGAAAGGCAACTGCATGCTGATCCATCTGTTGATCTGGGAAATGTGGAGCAGGTTGGTTCACTTAAAGTTGTAGGCCAAGCAATGTCCTTGAATATACCAAACAATCTCTAGGTAAGGAGAGGCCTCATGCTCTGTCTAGCAGCCAGCTATATGCTTCCAGAGCTACAACATTTCCAGCACAGATAAAAGACTGCTATCTAGAACTTGCCTGAAGACTTCAAGTTAATAAGAACTCACCATTCTTTAGAAAATTGACTCCATCACTCAACTGATGGTGAGGACTTTGTAAGTAAATACAATGACCTTTTGTTAAAATTGGCTTGTGACTACATTCTGTGGTCCAATCCTTGAAGTTCCGCATGTAGGAATTTCCAGAATCTTGCTCCATTTCCCCACTATGTTGTTATATAGTGTTATTATTCCACTTTCAACATCCTGTGGAATTCTGGGGTTTACAGTTAACTGAGGCCAAAGAGCTTCCTAGCTGAGAAATCTAAATGCCCCTCCCTAAACTGCAAAGCCCAGGATTCCACAAGAAGTAGAAAGTGGAATAATAGCACTATAACAGTGTAGGATGGAAATGGCCTTGGTTCTAGGGGCTTCTCACATCCTGAGCTGCAGATTCTCTGGTTCCGTAGTGGTGTTAAGGTCCACTGTCTCCTGCATTGGCAACCTTCATGAGCAGTCCTCTTCCTCTTCTTCCATGTCATTGTTGGACACTAGAATGATGCTGCATGCCCTGTTTGTGAATCTGGCAGTGATGTAGGGCTGGATGATGTTGGGAACAAAATGGTAGCCCAGACAGATCTTATGTTTTTATCAGCAGAGCATAATCTAGAAATGCAGAAGCAGAAACATACTGTGGTAATGAAGCAAATTACCATGACATGGGCTGCACTTTGCTAATTGGCTTCCAAGGGCAACCTTTTATTGGGCAACAATCTATCAATAGGCGAAGTGTAGCACTTGTTTAATATGAGAGCTTTCTTCTAGCCTCAGGGAAAGGAAAGACTAAAGGATCAAGGAAACAAATGAAAAACAAACACAGAAAGCTGCAAAGGTTTTTTTAAAAAAAAAACTAAGAGGAGAAGGAGGAAGCAACAAAGGAACTGGATTCGATTTCAGGAGGGGCGTATAGATTTTTAAAGGCAAAGGGGGGGGGACCATGATCTTTCTTGTAAATTAATTCCACACTTAATTTTTGGAATTCCTTCTTATTTATCCAAACTTAAGCCAAAAGCAAAGTCAGATGAAATGTTATCGGAAACTGGCAGCGGAGGACAGAGTGGTAAACTAGTTTACTTTCACAGTTTCCTTTCATATGCAGATTGAATGCTGCCTTTGCTTTTGTCATTGCTTACCAAGATCTAAGCTTCCTTCCTAAGGCATCATCTTTTATTAATCAGCTTATCCACAGCAGAGTCCAAAGAGACTGGAAATGGGTTTGGACAGATGTTGATAAATGTCTTGAGTTTCTTCTAAGCTAAATCAAGGCCAGCAATGTTTTATTAATAAGCTAACCTTCAAACATACTTGGCCCTCTGTGTACCATATCACACTTTTAGATATCATCCTGTTTACACTGTGCAGCTTGATTTGAGCAATGGCTGTTAACATCTTTTGTTTGGAATGGCAAAGCTCAATCTGTACATCTGAATATTTGCCATTAATTGTAAACTGAAACATTCTACAAAGCAGTATTTTGTTATATATCAGGTGTTGTAAATGCTGGTTAAAACTATGTTTCTTTCAATACTACTTTTCTCCTTGACTTTTTTTTTTTTAAAAAGCTCTTTGGTATTAGTAATGTGACACCCACTTGGCCCAACATGGTCTTCTTTGTGGGAAAATATGAATTCTTTGAATCCCATTGGAGTTTCTTCATGCCACAAAACAATTTAAAAGACCTATCCTAGAGGTTATACCTCAGTCACTGGTCTACTTTTGAAATTCCTGTCTTCCAGTAAGGAGAATAATAAGAAATCTGAGAGAACCCAACAAGAAAGGAAGTCATCTTATAAACCCTTTCATTTCCAAATTCCATAATGCCTGCCAAATCAGTTTGGTCAGTTTGCTCAAAGGGCAGAATGATCAAAGGCACACATATAGTGGCGCATTCACTCATATACTAAAAAATAAAAAAACAGAGGGGAAGATCAAACTCTGTAAAAATGTCTTCAGACACTGCATTCTTATGCACACTTACTTAGAAATAAAATATTGAATGAATGTTTCCTTTTTTAAAAGAAAAATCCAGAAATAATGGTGCTTTAGCACTACTGTATGATCAATATTTGTATCTGTCATAAGGCTTCTCAGTTACACATTGGAGACATTCATGTTTTCTACAATGATTTCCCATCTGTAGCCAACCTTGCTCTCTCTCTCCCCCTCTCTCTCTCTCTCTCTCTCCCCCAATCTCTCTCTCTGTGGCCATTTCCGCACTAGACTGTTACAGCACTGTTATTCCACTTTCAACATCCTATGGAATCCTGGGGCTTGCAGTTTCAGGAGGGGCCAGAAACTGCAAACCCCAGGATTCCATAGGATGTTGAAAATGGAATAATAGCACTATAACAGTCTAGTGCAGAAATGGCTTATGTTTGTAGAAATATTTATGTTTGTAAAATTTTGCTGTCAGACAAATCAGCTCCTTTCCTCAGAGTATCTTGTTCTTGAGGAAAACCGGAAGAGTAGATCTGTGTCTATCTGTGTCTATGTTATTTTCCCAGACTTGGCAGGGTGGAAATTCCATATAACAAGTTACTTTACCTCTTAAACAGCATCAAGAAAATCCTAAATAGGATGTGCATAAACTTCAGGTGAAGCCCAAATTCTGACACTGGATTCTGAAAGAAAGGAACTATGGTCAATAGCAGTCCAAAACAAGGTATGCTGGTCCCAGATCTCTGAACTTCCTCAAAAAGGTCATCTTTTAAATTCCCCACACAAGTTCTCCATAAAAAGACATGAGGTAAGAGAATGGTGAGTATAGTAGCTTTCAATCAGAGAATGACTTCATTAGAAACTTTCAGGCCATTTCCACACTAGACGCCATTAGTGTGTTGTAGTGTTACAATGCTGGCATTGCCATTTGTATGATGCTGTCAGGTTAGGAACGCAGTTTTCTGCATCCTTTCACCTTAAGCAGATGAGTAGTGGTATTGCCACTGGTGTTCCTTCCGCATTACAACATCCTTGTCCACTCCCTTTCCCCACCTCCATCCTGCCCCACCACTCCTGATAGGGCAGGGTTGTAGAGGTTTTTTTGGAAGCTGTACTAACACAGAAATGTTGTAATGGCATGACACACTTGTACATTGTTTCACTTTAGCACTATAATGCTTTAAAACATATTTTTTAAAAATTAAAAGTTTTAACTCAAAGGAGAAATTTAAAATAAATTTGGAGAGGTAAGAGAAAGTTACAATGCCATGGGAGTTACTGAGGGAGGAACAAGCTGGGCACACCCACAGTCTGCTCACTGCTGGATCTGTGATAACGAGAAGTGCTATCAAGTGCTATAATGCTACCACACGGCCATTTCCACAAGGGGAAATAAAAACGGTGCAGTGCGTCCTTCACAGAGGACGTCCACACCTTGGAGCGGATTGGGTCCAGACTATTTACTGTAGATCCACACCTCAGTCCTCTCCGGAATGACCCCAAGTGATCCTCCAGCATGCTTTTGAGAGACCTAATTTTTCTGGTCTTTCAAAAGCACGGAGTGCGTCACGGCGAGCCTGCGATCTGCCCAGGGACGAGCTTTAGGCTGGCAAGCTTCAGTGGTTGGTTGAGACCCATGACCAACCGGAAGCCACCATTTTGGATGCCGGAGCAGAGTGGATCGATGACCATGCACTGCTCTGGAGCAGCCTGGACTGGACCGGGGAGCCAGAAGATCTGGTAAGTAGCGGCGCAGGGCGATTCCCTCGCCCTGTGTGGAAATGGCCTAAGACGGCTGATGGGACTGAAGCTCTAAAGGGGACTCTTAATGGATTTTTTTTTTCTGGAAATAAGATATGGCAGTTTAGTGATGCTTGGAGCAGGATAGCAGCTGAATAGGAATGACATCGTGTGGTACCACAGCTCTTGGACCAGAAACAAACCACCACTATTGTGTTATAGAGACGTTGTGTGGAAATGGCCTGAGTCAGAGTGCTTTTGGAAAGAACTTGGAAAGAACTTATCAGAGTAAGTTCCAGTATTTTTCACGCCTGTTTATGACTTTGTGGTGGCAGTAGTGAAAACAATAACAGCTATCACAGTACTACTCCCATGGATCAGTTTATGGGGATAATATTTCTATCTAAAATTCAATTAATAATATCACTGACATAGGTGATATTAAACATTTGTGAAACATATTGAGGCAGTCCAGATTTGGATTATTTATATTTACCAGAACAACTGACATAATTTAATTCTAATAAATATAGAACCCCTTGGGAATGAATAAAACCTCATGTATATAAATCTTCCTAACCCAAACTTAATACAAAAAACATTGCAAATTGCCACCCAAATAAAAGTGAAGAGGAAGAAAATCATTTTTTAAAACATCCCATCTTATCCAATTCTGTACATTCTTCCTGGTATATCAGTGTGTACTCATACTTTCCCTAATCTATGAATTTTGAATTTATTTTTATTTAAAAAACTACATTTCAAAATCATGAGACATGCAAATACCAGGTAACAACCACATCCCACTTTTCAGATTGCTTTGAGAATTACAGTTTATGTGATAAGGTCTTATCAGAATGCAAACAAATGCACTTGTTCTTTGAGATGCCAGATCTGACCACAATGGTGCATACCTTGGTTTCATCCCATTTGGACTATTGTAACATGCTCTACTTGGAGCTCTCTTTGAAGAATGTTTGGAGACTTCAGCTGGTCCAAAGAGCTGCAACCAGACTGGTAACTGAGGCAGATTACAGAGAACATATTAGGCATGTTGCAGCAACTCCATTGGCCACCAGCTTGTTTCCAAGCACAATTCAAAATACTAGTTAATGACCTATGAAGCTCTGTATGGCTAAGTCCAGGCTATTTGACAGACCATATCTCCCTGTATGAACCAGCCTGGGCTCTGCAGTGAGCAGGAAAGGCCCTTTTCTCCATCCAATCACCATTGCAAGCATGGTTGATAAGGTCATGGGAGAGGGCCTTCGCAGTGGCTGCCTCTAGATTCTGGAATTCCCTTCCCAGGGAGGCCAGACTGGCTGCCTCTTTGTTGTTCTTCTGGCAGCAGACATTTTATTCAGCCAGACTTTTAATACAGAAAGTTTTAAAATAATAGTTTTTAAAGATCTCTTTTTATATCTTTTTAACCTGTAGTTTTAATTCTTTAACACTTTAATTCCATTTTAATATGCACTTTTTATATCTTTTTAAACTGTATTGTGCTAAAGTATGAGCTGCTTTGAGTCCCAATTTTGTGGAACAGCAGGATACAAATCATCATTATAATCAACAATAGCAACAAGAAAAATTCTATTCCATTCTTAAGTAGACTGTATGAGCTCTCTAGGCCCAAATGAGACATAGGTAGAAACCTTGGCTACTGTCCCTGGTGCAACTGAGAACCATTTGCTTCCCCTGTCAATCAGGAAGCAGCTGATGGTCCCAAGCATCTCTCATGCAAGCAATGTCCAGTGTGAGCAGAAATTGCAACAGAGACCCACTTCTGCACTGGAGTTTGCTCAGGGATGAGAGGGACTGTCATGCACTGCTTCCTGATTGACAGGGAAACAGATCTCTGTTGATTGCAGCAACTGCTGAGCAGTAAGTGAAAAGTTAAGAGGGGTTGGGCCAGGAGTCATGTAACTATTGTGATTGCGCATTCCAAACTGCCCAAGTGAATTCTATCCCAAGTCTCTTTATGTTTTGCCTTTACTTGGAATTAAGCGTAGTAGTTTTGAACTAACATGGGAGCAAAGTGCACAAGGAATAGGGATCTAGGGACTTTTCTCCCCAGTCTTAAACTTACTCAATCCAACACTACAGTCAGTGGTAATTTTCAAAAAGCAAAGTTTGGAAATGTTATTTTTTGGACTACAGCTCCCAGAATCCCCTAGGCATGCTGGCTGAAGATTTGGGGCGCTTCAGCCCAAAAGGTAACTTTTGCAAACTTTTAATAAAAATGCTTTTATTGGTGCCAATTTGGGGTAGAGGGGGCCTCTAAATTTATTTTTGAATAAATATAATAATAATTATAAATTTAATAAATGAATTTAATAAATAAAACCAGAAGAAGTGTTGTACAGTTAATATAACATGACTCTGGTTTGTGATACAGTATTTCATTCTCTAATAAGCATCCCTCATATAAAGTTTTAAAATAGTGCCAATTTTGTACCTAACTCCGGTAATTATTACCACTGGTTGTTGTCTGTGTTGTTTTAATTCTTCAAATGAGACCTCATCTAAGCAAATCTGCAGCTGTTTTCAACAGAGACAGACTGTATTGGAAAAAAGCATTATTATCTCATTAGGCATTTAATCTGCATTCAGACCAAGCTTCTTTCAACCAAATTTTTGCCTCAGAATATTACAGCAAAGCCAGATTGGATTAGAACAGCATTTAATCCATGTTACAGAATTGGCTCTGGTGCCAACACTTTAGGTACATCTGACAATAAAAATACACTAGGAAAAAGGATGACCTCAAACACCCAGAGCAACTGTGATCTTCCAGATGCTGACTGCAGCTCACATTAACTCTCAGCACTGGCAGTGCTAGCTAAGGCTGATGGGAGATGAAGACCACATCATTTGCAACCCTTTCACACTGATCAGTTACAGAGCACTATGATTCTATTTTATCAGCCATGATTTCATCCTTTGGAATCCTGAGGTTCACAATTTAGGAAAGAGTATTAAGAATTCTGAGAGCCAGTGCAGTGTAGTGGTTTGAGTGTTAGGCCCTTTCCTCAGCTTACCTCCTTCCAGCACGGTTGTGCGGGGATCACATGAGCAGCCTCTTCCATGAGGCACTCGTGTCCCCTCTGCTCCGTCTCCACAGCAACTGGCAGGCAGCATGAGGGCTCTGCTTCTTCCTTCCATGGCACAGTCGACTATTTTCCCGGGCTGCGCTGGGGGAGGAAGTGTGAGGGCCGTGGCTCCAGAAGTTCCGTGCAGATGGTAAGTGCATGTGGGGCCCTGGAGCAATGCACAATCACACATCATTTTCAGTCAAAAGCCAAAAATGATATATTGCGTGATTGTCACCTGCTGACCCTGGCAGCGTCACGCAATTGCGAGGACGTCATGTGAAATGCTCCTCATGCAACACTCCGGAGGTCCTTTCGCATGACAAATGCCATGTGAAAAGGGCTTTAGACTACAAACCTGGAGACCAAGATTCAGTTCCCCATTTGGCCATGAAAATCCAGTGGGTGACCTTGGGTATGACACTCACACTCCACCCCAGAGAATCCCATGATAGATTTGCCTTAGGATCTCGATCAGTTGGAAATGATTTGAAGGTACACAACACCACAACAATTAGGAATTTTCACTCTGAGAGCTCTAATGCTTTCCAAAACTACAAATCCCTAGATTCCATAAGAAGCAGCCAAGGCACTTAAAGAGAATCAAAGAGTAGTCACTGTATAGTGTGAAAAGGCCCCTGGAGGACCAGTGTTCAGCACCACTGTTCTAAAAGATGTAAAATGACTGAGTGAATCAACCACTGGAATCCCTTAGATGAGATATATGCCATATGCCAACATGTTGCTGTAGTAAAAATAAAAAGTGTAGGTGCCATCTGAATAGACAATGTTTTGAACTGCTTTGTTGTGCCATGTTTTGGGCAAAGCAATGCAAAACACTGTATAGTGGGGCTGCAATGCATGATTTTATGCACTTGTGACTGAATTATATTCATCCCTACATATTCAATAGCACAGAGAATATATAAGGGATTATAAAAGTCTCCCAGTGTGGACTCACCAGGAAGCAACCACAGCAACCAACAGGAGTGTGTCCTTCTGTTGATCAGGATGTAGATTTCTAACATTTTCACCCCTGTCGTGCAAGTGCTCTCCAGTGAGAGGAGAAATTGTGAAAGTTATCCTTCTTTCAGCTGTTCCTCCAGAAATCACTTGTGGGAGGTGGTGGAAACAGCAATCAGCTATGTCCTGATCAACAGAAGAACACACACTGGTACATAAGACAGTTGCTTAGCTAAGTAGCTGATCTAGAATCACACCTGGATAAGTATTTCTGGTTAAAATGCTAGTTTCCTTATGGTTTAGAAGTACAAGAAGAGATCTTCATTATCTCCAAGTATCACAGCATTGTCTTGCATCACAATTTAATTGTATTTAATAATGGATGATAAAAGCGGTGGGGAGAATATGCATCAAAATGCATGGTAAATGTAAGTAAGTCTGTGGACCCTCATCTCTTTGACATATTCATAGATATAATATCTGTATCTCACCATAAAGTGAATGCCTCAATAGGACTAAAATTGTTTGCTGATGTTTCCTCAGTAGAATGCAGTGATTAAGAAAACTGCCACGTGTTTTGTTAAGGCATAGGCACACAGACACAGTTAAACAGAAGGACAGATAATATGTCTGTGTGAAAACCAGGAATTAGTCAAGGAAATTGGAACGGACAGCCACAATGGGTGACACAGACATCTCCTCCAGAAAAGGCAAATATGTTGGGTGGTCATAGTAGTTGTTGCTGTACTTCTTGGGATTTTTTTTAAATATCTAAATTCTAACTCTGTTGTTGCAAATTACTTTTTTGGCAATTCCCAGCAGCTGCTGCAACATTTTATTTTATTAAGTGGGTTTCTTTTTAATCTCAAAACATATCAGAACAACATGCTTCCTGCTCTTCTCTCTTTTTTTTAACAAATTGTTTTTAGAGTTAAAGTGGTACAGTGCATCTATGAAATGGCACTTTTACACTGTAATTCTGTAACGCTTTCTGAAAGATTCAGAGGGGAGAAAAATGACCCTTCAGATCATACAACCATCTTAGCAAATCATACCTCAGTTTTAATCAACTTTGAAGAGCACAAAGGCAGATCCAAAATATTGCTACAAATACTCCCCTCCTCTCCCCTCCCCTCAATGAAACAAGTGGATGTGGAGGCAACAAAAACCAGCAAAACTGGCAAAATCAAAATCACTGTATCACAAGAATTCACATTTCCCTAGACCAATCTGGAAGAAGGATTGCTAACAGCATTGTAAGGGTACAGGCCTCCACTCGTGAGATTTGATGTTAACAGTAGTTATGCTACCTTGCAAAAGTCTCACATGGCCTCCAGTTATATATTTGCATGAGCTATGTCTCCAAACCAATCTCTTCCAGATCTGATTAATGCCACTCCTTAGAACACAGTGCTGTTTGAAGTGTTGTAAACTATTTCTGGTTAGTTTATAGTCTTGTGGTTAGAAACACAGGAAGCTGTTTTATCTCAGGTCAGCTTATTGGGCCATCTAGTCTTATTGGACTATTAGATAAGGCAGCTTCCTGTGTTTCTAACATAGGCGGTCATTCTCTGTGATCTGAGAAGGAAAGCATTTCCATTGCTTATTGCCTACTCTTTCTAATTTGAAATGCCAATTGTCAGGTGATCTGCATGCAAAATATGTCCTCTGTCACTGAGCTATGGCACTTCCACTACCATTCTGTCTTTCCAAAGGTATAAAGGAAATGCTGCATGAGTTCATAGATGCCAGACAATTTCTTAATCTTGCAAGTCATCAGGAAGAATGTGGTGCCTGATTAACTAGGATCTCCTTCACCACAGAAAAGCAGCAGGCCACCCCAACCAACCAGAAGTTTTGGCTTAATATTCTGTAACTCAGAACTTCTTAACAGTTCCTTTATTTTCTGCCCAAGCGCACTGTCATGCTTCTATGTATGTGCTTCTGTGTTTATAAGTCTTTGAGCCAACAGAATTTGACATACTACTTTTTCTGACAGTTGTTTCTCACAAACATGTCTTCAGGCAGTAAATATTGTTTTCACAATGTTGTAAAAGGCACTTTACAACATGATGGAAGCATTTAATTTTTATCTAGAGGGGGAAAAAACCCAGCAAAAATATATGTAGCAATCAGAATGACCATAAATCTTCAATTTGGATTGGGAAATCTCACACAGGATCTCAAGGTGACAAGGAAGTATCACATGAGTCAAGTGCAACTGATTTTAATATTATCAATGGGATTATAAAATTCCATTATTATTATTATTATTATTATTATTATTATTATTATTATTATTATTATTATTATTGGCAAGCAACACTTTACAAGGAAAACATTATAGGGGGATCAATGAACCAAAGTACAAATATAATCAAAAGCAAAGCAAATGCTGAAACAAGAAATATAAAACCTTTCCACACTACACTGTTATAGTGCTATGATTCCACTTTCCACATTCTATGGAATCCTGAGATTTGCAGATTAGGGAAGGACATTTAGAGTTCTGAGCCAGAGAGCTCTTTGGCCTCAATAAACTCCAAATCCCAGGATTCCACAGGATGTTGAAAGTGGAATAATAGCACTATAACAGCATAGTGCGGAAAAGCTCATAGAGCTATAGATCTGATTAGCTGAAAGTCACCATCTAAATCACCTGCTGTTGTTGTTGTGTGCCATCAAGTTGTTTCTGACTTTTGGTCTCCTTAATGCAAATCATGGGGTTTTCTTGGTGAGCTTTATTCATAGGGGTTTGCCAGTGTCTTCCTCTCGGACTCAGAAAGAGTAGAACTTGCCCAAAGTCAGTCAGTGTGTTCCATGACCAAGCAGGGATTTGAATCATGGATTCCCAGGGTCCACTCATCCTGACTCTCTAAATCACCTGATGGCATACCACAATTTCTGAGAAAATGAGTCAGGATATATATTACTATTGTCCAAAACAAATCAAGATGTCCTTTCTGGAATACAGAGGACTGTTTCAGAAGACTAAGCAACAAAATACGATTCAAAGGTTTTGAGAAGTTGATGTCATTCATAAACAGGAAAAGAGTCTATTTCTTCCTAGTATTAGCAATCTTATCATGCCTGTTCCTGTTTGTTTCTCCTAGCCACACCCTTTGTCTTCCTGTTTCATTTAGTTTCTCGTTCATCTGTAGTTCTGTCTTGTGTGTGTGTGAAGCTGTTCCAGAATGTCTCATCATAAGATGTTAAGAAATTGTTAGTATTTGTAAGTAAACCCACCTCATACGTTTTTGTAGGGGTTTTTTTAAGTACTGTACAGATATATAGCCAATAAAGTGAAACATGAGAGACTGAATTATTCACAGGAACTTTCAACATATTGCTGTGACATTTAAATGTTGTGTGAATGAATTTATTTGGTTCCCATGGACACAACTTAAAGAGAGATGTAAAATGGATCAAAAATTATATGGATTTGAATGAAAAGAAAATGAATTAGATTTATTGATGAAGGGGGACCAAAAGAAGAGAATCTCCAAATTATATAAGCTATTGTTGCAAAGAGAAATGGAATCAGAAACTGTTAAAGATAATATGGTTAGATGGGCACAAAATATTGGACATCCAATTGAGTTGGATACATGGGTGAGGGCATGGAAAACAGACATAAAATTTACACCAAGTTTAAATTTAAGAGAAAACTTTTATAAAATGCTACATAGATGGTATACGACACCTGAAAGGTTGCAGAAAATGGAAATGAAGGATGTTGGAAATGTGATGAAAAGGTGGGGTCATTTTTTCATATGTGGTGGACCTGTAAGATAGCAAGGAAATTTTGGAAGGAAGTACATGACGAAATTCAAAGAATTTACAATTTAAATTTTGAAATGAAGCCAGAGATTTATTTGTTAAACATGCTGGGGCAACAAAGAGAAATAAGATGTCATCAGAAGACATTGTTATATTTGATAACTGCTACAAGATTGACATATGCACAATATTGGAAAGAAAGGAACTATGTTGATATAAAAGAATGGAAATTATAAGTTCTGGATATGATAGAGATAGAAAAGCTAACATTTTCACTGAAAAATAAGTCTATCCAGAACTTTGAAAGGGAATGGAGAGAAGTTTAAATTAGGTAAAGATATAGTAATAAGAAAAGGAAAAGAATAAAGCAAGATTGTATACAATGCAAGGCAGCAATGTAATAAGGCAATGTAACAAAGCAGCAATGTAACAATGTAAGATGTAACACTTACCTTTTGAAAAGAAACTATGTATGAATGCAATGTAAATAAGCAGACTCAAATAGAAAAAAAGAAAAAAGCTTGGAAGTGGGGAAGGTTTTTTTTTTTATTTTCACTTTAAACTTTAATAAAAAAATAAATAAATGTTGTGTGAAAAAGGTATGCACACCTCGCCTCAATTTTCAATTTTCTGAAATAAGTCTCTCTTTTTCACACACACACACACACACACACACACACACACACCTTTTCTCACACATTGCACGTATACAAACACTTTTTTAAAAAAAGAAAGTGGGGTCTAATTCAGCAAAATACCTGTCTAAATCTCACCTGGACACTTTGAAATATATGTATATCATAATATGTGTTGCTTTCCTTTTTTTATTTGGATATTGTAGCAAAAGAGAGGCAGACAGACAGACAGACAGACAGAGAGAAAGAGGAGGAAAAAAATGAAAGAAAATCAAAGAATAAGAGGGAATAAAATAAGTTACTTTTTGCAGTAAACTCCCACTGCTTTCCAAAAAACCAGACCAAACTCTCTGTGTGCTAGTTTGTAGCGCATTTAAAGGAAAGGGCTGTCAGCAGGACTGTTGCTTTCCTGCCTGCCAAAGAACATTCTTAGCTGGTGATGGTTTTCTTTTTCCTTTTTAATTATTTTGCAGACTTGGCTTCTTCTTCTTCTTTTTGGATCCTGCAAACTCTCACCCAGAGTGCAAAGCCCTTATTGACTTCCAGAGTTCCATATAAAAGTCTTTTTAAAACAAAAAACAAAAAAAACAGCCTTCTAAATTTCTTTTTTTTTTTTTTTTTTTTACTCCTCCCCACTTTTTTTACTTTTTGGTAGAGCAGATTTTGCAGTATAGGTTGTTTCAGGTCAAAATGCTCAACCTTCTGTGAGGAACTAAAACTTTCAAACAATCCTCAGTAAATGAACAGGCTCAAGTGCCAGAAGAAGACCAGTGAAGAAGGAAGGAAACTAGTTGTAGACACCTTTTGACTTTCCTTCTGGAACACTTACTTTCTGTTTTGTATTCATTGATCTTCTCTGTTGAGTCCAAAAGCCAGGCCAGAGCTAGCTTGCAGTGTTGCTCTGCTACAACAGAACTTTAAGTCCCTCTAACAACAGTGGGGAAGGCTTTCACATTCATAGCAAAGCCTTTAGAGATGGGGAAGGACTGTGGAATCTCAAGAAATGTTTCTGATCATGCATATTCTCTAGTGACCTGCCTGCGAGAGACAGGCAAGTCTTCTGATGGCAATTTCTTGGCTATTTTATTACTTTAAGAGAGAGTACAGAGCTTAGAGGAGCTGCCTTCTGAGAGAATTGACATCTCCCAGAATTCCTGAGCAGCATCTCCACTGGTTGGGAGAGACATTTTGCAATTTGATGGCCAGAAAAGTAACTTTTCCTAGCTCTGGGGGACAAGATACTGTGACAGCTGAGCTGGTCCTAGTCATCACAAAGTTTGGCCAATGAGAGTGGCACAAGAGATGCTTATTTCAAGACTCCTTCCTTCTTGTTTGGACCAGTGATAGAATATACTTTCTCAGTGATAGAATATACTTTCAGTGATAGAATATGCTTTGGGCCAGTGATAGAGTATACTTTCACAGCTCTTTGACTAATTCATTTTCAGCCCTCGCTTCTCTGTTCTTCTTTTCTCATGCCGTTTGCTGCATCTCTCTAAAAAGCAAGCCTAGATAGATCTTCTCCTGCCAGTGAGAGTTTTGCGGTAACACTGCCTTCTAGATGTTTGCCAAAATTCTTCCTAATGCATAGCTAATGAACATCATGATTGATCAGGGAATAAAGTATCTTTTTGATCCAGTGAATGAAGATACAGTTACCAACATCTGACCAAAAGAGCAGCGAAGGAATATTCATTGGTAATTTAGATAAATATACTGTCTCAGATCCAAAGAACTTTCATACAATCCACATAAGCATAAAACTGCAGATAGTTCTGTGCTGAGTAGTCAAGTGACAAAAATGAAGGAATTACAAACTGAATGAATCTCCCCCGTCCCCTATCCTTCTCTCATACACATTTTTAAAACTTGATTTCAGTGTAGCCCATTCATTGAGCTGTTCCTAGCAGTTGAAAGAATGAAAGAACTGGCAGGAACAAAAAGGTAATTCCATTCTGTAACCTCCATGTTGTGTACTGTAGCCTTTTTAGGAGACAATATGTAGGCGATATGAGACGGATAGGAAGGGGTGTTTTGAAACACTATGACAAGCAGTTGGAGCCTGCATGACAGAGATTGTTGCTCTGTGTTTCAGCGGGTTATAAGTGTCGAATTTGAAGACATCTGGTATGGGCTGCTGTCTTTCCTTACTCAATAAACTCCCCTCACATGCTGTATTCTTGGTGTCTGTGCCTCTTGTTCTATCCTAGCTACAGCCCTAGATGTTAGGATGCTCTAGTAACATTCATGCCTGGCCAACACAGTTTCCTACAGGCATATTTTCCCAGCTCATAAGGAAGTATTCTGTAAATATCATTACGTAGCTTCATTCTCCCCAGAGTTAGCCATCATAACAAGCCCCCTTGCACTGACCATTGGCTCATCGAATTCAAATATTAAACAATTAAATAAAGATACCAATAAACAAACAATTCTGCGTTTTCTATTTCCAGACCGAGAGTTTCTCATGCTACCATTTGGAAGGCACTGTGAAGCTATTCTCCATAACAGATATTTCTCAGTAAGAAAACAGATGGAAGAAGTGGTGACAAACCCAAAGTTTGTGAGTTATGAGTGGAAGAAAAAATCATCTTCAGGTCCTGTAAAATTCAGTGATTGAGGCAGGATAATGACAAGACAAAAACTGCTCTAGCACGCAGAAGCCATCTGAAATCACTCTAACTAGCATCCATTTTCTGTGGTTCCAGCCCAGTGATGTGGGTTTTCCAGAAAAGATAGAACTGGAAAATTTTCCAGAAATTTTTCCAGTGCTCAAAATACTGTTATATGATTTAATAGTTTTGGTTTAAATATTGTATTTAAACTGAAGGTGTTACAGTTATACTTGCTTCTGCTGAAGTATAACTGTAGTTGTACAGCTTCACTCATTCTCTGTACTGTTTATCAGTTCCATTTCAAGTTGAAAAAATTGATTTAGTATAAGCAGCTGAACATATTAGTTCACTACAGAATGTGTGTGAGTGTATGATAACCTATTTTATGAAAGAGATATAAGCTTAGCAGTGCATTCATTTGTTAGTCTGTTCCTCTGAACACTAGAGTTTGTCAATGTTTTTCTCCTTAGAAGAGTAATTAGAACTTCATATACTATATTTAGCTGATCTAACATGATTGATTGCAGTACAACAGTTGAGAGAATGATGGATGAACATACAAACACATAAATATATGGTGCAGAAAATTTTCCATGTAAAAATACAACATCAGAAAATTTTCCACCCCACATTTCTGTTTCAGACTGAATTCCAGCCCTGGAAATGCTGGGGATCAAACTAGATGTATCTAAACTATGTGTTCAGGCACTGAGCTGTGGCTATCCCATGGAGGCCTTTTATTGAATTTTAAACCATTACAAGGGGAAACAATATGAACCCATTCTTTCACAGAAATCACAGTGACCAATAAGTGTTGTCAAGAGCGGGGGACACAGGCCTTTTCCATACGAGGCTGGTGAATTGGTTCGTGCCATTTCTTACTGGATTTTCTGGGCTCAAAACAAGGCAGACTTTCCCTCATTTCCTTCTGCACAGCTACTGCATATGTTCCATTCTGATTCGGAGGACTGCGAGTTCATGAATCCACACTGCCTCCACCGAGGCCACTCCCGCTACTCCCCTCACCCCGCCCCGTTGGCTGTGATTGGCTCTTTTTTTTTTTTTTGGCATGGTTTAGTATGCCATTGCATTCGTAAGTCCATACTACCCCCTGACCCCTCCCATGAGCCCTCCCCTGACCACCAATTTGCATGTACATGTCTGCACCACTGTGAAAGTACAAATTGGATCAATCTGGAAAATTGGGAAGCTGATTTCTTCCAGTTTTCAAATAGTACACTTTACCACCACATGGGGGCCCATTTAGTCAGAATTACATGCAGAACGAAGGTAAATAAATCAAGCCTAGTCCGCTCCAATGTGCAGAAGATCTCCGTGGCAAGACACATTGGCCCGCCTTAATAACCACATGCAGAAAGGGCCACAGTGAGGAAGGCAGAGAAAGGAAATTGAAGACAGATGTATTCAAGATCATTCAGGAAGCATCTCCCTACACAAGACAATAGAGGTGGCAATAAACATGCAATGGTGGCCATAGGAGTTGAATGTGGCACAATAAAAGTATGATTGCCTCTGGTCTTTGGTGTTCACACTTAAGTTTAGTATAGTTTCTTTGCACATGTGGCTCAAAAGTTTTTACATTACTTCATAAATGTGAGAAATGTGCAGCCCCAGATGACTGTGTCAGTGTAATGGATAACAACTCCTTTGTGGTACTACTTTCAAATCTCTAAAAACTGTCAACTGTCTAGGTTCTGTTCTGTGTAAGGAGTTTTTGACAGACAGGTCATTCTGGAGGCTTCTTTCCCCAGATGAAACTGGAGTCTGGCTGTTCATTCCTTTATTTATTTATTTTAAATTAGCACGCTCAAGCATTTGCAGTATCCATGTGGCTGGGGGAGACTGGCCAAGACATTTAGCTTCCTGTGTCTAAAGGGAAATGGCACATACCCACATCTTCCTAACTGTATTGTACGCAAGGCCACTCAAAAGAAAATATTCCACAGTCAACCCTCCCTGAGAGTGAAAACTGATGATGATGATGATGATGATGATGATGATGATGATGATGATGATGCATTCTACTTTCCTGTTATGGTACACAAAACCAGCTGCTGACAACAGGCAACTCACTCTGCTTAATGACAGGACTGATTCGTGTGTGTGTGTGTGTCTTTGCTGAAGGAGGTGCTTACTTTTATGAATGGAATCCTTAAATAAGAGATGTGCCAAAAAAATTCGGAAGGCCAATTCTCAAAGCAAAACAACCACTGAGGTCTCTTCTCAAGGCATAGTGTACAATGCTATATTTTTAAAAAAATCCCATTGACACCAAGTAAAACAAAAAAAGTGAGGGCATCATTGTGATCTTTACTTGTTTTGCATACGATTGGTAGCATACCTTTAAAGTGCTGCAAGTAATAAAAATATATATATGCAAGATGGCTATAAGAAACGCCAAAGTTTCACCTAATAAAATTTTGGTATGCTTCAATTTTCAAAGTAAATTTGATTTATTGGAGCCACCAGCCATATGATGACAGCCTTGTGTTTTTTATATGAGTCATGTCCCTAAGGGCTCTAGAATATGCCAATAGTGTACCTTGGACTGGATCCAGTGTCCGCAAACAGGTTTTCATTAGACTTTGATGCCAGTTGATTTTGGGAGCAGAGAGGCTGCTGAAAACCAGCTTTGCTCTGGGATCGTTTCTTTCTTTCTGTGAAAAAGAAAAAGAAAAAAGAAAAGAAAGAAAAGAAATAACAAAGATCTGTTTTAAAGAAGCTTTACGCCTCCGCATTGTAGGTGTAGGACAATATTTTAGGGAACAGTAATCTGTTATTGCAGGTGGTCATGCTTCGAGCATTTCCGTATTTTGAGAATAGATCAGACAAAATGCAACAACTCTTATTGAAAAATTGCCGAATTTGTAAATTAGAAACACATTGAACTGTGGCTAAGATTAAGTTAACATGTATTACAGTCACTGGGACTTCTCTGAAACACTGAGGGAGTATAATTACCTACGTTATTCCACATGTCATGGGGCTGGGGCCATAATCACATTAAAGAAAGCTTGATCGCGCTATCCTACCAAGCACACACTTTCAGTTTGGGGTTTTATAGACACTTTGACCGGGTAACTCATGATGTGCTACAAACAGACATATTGTATCTCCACACACATACACATGAATGCTGCCATCACCCCACCATTCTCCCACATTTGCTCTATGGAATATATTTTTTTTAAAAAAATAAGTCACTGTTTATCTTGCTACAAACTGGAAAATAAATTAATTACTGCCAACATGACCTCCATTAGTTGTTCATTAAATTGCACAGTACATTCCCTGTTTCATCAGAAAACAAGTAATTGTTCTGACTTATTGCACTGTGTTACCCTGATTTCTGGGATCCCTTGGAGGACACCTCAATGTGCTCCACATGATGGGGAATGGAAACTAACTAGAGCACAAGCAATAGCAATGCGAGAGGCATGTAACCTAGCGAGGTCTTTTTACCCAGTTTTTATGGGGTCAGGCCAAGCCAAAAACCAAACAAAAATGTCCAATAAATGATTTTATTGAATAAAAGTCTCATGCACCAACACACTCACGCACCCAAGAGCTATTAAGAAACAAAAGAGAGGAAATTGGATAGGGGAGTATTGAAGGGGTACAGCTGAGGTAATACTACACCTTTTTCCTGGAGTCCTGGGTCTGGGAAGGCAGCTGAGATGTGGGGCTCAGCACAGAGAGGGCTGAGGGGATCACTCAACAGACGGAGAAACAGTCTGCTGGGATGCCCGGGAGCGATCCAAAGAACCGCTCAAAAACTCGGACTATTTGTAGGGGAAAAGGTACCTGGAGGGCTAATCCTTTCCCGGGGAAAACAATAGGTGTTGGAGCAATAACGAAGCTCCACCATGGTAATTTCCTTTGTGTGATGGGTTTGCAAGGTGTTGTCAAAGTCTCAGGATCTTCGGTTGTGTTAGTTTGTGGTGTGACTTCATGTAAATGGTCCTCGTCTGATGGAATATTTGCTTAACTTGGGGCAGACATGCTAATCCCCTCAAGCTGGTGTCTCGGGGCTGAGGACCCTTTGTTTATTGTGAGTTTACAAATCTTGAGGTCTCCTGGGGCTATGTGACTGGGGATTTTACTGGCCTGACCTGGTTTTCGATCCTTTGACCATTGCTGCCTACATGCCCATCCGGGTGACCTCTCAGGCACATTGAATCATATTTTAATATCAAAATTGTAGACCCTGGGACAGGGTTTTCCAGTGAGATAACAACTGTTTTTGAAAGGTAACATTATTATACCCTTGTTACTCAAAAGAAAAACTTATTACAAGTAACTACATTACTTTTGACTGGTTGCTGTCATATTCTGCTTCCAAAATACTTCCTCTTGCCCTATTCCCTTTTGTAGCATCTGTACTAAGGGTCAATTTGTTGGTGAGCTAAGGGAACAGTTTCGAAGCTTGGCTGTCCAGACTGCATAAAATGACTAGCTGTTGGCCATGCTGCCAAGGGCTTCTGGGATCTGGTCCAACAACTTCCTGGAGAGGGGGGAGCTGGGAGCCAGTGGACCACAACAATGTGGAAAAGGTGATGTGAAAGACTGGCTGCAAAAGTGGGGTGTAGCAGGGAAGAGAAGAGGAAAGGAATTTGCTGTTTTTTAGTTGCCCCACCTCCTCCCCATTCCATCCCCTCCAGGGATAGTCCCAATTAATGTCTCAGTTTCTCTTCCTCTTCCCGCATTCTCCCTTCATCCTCAGCTTACTTCAGCTGCCGCAAACGGAGATCAAAATATAAAACTAGTTTGCAGTCAAAGAACTCAGCAAAGGGGAGAGGAAAGGAAAGGAGAGAGCAGAGTCTTGCCCTTCCTTGTAGGCTCAAGCAAAAGCAGCTGCTGCAGCTTCTCCTAGTTTATCTGTTCTTCCTCATTAATCACTTTTGCCATCTTGATCACATTCTGATGTTGCTTGGCCACATGTGCCCTGTGAAAAACATCTGTGAAATGTTGGAAGGTATGCCATTCTCTAAACCTGGAGCCTTTTCCCACTGCATAATCATACTGCTAGGATTCCACTAACTGCAATACCAACATTCTGTGGAATCCTAGCATTTGTAGTTCGGTGATCATTCTGGCTGAGAAATCTAAATGTTTGAAATTTTGCTCTTAAATGTTTTTGGGGAAGGAATAGTTGCCCTGATCTCTGGGGGTCCCGGGAGGGATACCGAAATAAACAAACGACAACAACACTTCGGGGAAAATTAGCTGGAGCACTCACTAAAGCTAGCGAGAGGCAGGGTAACTTAGCAGGATCTTGCAACCCAGCGTCTACGGGGTCAGGTCAGTCAAGCAGTCAGACGGTTTAAAATAGCAAGAATGATGCTTTATTAAATACAGACAAATATTAAAGACACCACAGTCATACAGATAGCTAGGTGAATCGGAGATTGAATAGGGATTTTCAGAGGGAAATGGGTGATACGACACCTGTCTTGTAGTCCTGGAGAAGTCAGAATATTGAGTTCATTGGTACGGAGTCTCAGTACGTGGGACTGAGGGGATAGCTCGTCAAACAAAGCGGCAGCAAGGTGGTCTGGAAGTTTAGAGCGATCCGAGGAAGGTCTCAGAATCAGGGTTTTTTATAGGATGAATTGTGACTGCAGGCCATACCTTACTCGGTGAGAACAATGTGTTTTAGGAGTGGGACAAAGCCTTGGAAAGGTCAGGTTTTAGCATGATTGACTTAGAGCCAACTTAACAATAGTGTAACCAGTATGCAAATGCAGAGCGCTTAGTACAGCTTTGTCAGGTTACCTGCTCAGGGCAGAGAGCCTTTGTTAGTATCGCGCATATGCAATGAGGTGTTTGCTGGAGAGGTCCCTGAAGCGATGAACCGGCTCTGTCTGGCCTGCTTAGGTGGAGAATGGAATGTCCAGCAATTATTGGCCGTGCCTGTTTTCGTGCTTGTCCGGAAGCCTCACAAACACATGAAGCGGGGTGGCAGAGGAAAGCCGAATGGTTTGATATCAAAGTGATATCGAGTGCTATCTCCGGGTAGGCCTGGACCATAGTAACAGAATTCCACCTCCCCTCTCCATTATTTTCTTTCAACCAGGCAAAAGACAGTCAAGGGAGCCCAAAGGAGCTGAAGGATGCAAAAATGGAGGAGGAGGGAAGCATATGAGATCCCATGACTGCATTTTACCCAACTCTGCTCTCAAATCTAGAGCATTGGTCCACTAACCTCTGGAGGACCCCCAACTGGGAACCACTGCTCTATAGTCTAGGCAAGAGAGTTTCTAAACTGACATCTGCCTGTGTGAGTTGAGCTGGACCAAAGTTCTTGAAGCCAGGGAGGATTTTTTTTTTTCCAATTACAATTTCTCTCCCTAGGCTGGTTGGGACATTTGGCCTATGCTGCACTGACCTTTGACAGAAGACTGTATGTAAACAACCGTCTGCACAGGTTCAATTTTCCTGGTCAAGATCAAGGCAGTTTCAAGGGCAGAAAAAAGAAAAACGACTTGGTGAGTAGCCTGAGTGAGAGGAGTGTAGCTACTGAAGAGGGGGAATGAGGGCTTTGATGCCTCCCGCAGTAATTCGGCCCCTCAAGGAAAAAAAATTTCACTCCTCAAATTTTTAGCATTGCATCAACTTAAAACTTCATGTGATTATTCAGAAATACAGTGTAGGCATCAAAAGAAAAGGGGAGGGAAAGTTACCAAGAGAATAAAAATAGAGCAAATATGAATCCTTAGTGTCTCAGTCTCTGGATAGCTAGAAATGTGGGGACTGAAGGGAAAAATTTGGGGTGGGAGAATTCCTATCTCAGAGGGCAATGCTCTTATTCCCCCTATCCCAATAGCTACATCCTTGAGCCTAACTAAGGCATCCTTATAGATGAAGGAAATTCCTCCTCCTCCTCCTCCTCCAAACCATAGTGCTGGAAAGCATATGGGCAGAATTTCCATTTAATGCTCGTCCAGCTCATCCAAACAACTTCACAAGGCTACCGTAATTTGGGCAGACCTTCCTCTAAACACCCAACGGGGGTCTGTGAGGAGCTACAGGTAAGAGGAATACTTGCCTTGTGCCTTGATGTGGAACACTCATCCTGAAAAGACAGCAAGTGAAAGAAGAAAGCTGTACTACCTCAGGCAAGTCCTGTGCGTGCAACTGGAGTGAGAATGTTAATGGTACATAGAAAGTTCGCAGTTGGATGCTACTAATGCTAACCAGAAGTTATTCGATATTGATTACTTATCTCCTTTAGTCTGATCTCTTCATTGAAGAGTCTAAGTGGAAACATCATTATGGGCCACTTTCAAGATAATATTCCACGTCTGCAGAGAGACATTTTAAAGCAAGCACAGGAATTCCTTTGATACCGGAGGGGAAGGAGTTCAGTGAAGGGGAGGGGAGGGGCTTCAGAGGACATCTTTATGGGCCAGATGGGCAGGGCTACTGAGCTGCACATAGCTAGCAGGCTGGAGGTTTCTTCTTCATAATTTAGGATGCCATGTATCTTGCTTGGCCCACTTCACTTACAATAGAATCTTTAAATAGAGAAACGAGAATGAACTGCAGTGACATTCCTATGAGCAGAATAGTCTTCATTCTTGTTTTTAACACAGCATGTACTTGATAGCAACTTATTAATAGTACCTTGTGGTCACCAATGTTAGTTGCAGTGTCAGTAAGGTAAGCAATCCATTCTCAGTTTCAGTTTGAACTTTAAAGGAACTATCCAAAGTGACGGATCTTGTCCCCAAAATAAATTCAGCACAGTGGATGGCGTCATTAAAGTCTGAAATATACCCAGAGTGGATTTATTGCTTTTTGGGTATTAGAGCCACTTATTATTACAGTAGTGACACCGTAATTAAACAAGGAAAAGCATCATTCTTTTTTTTTTAATTTTTTTTTATTAATTATATAACTAGAAAACAAAAGCAAAAAATTAAACACCATGTGTTATACATAATAGTGAAAAAAAAGGAAAAAAAATTTTTTCCTTTAAACAACATAAACTTGCATTATTTTTTTTCTCTTTTACACTTGAAATCATAACCTTATTCAGCTTATTCCATATCATACAGCTTATACATTTTTGTTCTATTATTAATTATAATCTTATTACTTCAAAGCCAGTTAACTTTTAACTTTTTTTTCCTTTTAAAATATCCAATTTCATCAATAAATCACAAGTTTAACACACACGCGTAATATAAAATAAAAATAAAAAATAAAGAATACAAAACCAAACCAAACAAAAGAAAAATATATATATATATACCCACCCCCCAGAGCCAACTTTTTATTTAATCCACTTTCCAAAATTGCCATTCTTCTTGTAATAGGGTAGCTTTACCATCTCTTATCAAAGCTTTTTCCAAAAATATTTTCCAAATTTCCTCAAAATCATTCCCTTTTGTTAAACCTTTCATAAATCTAATTCTACATGTTAATTTATCATTAATTGCAATTTTCCACACTTCTTTATACCATTCCTCTATTTGAAATTTTTCATTTGTTTTCCATTTTTTTGCTATTATTAATCTCGCTGCAATCAACAAATTTGTTATTAATTCTTTTCTTACCTGAGTACACTCAACTTTATTATATATAGACAACAACGCTATATTTGGACATACTGGTATTACTACTCCTGTAATCTCTTTTATCTCTTTAAAAGCCTTTTGCCAAAATTCCATTATCTTTTTACACATTCTATCTTTATTTATCATTATTTTCATCCAATCTTTTAATCTATATATTTTTTGTTTTTTTATTTCTTTCTCTATTATTTCTCTCAAATTCATTGGAAATTTTTCCATCATTACTATCGGAGTTAATGTTGATATATTCGGTATCAATTTTCTTTTATTTTTCTTCCATATTTCTATTATATTTTTTATAAAAGGATTTTCTATCTTTTCCATTTCTTTCTTTGAAAAATTCCTAAAAAATATATTTTCTAATTTCATCTCAATATTCTTATCTTCTATCACTAACCAATCTAAATCACCCTTTCCTGAAACTCCATCTATAATATATCTCAATTGATTTGCATAATAATACCATTTTAAATTTGGAAGTCCCAGGCCACCTTCTTTTTGACTTTTATACCAATATTTCTTGTTAATCCTCGGTTTCTTATTACCATTACAAAAATTATTTAATATCTTTTGGCACTCCTTTAATTCTTCCTCTGATACTTTTATTGGTAACATTCTAAACAAAAAATTGATTTTAGGTAATATTTTCATTTTTACCACTGCTATTCTACCAAACCACGATAGCTTTATATTTTTGTAATCCTCTAATTTCCGTTTAATTTCTAATCTTAATTTCTTAAAAAATTTTTCCTGAAGTCCTTGTAAATTTTTTGTAATATCTATTCCTAAATATTTAATTGATTCTTTTACTTTAAGTAACCTTTTTTTGTTACTTATAAATTTTTGTATTTCTTCTTTAGTATAATTAAACAACATTATTTCTGATTTGGCCCAATTTATTTCTAATCCTGTCTTCTCCCCAAACTCTTTTAAATGTTTATCTATCCTATCTATCTTTTCAACCGGATCTTTAATTGTTAGCAATGTATCATCTGCAAATAAGCTTATTTTATTTTTCTCCTTAACTCCAATTCCATCCAAATTCTCATCATTTCTTATCACATTCGCTAATATTTCTATAACTATTGCAAATAAAACTGGAGATAATGGACATCCTTGTCTCGTTCCTCTTGTTATTTGAATCTGCTCTGTAAATCCATCATTTACCATCACTACAGATGTATTATGTGAATATAATTGATTTATTAACCCTTTAAATCTCTCTCCTATTCCTAATTTATTTAATATTGTTTTTAACGCCGGCCATTCCACGCAATCAAAGGCTTTAAATATATCTAACGCTAAAATTCCAGCTTTTTGTTTATCTCTAACCATTATATTTATTTTATTTATCGTTTTCCCTATTAAGTTTGGCATCTGTCTTCCTTGAATAAAACCACATTGATCTTTATGTATATACTTATAAATAAATTTATTTAACCTCTTTGCCATTATTGCTGTCAAAATTTTTGCATCTTGGTTTATTAAAGATATTGGTCTATAAGAACCTGGTTCAGTAGAATCCTTATTTGGTTTTAAAATTAATATTATTAATGATTGCTTCCATGATATTGGAATTTTTTCACCCTTTAATATACTATTGTATAACACTTTTAATTTAGGAATTAAACATTTTTTAAATGTTTTATAATATTCTGGACCTAGTCCATCCAATCCTGGTGATTTTCCTCCTTTTAAATTATTTATTACTTCTTCAATTTCCTCTTCAGATATCATTTCTTCCATCAACCCTTTATCTTGTTCTGTTAGCCTTTCTTTCCAATTTTTATCAATATACTCCTCTATATTCCCTACAAATTTTTCCTCTGCTGAATACAATTCTCGATAAAATTCTTCAAATATTTTTAATTTCTCTTTCATCAGCCTTTTTTCTTTACCAAATTTATCTTTTACTACGCCAATCATATTTCTAGTTTTTTTTGATTGTACTGATTTAGCCAGCATTTTAGAATTTTTATTACTATATTCAAAAAATTCCCTTTTCAAGTATATTAAATTTTTCTGGACTTCATCCATTTCTATCTTTTCTAATTCATCTCTTTTTGCTTGTAATACTATAAATTTCTGTTTTGTTCTATCTATTATATAATCATTCTCTAATTGTTTTATTTCTTCTTCTAATTTCAATTTTTTTTCTCCTAATTGTCTCTTTAATTTACTTGATTCTTTAATACATAATCCTCTTACCACTGCCTTCATTGTATCCCATAATACATCTTGTGTTACTTCCTTATTATTTAGAAAAGCATCATTCTTTAAGGTCATAAAAGAGTGAACTTAGCCATTTCCCTCTAAAATCAATAGGTTTAAAAGTGCTTAATTTGTTTAGAATCCAATTTGGTTAACCTCCACATAGGATGCTAGAGAATTACATTTCACTTTGATGAAGATGTTCTTGGAAGAGTATGAATGAAAGAAATATACACATGAGGCTCCACAAATCTGAGACTGAAGAGTTCTGTTTGGTTTGTTTCTAATAGCTGTAATGCAATTTTAAACCAAGGGGTATTATATGCTGGAGAACCCAGTGGATGTTATCTGAATACATTCAATTGAATTTAATTCAAATTTCTGAATTCATGCATTTTAAAAATTGTTCTTAAAATTAAGGTACGAATCCTACAAAATATTTTCAGCCAGCCCACTGGTTTCAGGTGCTGTTATCTGTAATAAGTGTGCATGGAGGCTATGTCCTAATTGATATATACAGTCAGCCCTCCCCATTTGCAGCTTTCACTTTTATGGATTTAATTATTCACTGATTATTTGCTGTCACCTCCACTGCCTCTCTATGCCATTTTTAATAGGGACTGTAAGCCTCGTGAGATTGAGAAACTGTGAATGAGACTTGTAAGTCCCTATTCAAAATGGTATGAAGCAGCAGTGGAGGTGGCAATAATCTCTACCAGTCACCCACTTTTGCCTTGTGAAGGAACCCTGATCCCTCAAAGGAATCCATGGTGGGTTGAATATGGTGATCATACTTTTTTTGTGTGTTAAATATGGATTGGGAGGGCTTAGAGTTATTCACGGTTTTTCCACTTTCATGGAGGTCATGTGCCTCTATCCCTGGCGAGTATGGACGGATGACTGTATTTTTGCATCCACAATTATTGATGCCTCTGTACATGTACATGCTTACAAAGATTCTGAAAATTATACAATATATTCTAAGGGTATGTTTAATTTTAAAAGTAGTGATGTATTGAAGCTGAGAAATTAAAATTTTCATACAGGTATACTTCTGTTAACAAAATAGATGTGTTCCTGAGCACTCCTTCTTTAATAGAAAATTTGATTCCAGAGGTTCCTACATCATGAAAAAGAGAAGAGCATGTTTCAACATGTTCCAGAAAAGTTTTTATTCAAGACTAACAATATGCACATGTGAAATGAAGCAACAAAATGCCTTCAAGGATTTTTTTTTCTTTCCCCAATGTTACCAGGCTGTATGTCCCTCCTCCATGATATGGTTTAATTGGCAAAACTTATATTTAACTGGCATAAAATATAAAATTATATTCTGCTATGCTTGGGAGCTGATGGGCTAAGAGAAACTGACTGCACATGTGTGTTGCAAAACTAGGTCAGGAAGAGACCTCAGGGCATGGCTAGGTCATAGCCAGGGAAACTCCCAAACAATGGACTAGATGTCCCTCAACAACTCAACCTTTAGAAACAGTGGCACTGAACTGCTTCCATGGAAGGACAGATTGTTTTTAACTTTCTCCTTTTGTTCAGTAAAAACTCTCCTTTGTCCCCTCAACTGTCCAGCAATCAAGAAGCTACCATAATTGCCATCAATCTCTTGGTCACCTAATGCTAAAGCCATTAGCTCATTCTGGTCCTCATAGTTCACCCTCTGGACCTCATTTACTCTGCCAGAGAGCCATTAACATCTTCCACTTAGGGTGCAGGAAGAGTATTTAAACCCTGACTTTTTGCCAGATAGCTTCTAGTACTTTTTGCGTACAGACCATCACTCTGCTACTCCAATTCCCCGTTTGTACTACCCTTAGACTTCTAGTTCAAACCACAATCACTTTTTCACTTTTCTCCAGATTGCTAAAATCACCCACATTACCCTAAAATCTTGCTATCCAAACCTTTCCTTCCTTTCCCTTCTGTTAGCCTTATGTGATTGTGTGACTGCTTAGATCTCATGTGCATGACTGCAATTCCCCCAATAAAAGAAATAAGTTCATTTTTGAATCTCTGGCTGATTCTCCACTGCATTAGTACCAGTAGACATAGGTGCAAAAGATCTTGTAAGGTTACCCCACAATCAAAGGCCTCCTCTTTGAGCTAATATTTGAGCCTACCTTTTCCCAGAAGCACTGGCACTATGGGTGAACCCGTAAGTAACCTATGTTTGGGAGAACACCAACCCCCACTTTTCTTTTGCTTTCCATGTTGATGGCCAGACTTGCAGATCTAGAAGCTACATGCTGGGGACAACTTGTGAGGGAAATGAATATTCTCTCTCCTTTTATTTTTCTGTCCATGCATACTCATTAAATGATTCTGGAGGCAGCTTGCCTGTTGTGGGCAGGCACACACAGCTACGGTAGCTTTACCTATAGTAGGATCCCATTCTTCCCAACTCAAGGTTAATTACATTGTTTACCACTGACAGTAAACACTGAAAGTCGGTGTTTCTCCAGCCTTCCATCACCATCTTCCCAATCTTGATGCCACTAAAAAAAAATTCCAGCTAAAAGGGCAGGGAGGGAAAGGGAGGCTGGATAAGCATAAAAGACTTTGCTAAAAGGAGCTTGTAAAATGAGGTATGACTCTGTTGTAAAGTAGTAGCATTAAACCCAATTCTTTTTGTTCCCTGTCTGCATTGTAATTCCACCTCTTTTTCAGTTATTTGACCCTGTACAGACCCTTTTATTATTTGCATTTCTTCATGTGCCATTTGCATTTTCCTTCCAAATGATTTTGCTTCACACACTTAGTTCTTTAGAGCAGAATCCTTAAAAAGATCAGCACTGTGCAGTTATTAGTCGTGCTTGATTGCCATTGTCAACAACTTTTCACTCTGAGCCCCAGAAATGCTCCTCTTCCTTCCTTCCTTCCTTCCTTCCTTCCTTCCTTCCTTCCTTCCTTCCTTCCTTGTTTCATAAAACCTGCAGCTATAAGTTTCTGTATTTCTTATCCTAATTGCTAGAGAGGAGACAGAAAGAAAAGAATAATACAAAAGAAGGACTTTTAAAACTTCTTTTGCCAAATCATGCAGATTTGCAGTATGCAGAATGCTACACAGTGTAATGGACTCTGGTTTTACAAAGCACACTGTATATTTCTGAAATGTCTTCTGGCTTTCCTACATTCACATAGGCCAAGCTGGGCAAATCTGCCGAATATTCACCTTAAAGTTTTCACTGTTAGTCACACTTACATCCATAAGTGTTATTTTGTATTGTTGTAATATATGAAGTTCTTGCAGCATTTTCATCCTTTTATATTAAATCATCCCCTGTAATCTTACCTCATCTCACAAGATCATATTTCACTCCAAGAAAAAATCATGCATATGGGAAACTTACAGTATGACCATATGTCCACTAAAAATGAATCTTAACACATTCGGTGGAGATAACTATCAGGTACAGCATTATAGGAAGAGTAAAAACCATCTGACCTTTCTGATGTTTTTGGGAAATGGCAATTGTGATACCATTATGCAATAAATTTTACCTCTGTGTAACTTACAATACCTACAATTTCACAAGAGAGATTGGTCTCATTTTTCAAAGAGTGTTAGTATTTTACATTTTAAATTCCACCATGATATTTTAATGTTTAATTGTTGTTGTTCCTATGTGCCTTCAAGTTGTTTCCAACTTATGGTGACCTTAAGGTGACCCTATCATGGGGTTTTATTGGCAAAAGTTGTTCAGAGGCAGCTTGCCTTTGACAAGTGGAGATTCAAAGCTTGGTTTCCAGAGTCATAGCTCAATGTTCAGATCACTACATCACAATGGATCTCCTTAAATGGTTAATATTGTTGTTGTTGTGTGCCTTCAGGTCACCTCTAAGTTATGGCAACCTAAGATGAACCTATCTTTTCTAGGGCTAAGAGTGTGTGAGCCTTTCCGCACTACACTGTTATAGTCCTGTTCTTCCACATTCAACATCCTATGGAATCCTGGGGTTTGCAGTTTAGGGAGAAGAATTTAGACTTCTCAGCCAGTGAACTACAAACCCCAGGATCCCGCGGGATATTGAAAGTGGAAAATAGCACTATAACATGTAGTGCGGAAAGGCCCTGTGACATGCCAAAGATCACCCAATGGGTTCCCTTGGCTGAGTGGGGAATTGAATACTGGTCTCCAGGGTCATAGCCCAATGCTCAGACCACTACACTACACTGACTCTAAATGGTTAATGCTGGGAAGTAAAAATATACATCAATATCCTACATCACAGATGTAGTTCCAAATGCATAATTATGGGCCTTTCCACTCTACACTTTTATAGTGCTGTTATTCTGAGGTTAGTAGTTTACTGAAGCCAAAGAGCTCTCTGGCTGAGAATTCTAAAGGCCCCTTCCTAAACTGCAAACTCCAGGATCCCACAGGATGTTGAAAGGGGCACTATAACAGTATAGGGCAGAAAGGCCCAGAGTTGTCTCTCAACCCAGCTCCCCAAACCTATCTTAACAGTCAGCAGGCACATTGAAGAAATTGAGATCCTTTCTGCTGGGGATAGGGACACAGCAAGATGACTTTTCCAGCTTCCCCCCACCAACAATCTCTGGTACAATGAGAAGTTCCAACAGAGCTCCTGCTTTTGAGTGTTACACCACAGATCATAGTGAGAGGGGTTTGCTGATCATCAGCAGAACAGATTTCCATTGTTTGATTTGCCTGCTGGCTGTAAAGATAGGTTTCAGAGGCATTTGTGATTATGGGCAATACTGCCATGATCATGAATATGGAGCAGTTACAGATACTAATCCACACCTACAATACAAGATGCCAGCCACAGACTTAAATCCAATTGTTAGTTCCAACTAAAGCAGTCATTTAATTGCAGGGAGGGAGCAATATTGGCAAGCCATGATTTATGTACATTCCATTGGTTCAGTGGTTTCCTCCTCATCATAATGTGCACTATGCATATATAAGAAGGTGGAAGATATGAAGGAGATAAACATTGTTGCTCTACACCTATTTTCTGCAAGCTGGTGTTCTCCAGATAAGCTACTTTACATCATCTCCAGCCAGCAAGATGAGGACACCCATCTGAGTTGCCAATGGATTCAATCCAAACATACCTCATGTGGCATGCTGAGAAGTAAAGCATGAATTTTTTTACTTCAAGCAGTACTGTCCACAACATACATTTCAGTATTAGCAATCTAAAATAATTCCACATATTTGAGGGTATGTATTATGGACAGATTCCAGATGGCAGAACTCTAATATTTGCACCTAAGCAGAAAACAACTCCCCCTCTCCCACAATGCCTTCAACATACTAAACAAGACACCACTGTAGATGTGGTTTATAGTTTTCAGTTTTTCAAGACTATAAGATTCAGTATCTTTAAAAAAAACCTCCTACTTTCATGGAAACAGGGACAGTCAACCGTTTCTGGAATTTTAAGCTCCTGAAAATGGGTCATATTCAGCCACATGAACTAAAAATTATACTTTTATGGCATTTTCCAACCAATTGACTCATTTTGTATCCATTTATATCAGTGTGCAAATGTGACAAATAATGATAAAATGAGATAATGCTCACAGAAATCAACATGTCGGTTTCCAAATTTCCACTGGACTCGATTCAGGTCTTCCACAATTGTAATGCTTAGCAAAGCTTTTGCTTCACAAGTCATTAGGCAGCTTCAGTCCCAGTAGTATCTGTTGTTCTCAGTATAACATTAGAGCTGAAAGCCTTCTGGTGAACCTCATAAACAAGAATGTCGAAAGGCTCTTTGGGAAACATTGAACAGACCTGAATGCTACAGGCCAAATTCTGCTTTGACTTACGGCCTGTGCTGTTCCAAAGGAATCGCTGGGATTGTCCTAAGGTCAGACAATATTTTGGCTCTTGGGTCTAAAATGTAATAACCATGGCTTGACCCAAGAAATCAAGTTACATTTATCCTCCTAATTTCAAAATTTTGGAAAGCAGGGAGGTAAATCTTTCCCTTTGCCATTCTTGCATTCAAGAACAAATACATCCACATCCATTCTTCTTAATGGGTGAGATTATGAAAGATTTTTCACATTTTTAAATTATTTTCACATTTGAGTAGTTTTTGCTAAAAAAAAAATGCTTCTTTAGTGCAAAAATCTTGGTCTTGTTTAAAAAAATGTACACAAGAAAAAGTCATTTAGCACAAAATAGTGTCATTGGTATGTAAAAATGCTAGAGAAGGGGGGAGATTGGTAACTTTTCTTGCTTCTTATCTTTGAGCATATTCTTTGACTATATTTCTAAATGCTCAAGTGATGTTTTAAGCTACTGACACGCTAGGAATTTGGAGATCGAAAGAAAATTTTATTGGAGGGTGCTTATTCTGAGGGGGCCATGCCCTTACTTGCACCACCTTAAACTACCCACAACCCAACCCCATTCACTCTTTTCTCATGCTTCCACTAACTCTCTGCCATAAAGTGCAAAGAACAATAGTTTATGATGAAAATTTGCATAAAACTTAGTAGTTTGTTTCTTTTTACAGTAATATTAGAACCAGAGACAAAAATGCCTCCTGAAAGCATTAAGAGTTCCACTAACATAGCTGGCATAGATTCCTTCCTTTTCCAGGATACGTCTGAAGAAGAAGATGGCTTGGACCTGGCATATCCAAAGCTTTTCCTGGTCCACCCTGACACAACCCTAGAATGCTGCCTGCTCACACCTGCTGTCCTCAGTGTACCATCATTGATACAGCGACATTGGTGGAGCTGAGCAAGAGAGCACCTCCGTTTCTCCCCTTTCTCGCTACAGCAGGGAAGGGCTACCCTCGTACCCTAGGACTGTGGAATTGTATCCCAGTTTCACCTTTAATAATTCAAACAGATTATGTATGTAAAAGACTCTAATAAGTGCAGCCTGCTTTTATCTTTTAAGACCAATTTGGAAAGGGTGGTTAGTATGGGGGACAATTTCTATTGTGGTTCAGTTAATCTTGTCCCAACCACAGAAACTGCATTATTATCAAATAATTTATGTAATATGCAAATAAGGTAATCTAGGTTTGAGGAATTAAGTAATCTGTGTTTGATGCTGAACGGAGTATACGTAGCTGATTCCCCAAACCACTTAGGCTGAAGTTATTATGTTTGATTTGAACTGGTCAGTTTCAATGGCCCCAAATGGGTTGAATCCAAGTTTTTTGACTTGCGAGTACAGAACTGCATAGCAACTTGGAGAAAAAAGTTTTATAATGATTACTGAACTAACCTGAAGATGAAAACCACTGAAATACAGGACAAATTATTTGATGTGAGTGACTGGAGGCGTGGCGAACCTTCCCTCTCGTATTTTTTTTCAATACACAAGTAACCAGTATCGTATCACAAAAAACTTATCCAGTGTCACAGAATTCATGTAATAGTCTGCAATTTTCCAAACATCCCCCCTCAGGCAGTTGCGTAGGGACATGGGTGCTGGGGGGCGATTCGCCCTAGGTGGCAATATTTTGGGGGCATTCTGGCCTGTAGCCACACCCCTGCATGCCCTGGCCACACCGCTGTGCACTGAAACCACACCCCCGCACACAGTGGCCACAGCCCTCATGCCATAGCCCTGCTCCCCTCCCACCCACCCTCCACACACTCCAAGCTCTGCCACTGCCCTCAAGGCATTTTATCAATTTCTGAGTCATCAAGCATTTAACCCTGCTTTTGAACTTGCATTGGCCTTTTCATTATTGCTAATCGCCTTATGATCCCTGCTGTGGCAGCTAGGTCACAACTTCTTTCACATTTTGAATAAATTGCTTAGCACACTCTGTTATTAATGGCTTAATAAGTCTGTGACAGTAAAAATGTAGCTTAAAAAAAGAAGGTAACTAAGGCAATCCCTGTTATTCAGGCAAATTACAGCTTCCTCTTTTTATTTATAAACATCTCTTCTGAGAATGTGCTGTCATGAACAAGAGATAAATATTCAGGAGGTACAGCAAGGAACCAAAGGCTAGGCTAATATAAAAGCAAAAGTTAAACTTCATTGAGAACAATATAATATGATGCTCCTACTTACTGCTATGGGAGGGATGTAGAGAACCATATTGAAGAGGGAATTTCCTCCCTCTCACATTCTCTTTCCTACTTGCAAATGACTGCTGAGGGTGGCTGGCTTTGTTCCTCCTCCTTCAGTGAAAAGTAAAGCGCTTTAAACTGGGACTTGCAGGCAATGGCTGAACACTGAATACAGGACTCAACCAGTGCCTGCAAAGCCAACTGAGACGTGCCAGCTTGCATAACACGAGAGCAACATGCAAGGGAAATCCCAGTATTACCTTTGATCATGGGCAGGAGATTACCCTGGAGATTCCTCTTCATTTCCTATAGTGTCAAGGGGGGATTGGGGGACCTACGGCTTCTGTAAGCCTTATTCTATGGCTCAGTGTGCCAGAAATCACTTCTGCAGCAGGAAAAACAATGCTTGCTTTGTCCCATTAGCCTAATGGAGAGAAGTGAGAAGCAGACTCTGACATGATTCTGTAGAAACACTAGCGCTATTTAATTTGTTCATAAGCAATTTCACATTTCAAATGGCTCATTTAGCTCAGATGAAGCTAAATTATTTTAGATGTAAAAAGGGGGGTTCCAAAAGAATGTTCCCCAAGCTAGATGAAAAAACAACAAAATGGCAAACCTGGACCAGCACAGGTCAATGTAAAATGATGCACACCGGGGGGGGGACAAACAAACATTAGATACACGCTAATGGACTTTGAGCTGACAGTGATTGAACAAGGAAGAGATCTTGGGGATACGATGCCTAGCTCTTGGAAACTGACAAGCCAGTGTGCAGAGGCAATGGAGGAGTGGAAGGGAGAGTCAATGCTATCATTACAAAAGGCTCTAAAAATAAAACTGCTGCTATTAAAATGGCATTATAGAAAACCAGAGTGCTGCCACACTTGGAATTGTGAGTTACAGATGTGGATCCAGACTATTAGAGCAGGTCTGTGGAAATCCATAGGATTTAAGTCAATTGTGTCTTAAAAGACAAATCTAGAGCATTAAATGTAGATATCTAGGGACTGGGGAGAATGACATATGATAGAAGTTCATCCAATTTTGGGTAGTGTGGAAAGGGGGAAATAGAAGATTGCTTTTCTACTACATAAAGCTCTTAATCATTGAACAAAACCATTCTACATCAAGAAAAGGGGAAAAACACCTCTTCATTCAGCATGTAATAAAGTTAAGGAATTTGTCAACACAAATTATTAATTACTATGTGTTTAGATGATGTGAAAAAAGAGGTAAGATGAATTAATGGCAAGTAGTTGTCTTAGTGACCAGGGCTGACAAATGGCTGGCCCATGCTTTTTTCTACTCAAGGCAAAGGACAAGCAAGATGGCTGCTCCTCCTATTCCTTCTACAGAAGGTGGCAGAATGGGGAGCTGAATCTTGCTTGAAAAATGATCATTCAGATTCTGCCTAAAAACCTCCAATGAAGGAGGATCCACCACCCGTTGAATCAGTGTTATTTTCCTGTTTCATTTAGGAAGAAAATTCCTCCTAAACTAAATACAGTCCTCTTGTAACTCTGAGCAGCAGAAAATAAATTCACTCATTTTTACACATCACAGCCCTTCAGATATTTAAACATATCATATCACCTCCTGACCTTCTGTTTTCCAGGCTAAAGATACTCAGCTACTCCAGCTGTACCTCATACAGCATGTTTTCCAGACCTTTTACAATCATGATCACCCTCTCTGGACACTTCCTGGCTTGTTTGTATCCTTCTGAAACTATGTTTTTTGTTTGTAATATGTATAGCTTTTAACATGTATTGTTTTAATTACTACTGTTTGTTTCATGTGTGTTTTAACTTTTATATGTTACAGTTTTAACTATGTTTTCTTTTTAAACTATTGTAAGCTGCTTTGAGTCCTTTCAAGGAAAAAAATGACATATAAATAAAGATGATGGTGGTGGTGGTGATGATGATAATACTAATAATGATGTCCAGAGCAACTACAGATACGAACTACCTCTTGTAGTTTATTATCATGTACACATTTGGTTAGCAAGCCCTCTACTTCTTCATTCAAAACATTTATAAAGATGTTGTTCAACACCATCAGGACAAAACTCTGTGACACTTCACTTTTCACTTATCACCTGTCTCCAAGATGACAGGCAGCACTAGTGAGCACACTCTAAGTTTGTTGTCTCAGCTGGTTACACATCTGCTGAACACTAGTGTTGCCTTGCCCACATTTTATTAGCAGGCCTCCAAGAATATAATGGGGGACCTTTTCGAAATCTTTACTGAAATCAAGATACATTATCATTGACAACATTCCCCTGATCTATCAAGTTTGAACCCCATCGAGGGGGAGGGAGAGAGAAAGAGAAGTGAATGTCTTGTATGACTTGAAACCCATGATGTCTCTTTGCAAACCATATCCTTCTTCACTAAGTGCTCGCAGACTGTCTAATCGTCTGCTTTAGAACCTTTCCTAATGTCATTGTCACGCTGACTGGATGCCACTTGTATAGGCCTTTCCCCCCCTCTCTTTCAGAAGTTGGAAACAACATTTATCCACTTTTGGTCTGTAGCAATTTCACCTGTTGTCCACAAATTCTCAAAGATAGGCAGAAGCTCTGGATTTATATCTGCAAGTTCCTTTAGTACCATTGGGCATAGATCTAAATGAACTTGCACATGTAATTTCACAGCTTGTGTCTGTAAGCTTTGAAAAGTTTTGAAGAGCTTCCAATCATACCTTCTCTACACTTTGTTCAATACTGCATGAGGTCACAGCCCAAGACAGAACAAGGTAAGTATCGAACAGTCAAGGGCGTAAAAATGCATGTGAGAAGGAATTGGTTTAATGTATAGAGATGGATGATTTCTACTGCTAGCATTAGTAAGAGAAGGGAAACAAGGATTGCTAAGTCCCAGCATGGTGTAGTGGTTTGCACATTGGACCCTGAAGTCCAGGGTTCAATTCCCTATTCAGCTATGGAAACTTAACTTTGGAAACTTAACCTTAATATTCTCAACCCCAGAAAACCCTGTGATAGGTTTGCCCTAGCTTTACCATAAGTTGGAAATGACCTGAAGGCACACAACAATAGCACAAACACTTTTCAACCAAGAAAAAAAAAAACGAGAAGGGGCCCTTTCTCAATACACAACTATAGCACTGTGATTCCTCTTTAACTGCCATGGCAACAGACATCCTATGGAATTATGCAGTTTGAAGTTTGGTTGAAATACTCCATTTCTCAGTTGAGGTACTGCCTAAACTGCAGATCTTAGATTTTCATAGGCTGTTGCCACAGCAGTTAAAGTGGAATCATTGTGCTATAACTGAGTCGTGTGAAAGGATCCAAGAAGTGACATCAGTGGAACATTCCCATCCTTTCCAGTCCTGTGCAAATTATGTGAATATAGAAGTTTCCACTGGTGTAATACATTGGCGTCTTTCTGTCCTCTCCATGCTGGGCTCACCATGAATTATTCCCAAACAAGTCAACTGCCTCAGACCATCTTAACTGTTCACTTAATTGCAGCCACTGACCACACTTCAGTGCACTGTTTTGTTGATTCCATTCCCAATGAAATTAATAGGATTTAAGTGTCCCTGTCTCATTGTTGGATCACAGCCACTGCCTCTAACAATCTCCCTACACAATGTCAGCTTCCAGTAAAAATACCCTGCAAGTGTTGAACACATTTTACTGAATACATCTAATTTGTAATGCAATCTGTAGTTAACATTTCTATGGCTTTAGCCAACAACTGCAAAGTGGAAGATCTCATTAATGGCACCAACCCAGGACTTGCTGTGCCACTAAATAAGTGCTAACGATGAGCTGTTGTGCTTTTCTGACCAGAGACGCCAGGGCAATGTTTATGACAAATAATGAGGTTATGCTGGCATGCTTGGGATAGCGCAAATGTTGATGATCAGAGGTGCTTTGGCCTAGAGTTAAAAATGTTTTTCGTGGTATTCCAAAATCCAGACTTTAATTTTCTCACAATTAGGTTCACAGAAGAGTTTCCTGTCTGAGTTTCTAGTGCCAGGGTTTCAGCCTACCTTGAAGACCACAGGGAAGGATTGCAGCTCAGTGGTGGAAAACAGACTTTGTATGCCAGAGGTGTTCCCAGATTCAGTCCTAAGACTCTCTGGTAGGGCACTAAGACTTCTATCTGAAAACCTGGCAAGATGTTACTTGTCAATGCAGACCAGAGGCAGAGAATGTATGGCCTTCTAGATGTTGTTGAACTACAGTTCCCATTGTCCTTCACCATTAGCAGTGGTGGCTAGGGCTGATGGGAATTGCAGTCTCAAGACCATCTGAAAGTATGTACATAGACAGTACTGAGCAAGATTGACTCTGTATAAGAGCAACATATACGTTTTGTTCTTTACCTTTTATAGCCCTTGAAAAAGGCTTCAAAATATCAATAGGGCAAAGCACACAGCGCATTTTAATTATGAAACACCATTTCAGATGGTTTCGAGGCTTGCCTCTTTCATCAATGTGTTAAATTAGATACTGGCTAGTTTTTATAGTTTTCTAACAGCTTCTCCAGGTTCTACTCATACATTCTGTTACATGGGGTTAAGAAAAGTGATTACTGTTATGCAGTAAACAAGGCAAACTGTTCTTCACTATTGCTTCACAGATTGCCCTGGCAGAAGTTTCTGAACTGAAACAGGTTCTAGAACAAAAGACTTGTTCCAGATGAAGTTCCTTTTCACACTCATAGCCCAAGCACAAGGGAATGGGAAAAATATAGATAATATTGAGGTATGGAGTATCCCAGATGCTCAAACTGCATCCCCTTCAACAGGAATCCTAAGAGCAAAACAGGCATCGGAATATATTTACGGAAACTTATTTCCGTTTATCCAGAGGTGCGAAGTTAGTGAAAACAAGCCACTGTGTTACATTTATACTACAAAAGCTTTTTTTTTTTTTAACTGAATTCTGCGTACTGTTTGCTTCAACTTGCCATTGGCAACATAATGCAGATTAGGCTTCACTATGATGTACAATTTGAGTGTGTTCAACAGTTCCTCCTTTTTTGTTATATGTATGTGTTACAATCTATTAATTTTGTACTGGAAAAATCTCTAGTATTTGTAGATGTACATATTCGTTTATTTATTTTCTTTTTAAACTACATTCCTGTGATGTGGAGCTTAACTGAGGATAAATGTTTTGGATCCTGTGTGCTTTCACTGTTGGAAAAAAATGCTCCAGTGTTGGAAAGATAAATATCCACCATCTGTCACTCAGTGGCAGAAGATATTGTTGCTTTAACTATGCACGAATGTGTATTTTATAGACATCAGCTTCCAGAAGATGTATTTTGGAAATATGGTTGGCTTATATCGATATATATGCACAGCCTTGTTGTCCATCTATCTATTCATCCATCTATACCAGCCCTGTTCATATAATATGTATTTCCTTTTTTTCTTTTTCTCTTCCTTAGACATTTCTGTTTCTTTTCTTTGTAGACTTAGGCCCTTTTCACACGTGGAGGGAGAAACAGGGGAAACGCGCAGAAACGGAGCTTACCGGCAGCTGGGTAAGTCCGTCGCCACACGGAGCAGCGCAAGTTCGCTGCTCCACACTCCTGTGGCGTCCTGCAGCATCCAAAATGGTGGCTTACGGCTGCCGGAGGTGCTCCATCAACCGGAGAAGCTTGCCAGCTGGAAGCCCGCCCCCGGCAGATCTGCAGGCACTCACTTGCATGCGCCAGCAAATCTACACCGGGGCACTGCGCCGGAGCTGCACGGGGCTGCGCACTCCGTGCTTTTTAAAAACCTCTTAAAAAAGGTTTTTAAAAAACACGCGGTTCCACCACTTCCAGTCACTTCAGAGCATTTTGGGGTGTGGAACTATGCTAAAGTAGTCCACCCCAATCGACTACATGGTGTAGACAACCTCTGTTAGAGGACGCTCTGCACCGTTTTATTACCCCCATGTGAAAAGGGCCATAATCCAACTTTTAAAAAGTACATGTATGTTATAAGGAGGGGATATTTATTGTGTGTGTATGTGCCTTCAAGGTGCCTTTCAGCTTATGGCAATGGGGTTTTCTTACACTTACAGATTAATTCTAACTTGCTGTTTAAATATACTGTACTAAAAAACGTTATTGGAATGAAGGTGAAAAATCTCATCACATAAATAAATATGCTCATTCATATCGTGAGTGTCTAATGAAATGAGCCAGGAGGTGCTTCTCTCATACTATTTTGTGGTTAGCCATCCTGTTGACAAGCCATTACTCATACAGTCATGTCTGATATGAATACAAATCATAAGGTTGCATGTACTCAGGTAGAAATAGGGCCATGCTACAGGTTTGTACTTTCCCCCCATCACATACAAGGCTTGAGCCCCATTTACCAAAGGACGTGTATTCATGAATCATGCAGCAAAAATATTCTGATGTTGAATTGTTGTTAACCATGGCTTCATGTTTTGCAGAGCGATGATTGTTCCCACAACCATTGTTTGATACAACACAAGCCAGAATAGGCTTGTTTGGGTGCAGATTTTCATGTCTCCAAGTGTCTAAAGCTGTCCAAAATAAATGATAATTTAGAAGAAAGGTGCTTGATCATTTCCTAGCATGGCAGTCAGTGTGGTGTTATGGTTTTAGTGCTGGACTAGGAATCCTGGAGGCCAGAGCTCAGATCCCCATTCAGCCATGGAAATTCACTGGGCAAGTCATACTCTTGTAGCTCAACAGAAAGCATTGACAAACCCCTCTGAACTAATCTTGCTGAGAAAACTTGCTGAGGTTCACTCTGGGGGTTGCCATACGATGGAAATAACTTGAAAGTAAACAGCAGCAGCACACTATTGGTTCCTCATAATTTAAGGGTGAACATGCTGGTCTCTCGAAAACTCACTGCAGCCTGCCCGCTAGCCACGTAGGGAAAATATGTGTTCATTCCTGTGTTTTCACATCTGCTTGTTTTTTAAAAATATTGTTGATAGGATTTGAATCCTATCTTGAAATGTGGACACTCCCAAAGCAGTTTACAGAAACAATTATAAAACAAATTAAAAAAAAAATTAAAAGAAAGGTAGAAATAAAGCCAAAAGGAATATAAACAGCAATTAAAATAGCAGCTAAAACATTAAATGAGCCTGTGAGGATAGTGTCATTTGTATAGTTTAGAAATTAGATAGCACTGGACTTAATTGCACTTTGGTAGAGTCATTCTGAGGAATTTCCTGTCCCTCTGTGCCTTTGATGACGGGGCCTCAAATATCATTAAAAGTGAGGGAACTGCCTGGCACCTGAAAGAGAGAAGTGGTGGCATCTTATGAACAGAGGAACATGCTGGGAGAGTTCCAAAGCTTGGGTGTCACCACTGAATAGGCCCTCCCACTCCTCATCTAGTCACAAAAGATTATTCACAAGATTGCATCCAGCCCCTTTCACCCAGAAGGACTCATGCGAATACACTGGGATACATATATTAGAAGCCAAGATGACTAATCTAAGACTGTCATATTTTGGATGTATCACAAGAAGACAGGACTCATTTAGAAAAGACAATAATGTTAGTAAGTCAGAAGGCCATAGAAAAAGAGGAAAACAGGTGAATAGACTCAATGAAGAAGCCATGGCCCTGAATTTACAGGGTCTGAGCAGGAGTGCTGATAACAAGGTGACTTGAAGGTCTCTCATTGTAGCGTTGTTGTAAGACAAAGTTGACTTGATGACAATTAACAACAACAACTGCTGTTGCAAAATCTATTGCAGTGTTTAGGTGTGTTATCCCCTGTTAAGTAGATATGCTGAATATATAGAAAAGAGGGAGAGAAGCAGTAGCAGCAACAGTAGCAAGAGTAATCCCTTCTAAAGTGCCTGAAGTTTTCTAAGGGATGTACAGAGATGAAAAGATAAGAACGATGAGGAGTCCCCAAAGTGATTGCATATTACTCTGTTGCCCATTTTTCAAGAAGGCAAAGATCCCAAAGACATAGACAGACAAATAAACAAAACAAAGTGATACAAAGCTGAAATGCTTACCAGCACCAGGATGGAAAAATCTCAACCCTTCTTCTCCCTCCCCCAGTTCTCTGCTACGTCAGATCAATTTGTCAAAAAATAATTTGGCCCAAGGCTCCAATGAGAGCAAAAGAGAGAGGCACATACACATGAAGGAGGGAGGACAAGAGTGGTGGTAAAGCCAAGTGTTGTCAGACCGTGAAACGTATTGGTGTGAGAGTTCTCCCTTTTCTTGCATTAGATGATGTTTCATGTGCTAGATAGATGTTGCCAGCAACTAAAATATCTTTTAATACTCTCTGGCTTTAAAAGTATAATGCTGTCTTGCTTACATGTGTTTAACATTATCCATAAAACCATCAGAGCCCTCATTTTCAATAGAAGCAACTGTGGAAGTGGGCCAGGTTGTGCAGAAGTGCAGTTCCAAATAGTGAAATTAACAACTGGGCAACATTCCCTGAGACACGATTCTCTCAGGTAGTCCTGGCAAAAAGCCAGCCTGTCATCATCGTCACCACCACCACCACCGCCATCATTGTCACAACATAAAATATCAATAAAAATTGACATATATTGATATAAATGTAACAGCAGCCAGAAACACATCTTAACTGTGAAATCAGCAGAGGTGTAGCTAAAATGAAGTCATTGACCTCTAAATAAGAAGAACTCTCCCCCTCTCCATGATGAAATTTTCCTTCAGTTCCCAAATTTTGAGCATAGAGAGAGTCAGACACAGAAAATTGTTCACACCTAGAAAACTGATATTTGCTGTGTTTACATTCCTTTGGTTACTTTGCATACCTTTTTTTTTTTGAATGCCTAAACTGTGGCTGGAACCCTCTATCATGTTATATGGTACGTAATCTAGGGCCCTTTTCCCAGGACATTGTCCCTCTTCCCTTTTCCCAGGATGTTGTCATCCCTCCATAGAGACAGGAAAAGGATGGGACCACAACAACTGTTATGCATGATGTTGTTGCGGTCTTGTTCTTCTCCCATCACAAGGTGGTGCGATCACAGATTAAATTTGATGGGTTTTCCCAGTTAATGACCTTTGATTGCACCACTGTCCCACACTTACCTGATGTGTGGAGGGTACAGCAGCACAATGGCTGTGCTTCCTGCCCCAGCACAGTCTGGGACAATATCTGGCTGCGCTGTGGCAGGAGGAGGCAGGGTCATCTTGCTTCTTGGATCCTGGAGGCAGCCGGTGCAGAGCTCCCGTCATGCTCCTCTCCCAGCAGAGCCACTGCTGGGATGCCAACAGGACGCCGCCAGGAACAGCTAAGGTGCAAAAAGAACACAAGTATAAGTAAGCATAGTACAGCCACTAAGAAATCTTGTTAGTGAACTGTGAAGTTGCATGATGAGACACCAGCAAGAGTGTCCCAATGCCCATTGGGCTGTACTAAAGTGCATTGGCATTTCCTAGCCAGTATCCTGATTCACAATAGGTCTGCTGCACATTAGAGTGTATGCACATAGGGTTCAGTGTACTTTGGTCCCATTGTGCCTTGGTCACTTTGCCAGCTCCCCTATGTAATAACTGTTGAGTGTTACTGCCCAAGACAGTACTGTCTGTTCCTGTCTAAAGGGTTAAGTGTTCTTGTCTCTTCGCTGGCTCACGTAACCACAGAAACTCAGCTCAGCAGGTCCCAACCTGTGCGTACTCTCGGAAAGTGAGATAAGGCTCTCTCTGAGTTCATTCCCAAAACAAAATAGTTTTCTCATGCTCTCAAGTTGTTTACCACTGTTTAAGAACTGCCTGTTAGCCAGTCAGTTGTTGTTCATTCTCTGTTCTTTTGAGCTTCTGTTCAGACATGGATTTCACCTAGACGCATTGTTTTATATGTACTCCAGCGTTGCTTTCAATAAACGACGTAGTTTTTAGACTACCTTGATGGCCTCATTCTCTGGCAGTTTCTTCTTGGGACTTAACAAGTTTTTGTCTTGCTTTTAAGCGCAACTAAACTGTGGGTCATGCTAATCCACAGCATGCCCCCTGCATTCCTCAGCAATAACAAACAGCAGGCCCTTACTGGACATGGATATTACGGAACTTCCCAATTCTAATTCCCACTGATGAAAGTCCACTTACAAAGAAGTAAATTGCCAGAAGGATTCCAGTCTCAATTTTTAAAAGTTTTGACTTACTTCAATGCTAGAAATTTGATGACTAAAGGAAATGTTCATTAGGAGAGGGTATACTTATTGCCTGTCTTTGTCCCATGCCCCCACTCACATACTTAATCCTGTCATCAGTCAAAGAGAGCTTAGAGACATGGTGCATTGTTACTGCTGTCCACAATCCACTAAAGCTTATACACCACACTGGCTACAACAGAACTATTTAAAAATCTGGGGATTAGGGCTAGAAAATTTCACCTATCCGTTTCAAAGACATCTACAATTTTGGGAAGTAATAGTCATTACTAAGATATCATTTGAGCAAGTGATCTATTTTCACAATTTTGGTTATTGGCCCTGATGAAGGTATCTTAGTACTTTGGTTACAATTAGATAACACAAGTGAGAAGGACACTAAACAGTGGGGAATGTCTTTGTTCAAGGTACCAATCCTCAGGATAATACTTTCCATTTATTCTATTCACTTTGGATTCCCATGCTTCCCAACAGTTTGATCTAGGATTACTGAGTATGCTACAACTACAGTGGGCTGTACTTGGAATTGGTTACACATATACATACACGTATATACACAAACACATGCAGACAAGTTTTCCAAATGTCATTCATTACTGATGGCTTTCTACGAACCTTGGGATTTCCCCAAACTTGTTGATACTTCCCTTTTGTGTTTGGATGGTGCTGCACAAGGCAAGGATTCAAAGAATTGAGTTGCCTACAGTGCTGTACTTTCTGGGTCCAGCTTGAATAATGAGGTCCAAATCCAATGCTCGTCCCAGCTAGTATTAATGTATCTTTCAGCAATTGATTCAATGATCTTCCCCAGTTAGTATGATCAGTTGAATTTAAGCCTCAGTCATATCATAGCTGCTGGATTTCCTTCCTTTGCTCCTTCCATTCTGTCTTTCCTTCCTTCTTTTTGGATTTTATCCTGTTTTTTCTCTGAAGATAGAACTCAGGGAGACCCAATATAATAATAAATAAAAGAATGATACAATTAAAGTAGAAATAAAAGAATTCAGCAACAACACAGAACAAAATCAAGTATATTAAAGTAAAAGCCCAATATTGTTTGATCCCTGACCATATAATTTCTAATTTGCCTTAACAGAAACCTTTCTTTAAAGAATTCTAAGGAGCACCTTGTTGATCTGCTCTTTTAGACACTGTTTTCCAAGCCTTGTATATTTGTAAATGTTCAGACCACTTCATAATTGACTCCATTGTATTTTTTTAACAGTTCTGTTAGAGTTACTGTGATCACACCTTATTGTTGTGTGCCTTTAAATTGTTTCTGACTCAGGGCAACTCAAAGGCAAACCTGTCATTCCTTGCAATCTTTGCTCAGAGGAGGGTTGCTTTTGACTTCCTCTGAGGCTGAGAGAGAGTGTGACTTACCAAAGGTCACCCAGTGATTTTCCACAGCTCAGCTTGGATTTGAACCATGGTCTATTTGCTATTACTCCTATTTCCAATTGTGCACTGTCCTTAGATGTGAGTCTAAGCCACATCACTGCTTCTTCGCTGCTCTGTGTCCTGAAATCACTAATTATGTCCCGAAATCTCACTATCTAAAACCTTTCCACCCTTTTCCTTTAGTTAATCTTGTGTGACTGTATGTCTGTTTGGATCTTGTATGTATGATTAATTCCCCTAATGAAACATAATTTAGCTTATTTTTGGATCTCTGGCTGGTTCTTACCTGCAGAAGTGCTGATAAACATAGGTGGAACGATCTCACTAGGTTACTACCCTCTTGCAGGCCTCCTAATTTGGCTAATAACTCCCCATCTTTCCACAGAGGTACTGGCATCACAGGTTGACTGCTAAGTCACCCACATTTTGGAGTAACAAAATATGCTGTCTTGAAATCTTGAACCAACTGAATGTCTAAGGCATGACACGTGCATAGCTTGGTGCACGCACACACATACACACACATCTTTACATCTGAGAACCCCTTGCCTGAGATTATCCACAAACAACATCAGTGGAATAACACAGTTCCAGTGGGATAAACAGCATGCTTTTTCTTGGAAAGATCCCATCTATGAGATTTGTACAATTATGGTGGATAAAATCCTGGCTTAGTGTAAATTGTTCATAGATTTCAGTGGTGCTATCATATATCTCAACATTCTGGCTTTAGAATATCTCCCCCTCCCTCTGCCCCCACCCCACCCCATTCTGGCTCTGAACTTATAAAGAGTGGTAAGACCTAAGGCAATTGGCTTAAAATGTGAAGCAATGAGTTGTTTCAATACCTTTGGGTCTCCCCCAAATAAATCATTTGTTTCCATTAGAGGCACTCCACATCCACAATGCAAGTGAGAGAAATAAAAATCAAGTTTGCATAAGATATTGAATTTAAAACTGTAAGTCATTTTCTTCATGGAATAGCAGGGCGATTTATATTCTGCCCCACTCTCTCTGTCTGCATGTTTCCCTATACCCTTGCAGGCAGAGAGGGAAAGGAAAAGGGTAATGTTCAGAAATATGAAAAGCAAGCACAGAAAGAACGTTCTATGAGAAGCAGCTAAATGGTAGCACTGTGAACCTAAGACAACATTCATTGTGTGGATCTTATTGGCTTGCACTTTTGTTTTCAGGCAATAGAAGCTAGTGTTCACCACATCTTGTGTATCTACTCTGCACTTTAGTTTGAACTTTAAAGGAAGTATTCAAGGGATTAAGCCTATCTGGGGGTTGATTTCAGCACCTTGACTAGCCCCTTGAAAGTCTGCACTAAAACCCAAGACAGAGACATAGTCACTACTATTTGCAAGTGAGTCTAAGTAATCCTTGGATCTTGGTGGTCTTCTTGTTGGAGAGAGGAGGTTTAATTCTTTCTCCCTCTGCCATAATTCCAACAAAAATCCCCTCTCTGCAGGTGTTATGAGAATTTCATGAGAAGTTTTCACTGGTGCCAATGGAAGTTTGCCCTGAAATGGAAACTTCAGAGAGACAGTGAGTTTTTGGGTTTACATTTGGTCTGGGCCTATATCAATTGCATTCCAGCACTTAACATCAAGGCAGATTCAGCCCTAAGAGCCATTTATGGGCTTCAGTTCTGCAAGTTTATTATTCAAATGACCCTCTATGTAGAATGTGACTGGTAGTTGGTGGCTCCTTTGTATTAGTAACCCAGGCCATTTCCGCACTAGACTGTTATAGTGCTACTATTCCACTGTCAACATCCTGTGGAATCCTGGGGTTTGCAATTTAGGGAGGGGCCTTGGAGGGGCCAGACTGATTCAGAAGTCTCAGATTTTGTACCTGTTCTTTCTGATTAGATGGGAGTTCTGAAATCTGGTGGCATAGCTCTTCCTGGATCCTGAGATATAGAGGTCACACCTTCAAAATGATTTCAACTTGGATAGTGCATGGATGAAGGATAAACCAAACCTTATCTCTCTGATAAGTTTATCTGATGTGCTCATATGCATTTGTTCCAAAAAATTTACAGAGTATGAGATGAGTAATGAATGTAAAGCAAGGCACATGGGGAACAGCAACTCTTTTTCCCACCAAAAAACAAGATCATGGACCAAGACCAAATATGCCAATCATAAGCCATGAGTTATTCCTAGAGAAACTGTATTATTCCTACCACCTAAACTATTTCCTAATAGATCACACCACCTAACTGTCTGTCCCCGCACATGACAACTGATGGAAGGTCAGAAGTGGAAGGGAAAAAACCGTTTGAGACCAGAACCAGCACAGGACATTTTGCTGCCTGAGTCACATACCCTCCAACTGTCCCAGTTTACCAGGGACAATCCCAATTAATCCTCTGTCATCCCATTTTTTTCAGTTACTTTTAAAATGCCTCAGTTTCCTTACTCTCTTCCTTTGTCCTCAGCTTACTCAAACTGCTGAAAACTGAGTTCAAAACACAAATGCAGTTTGCATTCAATTAAATTACCGGGAAGAGAGGAGAGGAGGGGGCGGGGTAAAGTCTTGCCCTTCCCAGTAGGCTCAGGCAAAAGTAAACTGCTGTAGACTTTCCTAGCCTGTGTGCTCTTCCTCATTAATAACTTTTGCCCCTTGGTCACCCATATCCCATGTTTTGTCTGTGAAATATTGGACAATATGAAGTCAGAACAGGAAATGTCCCCTTCCCAGATACCTGAGTAATTGTTTTACCTGAGTCATAAAATCCCATAAATACTTCCCCAGCAGTAAGAATGTTATCATCCTCATCATCACCAACATAATTTGCCGCCCTTTCATGGCAAGTCATCTACCTGAGCTGGATGCCTCGGTGTGACTGATGGTAGCTCAAGTCCTGTTTAACCCCTGCTTTTTTCATAGTGCATGGCAGTGTCCCTGTTGTGTGAAAGTGAGACATTCCAGCTGTTTCTGAATGCTCTCAGTTGGCCATGTTTGCTAGGAATGTGTTATTTGGAATGCAGCCATTTGTGGCTTGTTGCTGGCATATTTGCTTATTCATGGTGATGCTGAGGGGAAGCACTGCCTTAAAATTAGTCAGAATTTATTCTAAAAGCTGGGTTTTTATTTAATTGCATTTTTCATTGATTTTTCAAGGATCCTGTTCCTCAGCAGAGGTTTATCACTGGGTGGTTTAGTTCACATATCAAAGGTGAACTTGTAGAAAGATAACTGGAGCAAATGGCTTTCTTGACAGAAAGCCAGGATTACAGAGAACAAGTCAACCTATTCTGGGCAAATCAGACTTCAGAAGGTTCAGAAAGATACCATATGGAATCACATCTCCCCAGTGGTGGTTGTAAATGCAAATAATATACACAACATTTTTTAATTATATCCACAGACAATTCCATCTTTAGGCATACCACCCTTGCCTGTGAGGACGTAGTCCTATATTATTAATGAGCATAACTGAGGCCCTTTCCGCATCCTACCTTTTTTTGGCACTGGGATGCAGCAATTGCGCAAGCAGCCTCTTGTGAGAAGCTCTCATTTCTCTGCTGATTCAGCTCTGCACGAGCTTCCTGCTCGCGTGAGAGCCCCACCTCTTCCTTTCGCAGTGCAGCCTGGGATCTTCACAAGCTGCACTGAGATGGGAAGTGCAACCGGCCCAGCTCCTGAGGCTCGGCACACCAGGTAAGTGCGCGCAGAACTCAGGAGCAATGCGCGATCACGCAGCATTTTCAGCTGAAAGCCGAAAATGCAAAGGTACACGATCATTGCCTGCTGGCCCCTGGAGCCTTGCACAATTACAAGGATGTCATGCAGATTGCTCCTTGCAATCACACAAGGTTCCAGACCCTCTTTCGCGTGGCAGACACTGTGCAAAAAGGGCCTGAATTAGGCATTCTTCCGTTGTTTTATCTGGGCTGTTTTCTTTCTTCTATGTGGAGGCATTTTGCTTTTGTCTGCAGTAGGCCTCAAGAAGGCACACAATCGGAGTCTTTCTTCTTTGTTTATGGAATCTCTTCAGTGGATGCTGTTGTGAGGAGATTGTATTTTATTTACCTTTTGATAGGAAATTTCCAAAAATCACAAAATTATGTTCAGAAACACAGTGGGAAAGACTTAAGAAGAAGAAAAGGGGGAATTTAGAGAGAAAGGAAAAAGGGTCATTTCCTCCTCCCATACAGGCAGGTTTTCAGTGCTAAACTCTGTACATGTCTAAGCCAGAATTCCTCTCTAACCAGCCATATCTGTGGTACTAAAACAGCATTGCCATTTCTTTTTCATAATGAGCATTCTTCCTTCAAGATTGCCTAAATATCCTCAAGGTACCAGATCCTGTCTGATTTTGGAAGCTAAGCATGGTAGCCTTAGCACTTGGATGGGAGACTGCCAAAGAATACCAGGTGCTGTAGGCTATATTTCAGAGGAAGGAACTGGCAAAACCACCCCTAAATATACCTTACATAAGAAAACCCTATGAAAATTCATGGGATTGCCATAAGTTAATGGTGACTTGAAGAAATACATATATACACACAAACTCCTTTGTTAACAACTAAATGGCAAGCAGGTAGGTCATAAACCTCTCCATGCTGGAAATAGTCCCATGTACTGAATTTGGCCAACACAGATGGCCAAATTAGATCATTTACCTATAAATGTATGAAAAGAACATGAGACTTTAAAATTCAAATATATGAAAAGCAAAATTGATAGATATCCATCTCTACTTCAGTTCAACATGTATTAGACATAGGGGGCATGATATAAGGCCGTTGTCTTTCTCTAGGTCTGCAAAAATTCAGTTCTTTGCATCTAATTCAGTCATTTACAAGGTTTCCAGTTTCCAAATCTCTGTCAGACACATGACTTCCATTGGACTGTATGAAATCTATCCCACTCAGAAATTAAGTGCTGTCAGACTCCAACTACTCATTCAGGCTCCACACAGGCTTAAGTAATGTCAAAGATTTATCAAATTGGGACATACATACACATTTCCTTGGTAGGGATGTTGTCGGCACGCACGCACACACACATTCCAGATTTGATATGGTTTAATTGGTGAAATATGATTTAATCAGCAAAATACAATAATTGGCATTAATACAAAATGGACCCTGAGGTGACTGTAAGGCCAGGCTGGGCAGAGGGAAAATAGTGGCTGAACACATTTGCTGCAAAGTATGTCAGAAGATCCCCTCTAGGTGTAGTCAAGGTCATTGTTGGGAAAATCACCAGGTAACTCCAGAGATAATAGGCTTAAACTAAAGCTGTAACTTTTCTGCTACCACACAAGGGCAATGGGAAGTTCCCACCAAAGCCACTGATTGTTTCAGCCCTTCTTCCTAGCACCTGGACATCTCCCCACATTGTTCCTTTACCTGTGCACTATTGCAGAGCTATTACAACAGCAATTAACTTTTTGTCACCTAACACTAAGATCATTAACTCTGTCTGGACCTCATTGTCTAGATTGCAACTTCCATTGTTTGTTCAGCCACACAGCGATTCACACCCTTGCTCTCCAAGTAGATTTTAGGTATAAAAACCCTACATTTAGAGTAATCAGATGCAGTATCTTGCTTGCTGAATACCATGCTGTTGCTCTGATTCCTAAATGAGTGCTGTCGTTAGGCTCAAGTCTAAGCCATGTCACTGCTTTCTTCGCTGTCCTCTGGACCAGTAATTATTGCCCATTCCCTAAAACTCTGCTATAAACAACTTTCCTCCCTTTATCCTTCAGTTAGCTCTTGTGCAAGTGTGTGAGTGCTTGGATCGTTTTGCATGTGTGACTGAACTCTTCAATAAAACACATTTTAGTTTATTTTGGAATCTCTGGCTGGTTCTTTCCTGCAAAGGCCCCATAAACATTGGTGGAAGATCTCATTAGGTTACTCCCCCTCTCACAGGCCTCCTAATTGAGCTAATTAATTCCCCATCTTTTAACTTAGGTACTGGCATCACGGGTAGACATCATGGGCATCATGAGTCACCCACATTTTGGGGTAACAGGGCTCTAAACACAGGTCAGCTGCTAGGTTTCTCCAAGCCCAAGGGAAGAAACTGAAGACAAAGTCTAGATGCTAGCAGGTACCTCAGTAGAACAGTATACAGTCAATTCACATACATCTGAATATAGCACAAGTAGTATTCCTTTAAAATAAAACATTGCTACAAAAAAAAACTTACTTTGAAAGACACTGATGTATTAGAAACATGTATGTATGATCAAGCCCACTGACAAACAAATCTAAGCAAATTATTTTGACTAAAGTCATTTGGCCCCTATGGACTTCAGTGGGACTTCAGAAGCTTAATTGGAAGTACTTCTGCAAACCTAGATTGTGGATGGAGGCTGATCTTTCTCATATCAGGTTCCTGCATCTATCTAGTGAATGCTTGAAAGAGATGAAGTCACTGGTGAAAAACAGAGATAATGATGATGCCAAGGCAAACATGATGCTATGAAAAATTAATCTTTTTTCATTCGCATTAGTAGGTCAAAGAGCAGTCAACAGTGAGTGTAGCATCAAGACAGGAAGTGGTTGCTATGCTTCATGGATATTCACACTAAAAATATCTCATCTTAGGAAACTTAGCATGTACAATTTCAGCTTCAGTGGTTACATGGAATTCCCCAAATCTCTTGCTAGAAACAGACTGCACCTAATTATTTCAAGAATCACTGTTTATTTTTGAGATGCAAAGCATATCTCCACTACAGACTTAACAGTTATAATTTCCTCTCCTGGGGAACTATGAGAATTGTAGTTGTGTGAGAGAGATCTCAAGGATATCCAGCAATTTTAGTGAGGCATGACAGAGGCAGAGCCAGCATAGTCTAGCGGATTGAATGTTGCACCACGGCCATTTCCGCACTAGACTGTTATAGTGCTATTATTCCACTTTGAACATCCTATGGAATCCCTCAGTTTGCAGGTTAGAGAGGGGCCTTTGAGTCTAGTACGGAAATGGCCTAGGACTCTGGAAGACCAGAGTTGAAATCCTCACTTAGTCATGCAAACCTACTGGGTGGCAGCTGTAGGCAGGTCACATTCTCTCAGCTTGAAAAGAAGGCAATGGCAAGCCACTTCTGAACAAGTCTTGTAAAGAAAACCCTAGGGTAGCCAGATCTGAAGGGAACTGAAGACGCACAGCAACAGCAGCAACAACAGAGGTACCTAAAAATGCTGGTGAAGTTCTTAAAGATTCCTTTCCTCATCTCTTTCTTAACGTTGCAACTCCCAGAATAGTTGAGGGATTTTCTTCTATGTACATCTCTCACACAAGCTCTGAGAGAAAAGAAAAACACAACTGAAGAATTTTGTGTGAGTTCTTCTTTGTGGAATTTGTTTTCACACTAAAGTTTTCCTATCCCACTATGGCTGTTGGGTAAAACAGGTGACTTTGTATATTTATGTATTAGTTGCACTTATGTCCTACCTTTCCACCAAACAAGCTCAAAGTGGCAAACATGACTCTCCTCCTTCCCTTTTATTCACATGACTATCCTGTGAAGTCTGGTGGAGAGAAAGCAATCGGCCCAAGGTCATTCAATGAGTGAGTTTCATGGCTCCACCCATCTTGTAAATCCACTCCAACACTTTAACCACTACACCAGAACTTGAACAACGTTTCAAGAACCTGTAAACTCATAAAGGAGAGCCAGGACAACTGTAGCAGTGATATTGTCTGCTTCCAGGCCATTGTCAGTGGTTCATTGAAGACGATGGCCTATATCTGTGTATCGTTGAAGACAATGATCCTAGAAACTGAAATGTAGAAGGAACTTTGGGGAACACAGTTCAGTTCTCTATTCGTTGCTGCACTGCTTTCCTAGGATGACCCCAAGACAAAGATATGTTCAGAGGGTGGATTGTCATTGCCTTCGTCTGAGGCTGAGAAAGTGTGACCTGCACAGGCTCACCCAGTTTCCACAGTTGAGCAGGGATTTGAATTCTGGTCTCCAGAACCAAACACTCAAGCCACTACTCCATATTGGCACTCGATACCATTATACATTTTCATATATTTTTTTTAAAAAGTTCTGATATCTATTACAAAATGGCAGGAGTGACAACAACAAATGATGAGGGTTTTTTTCTGGATTCTAACGCAGGACACTGTGTCCAAGCAGTTAAAGAATGGGGTTATTAACCAAATCATATTTTTGAAATATTACAGTATGAAAGAACAAGTAACCCTAACAGTAGGTTCTTATTCTGTGTATGTTGTTGAACCATCAGCTCTTGCCACCATAACCAGTACTGAAGGAAAGTAATCCTGTTGACTTTTGCTCTATATAGAATGGGTGCGATCTTGTTCCTCTGTCATATATATTTCAAAAGCACTGGGAACCATCCAGTAGAAATAGAGAAAGAAATGCTGGTGACAGTATTTGGATGCACAAGATACCACCAGTCAGTGACTGTGAAACAGACCAGAAACCATTACAGGCAATTCTTTAAAATAAATGTATGATACACTTCTAAGAATTCAAAGATGGTTTCTAATATTACAGAAGCAGCTACATCAAGAAGTATATTTAACAGATGAGAAATGAACCATTGCCTGGCTGGATTCAGAAGCAGTAATGTTTTGGAAAGCCTTAGATATCAGAGTTACAGCCCAAGAGTCTGATTCTGGCAAAGGGAGAAGTGGGTGAAGTGGATGAAAAGCAAAGGACGTTACAGATGGAAGTTGGGCATTGGAAGATGAACTGGCCATGTTTAAACATTTGAAAGGGTGCCATGTCGAGGAGGGAGTGGGCTTGTTTTCCACTGCTCCAGAGACTAGGATAAGGAGCAATGGATTCAAGCTGTAGGAAAGGAGATTCCACCTGAACTTCAGGAAGAACTTCCTGATGGTCAGAGCTGTCCAGTAGTGGAATATGCTGCCTCAGAGTGCAGTAGAGTCTCCTTCTTTGGAGGTTTTTAAGAAGAAACTGGATGGCCATCTGTTGGGAATGTTTTGATGTGTGTTCCTGCATAGCAGGGGGTTGGATTCGATGGCCCCTGGGGTCTCTTCCAACTCTATGATTCTATGATTCAGGCAAAAAAGGCAGGGCTTGGAAGTAACTTGTTGCAAAAACAGTAGACCCTCCACATATGCAAGGGGTGAGGGCACAGAACTCTGGTGAAAGTGGGGGAAAATGCAAATAACTCCCTCCTCCACAGTTCCCCTCCCATTTCCTTCTGGAGCTTCCCCTCCAATTCCTTTGCCTCTGACTCTGGTGTTGGTAGGGGGTGAGGGGAAAAAAGACAATCTAAAAGGCTTACTGGTACTTTCCACTCAGAAAGAGAAGAGGGGAGTTCTGGAGTTTTAATTACTCCTAATTACTTCCTGCAGTCATCTTGAGAAAGGAACAGCTGGCCAATCAGCAGGCAATGCACAGCAGAATGTGCAACCACATGGCAGAGAGTCCACGCTTTTAGCAGTGGGAGGGGTTTTTGCTCACCCAAAAAGAAAAAGAATCCATTTTAAACACAAGTCTTGCAAGCCTGGGCTGAGGAATGCAAAGGATGTGATGAACAGATGGGGAGGAGGCAAGCATGTGCCTTGTGAATAATCAAATTCATGGAGGTCAAGCCCACAAATGTGGAGGGAGGACTGTAATGCATCACATTTGATCCTTTTCCCCCAGAATGAAGGTATAACTAGGTTGATTAATGACAATGTCTTAACAAGGGAAAATTCCACTCCTTTTGCATTTGCAACTGTAACTTTTAATTTTTTTGCAGTTATGAAGGTGTGAATATCATGTGGTTTAAGCACTGGTTCACACTGTGTCTTATGCTACTGCAAACTAACATAGTTTTCAGAAACTGAAAGGCAAAGTTATGTTTAAATTGTTACAGTAATTTACTTTTTATTCTTGGAGTATCAACTTTTTTTGCAGTGGTAACCTTCCAAATTGGAATAATGATTACAAGTCTAAAGCTGAAACAATGGCCATTTCCACACAGGGTAATAAAAACGGTGCAGTGCATCCTCCACGGAGAACATCTGCACCTTGGAGCAGACTGGGTCCAGACTACTTACTGTAGATCTGCACCTCAGTCCACTCTGGAACTGTTATCACGGTTATGATGTGTCTGGTGAGAGCACTAGATATCCTTTTGATATCAAATAATTTGGCCTTTGCTTGACCTTTCTCTGCCACCCTACCCCATGTGTTTGCAGAGATCCACTGGACAAATACGTATTCAGCGCGGCCGTTAATGATTGTACATTCCAAGACCTCATTCAGGCAGGCAATTTAAGCCTCTCCGATGCTTTAGGGAAAAACCTCCCTGCAAACTGGCTTTGCTCGGCGCATATCTTCGCAAAGCTGCACGACCAAGAGCCGAGCCATTCCTTTATGTCGGGCCATCAGCGTCCTGCCCATACTATTGTCATCCAGCGCTAAGCTCATCATGCAAAACCTGACCTTTTCCAACTCCTTTGTCCAGCTCCAAATTTCCTTTGTTCTCACCGAGCATAGCATAGCCTGTAGGTAATATCCACCCTATAAAAAGTCCCCATTTTTGAGACTTCCTCGGATCACCCTGGACTTCCATCCAGCCTTGCTGCTGCTCTGTCCAGTGAAATTTTCCCCTCAGCTCCCAATAACTGAGTCTGCCTCTCTTCTCGGAACCCCTGCTTCTCTCCAGGACTATGAGACCAGGTGTTGTATTACCCATTCCCCAAAGCTCTCTACTTCTATTTCTAGTTAGCTGTGTGCATGTGGTGTCTTTTATGTTATTTGTGCTCAATAAATGTTATTTTTGTTACTTTAAAACTTGTCTGGCTATGCTCTCTGACCTGAAGCCGTAGACATAGGGTAAAAGATCCTAGCTGAAGTTACCCTGCCTCTCTTTAGCTTAAGAGAGTGCTCAAGCTTAATTCCCCCAACTTGTGCTTTTATTTGGTAATTTGGGCACCCCTCCCGGGACTCCCAGCATACAGGGTAACAGAACGACCTCAAGTGGTCCTCCAGCATGCTTTTGAAAGACCTGATTTTTCCGTTCTTTCAAAAGCATGGAGTGCGCCACTGCGAGCCTACTCCCTTGTGCAGATTCGCAGGCTCACAGCAATGCCAAAATGGCCATAGTCAGAAGACAGACTGGAAGGAAAGTTTCCATCTTGGCAAAAAGTGATGGGTTTGGGACTGTTTGTTTTAGTTACATCAAATTCAACAAATACTTCTGATTTCTTCTTTTTTAAGCTTTCAAAATAGTGACTCATGCCAGATGCAAGCCTTTGTGACAGTTTCAGTTATCTTTTAGATTTTCTGCTAACAATGGCCCTTTCCGCATGTGGTTATGAAGGTGGGTCAATGCGTCTTGCCATGGAGGTCTTCTGCACATTGGAGCGGACTAGGTTTGGTTTATTTACCTTCATTCCGCACGTAATTCTGGTTAAATGCACCCCCATGTGGTGGTAAAGCGCACTATTTGAAAACTGGAAGAAATTGGTTTTCCAGTTTACCATAGAATCATATAATCATAGAAATGTAGAGTTGGAAGAGACCACACGGGCCATCCAGTCCAACCCCTTGCCATGCAGGAACACCCTCAAAGCACTCCCAACAGATGGCCATCTAGCCTCTGCTTAAATACCTCTAAAGAAGGAGACTCCACTACACTCCGAGGCAGCAGATTCCACTGCCAGACAGCCTTGACTTCCAGGAAGTTCTTCCTGAGGTTCAGGAGGAGTCTCCTTTCCTGCAGCTTGAATCCATTTTCCAGATCGATCCAATTCATACTTTCACAATGGTGCAAACACGTACATTCGTGCCAATGCGAATTGGTGGTCAGGGGAGGGCTCAGGGGGGGAGCCAGGGAGGTAGTATGGACTTACGCATGTACGCAATGACGTACTAAACCATGCCAAAAAAGGGGGGCCAATCACAGTCGATGGGGCGGGGTGAGGTGAGTAGTGGGAGTGGCCACGGCAGAGGCAGTCTGGATTCATGAACTTGCACTCCTCTGAATCAGAATGGAATATATGCAGTAGCTGTGCGGAAGGAAATGAGGGAAAGTCTGCCCTGTTTTGAGCCCAGAAAATCCAGTAAGAAACAGCACGAACCAATTCACCAGCCTCATGCGGAAAGGGCCGATGTCTTTTGCTTTCATGAGTACAAAATGACAAACTGGACAAATGTATCAGAACTTTATTGTTTGTTGCTCTGATAACTTTGTTGTCTGTAAATATCTTGTTGTGACCTAAAAGATGCCAAGATTATGCCTACAATCTCTGTTTAGATTGTACACTGAAACCTCACTTCAGAGTGGCAACAAATGAAATGCTTTTAAAGAAGTGTGTTATCTTATTGGTCATGCTGAGATTTCATGGACCATTTAAATAAGAAATCACTCGAGTTGTTTTCATATCAAAAGTGGGAGATGAGAAGGATATGTTTACTTCTTAATGACCGAGTCCAGAGTGGCAGCTGGCACCTGACATTACCATTGTGCCATTTGATGCAAATGAGAATTGTAGTCAAAGTCAGTCCCACCAACAGACAGAGTGAAGTAGCTGCCCCAGCAACAAATTCTTATTCATTTTGTTGCTGTTCTATCTCAGCTACCAGGACAGGTAAAATCACTTGTGGGATATTTCTCTCTTATATGTCAACGACTCTGGATATGAATACTATGCACTTTGACTTGGGTGAGTGTGTGGGAGGAGTATGTCTGCTGCTTATTTTTACCTCTATGTCACAGCAAAACTATGTAATCCAAATTTGACTGCAGCAAGAATCCAAAACAATGGAGGCATGAAGTTCCATTTAAAAAAAAAAAAATTAAAGCTGAATAAGATCTCTTAGACCTTTTCTGCACAATGACGCTCTCTCATGTTGTCCCATCGCAATCCCGGCAGTGCCTCAGCCAGGATGGGAGTGTGTCCCCAGTGCTCCCCTCCACACTCAACCAGCTGCCACGGAAGGGAGCTTAGGGGAAACGCTCCTTCCTTCCGCACTGCAGTCGGCCTTCTTTCTGTGCCTCAATAAGGAAGGAAGCACACGATCATGCGTCCAGCCCTTCTGCATAGCTGGCTGCAATGGAAGCCTTGCTCAATCGGGCCATTGATGGAGTTTTTCTGTTAATGCTATAACCTGTGATTGCACTGGCTGGCAATGCAAGAAGGGCAAGACCACAATGATGTCATGTGGAAGCATCATCGTGGTCCCACTTCTCTCGTGTTCCCATGTTGGGAGGATGCTGTCCTTTGGAAAGGGCTCTAGATAAAGTTTATTATGCCTAAGGAAGGCCCTGTTGAGATCTATTGTATATTATAGTCTAATAAATCAGAGTGGGACACTTTCAGAGTAATTAAAAAATTTCCCTTATGGTTTAGCAATAACATAACTTTTCCATTTTCTATTTTTTTTCATATTAAATAATACTAATTAGCTGCATATATACACATACTAATGAATGTCTTCATTTGTCATGTGTCATCTTATATATTTTCCACCTTTATCATAAATCTGTTTGAACCACCACAGAATAACTGTGGATAATATTGTACCACTGAATAGAGCAATATTAGAATGTATTGGCCTAACGCAGAGAGGCATGTGTACAAATGATTTAGTTTACAGAAAAGGATCTCCAGTTGTGGCCCATTCTTCACTCCAGTTGTCCTCAATCATGCAACATATTGTGGCATTCTGGAAGGTCTCCTGACTTTAAGGAACATTTTGAAGTGAGAAGACCAAGGAAGGATGAAGGATATCCCTGTTGGACAAAGGAGAATTTCACTGCAGGATATAGAAAGCTTCATGTTCTATAAAGTCAGTCTGTGGTTCCTTCTAGCTCAGTATTGTCTCCTCCTTTATAGAAGACAGATTTCAGACAGATGGCTTTCCCAGATCTGCTAAGTGGGCATGCCACGGTACTGAAGACATTTTATATGTGAAGTACATGATCTACCTTGAAGCCCCAATCATTTCTAAGCACCCATTGCAAACTTCTTTCTTTTGCCATGCATGTTAAACTCTTTACTACTACTCTTCCACATGCTGTCCCCATTAGCCTTTTTAAAGCTTTCCTACGCAAAACTGTCTCTAAACAGAGCTGGGAAATTGTATTTTTGTCAAATACTCGGTCAGCTTTTCCTGAATCCAATTGTGGAGGGGGGGGGAGTTATCCTTTGGTATTCACAGTTCTCAGAATTTTGTAATGCCTGTTCTCTGCACCAGGAGAAGTGTATTTTAGGGTAATGTGTGTGTGTGTGTGTGTGTGTGTATGAGGGTGCTTATTGGAGGGACTATATATTAATGAAACTGGCTTGCAAAAAATATCTTTATTAGGCAATAATTGTAACAAAAATGCATGTAATAGAAGGAAATTTATTTAAAAATATGTATATGAATTTTCATGATACTGATGCAGAAATGTAATGGTGGCAATAATGAGAGATACTGAAATGGACAGATTTAACCATCTCCATCCCAAGATAGCCCAGGGATGTATGACTGGTTGTAGAATGGATAATTTTTCCATGGGACTGTATATAAGATTTAGGTATCTCAGCTTAATGCAAGATCTCTGTATGAACTTCAGGTCTCTTCAAGGTATAGCACAATTGGTGCTATGTGTATGAAAGAATCCAGATCTGCATCTAATACAATAATTGAGTTGCAGATTTTAACAAATCAAAACAAATTCCCTCAGCAATCTATTTTTTTTTGTACATAATAAATATATAACTTTTATGTGCAGCAATGCATTTAATTTAAAGGCTGGTGGATGGCACTAAGAAAGAAAAAGACTATCTATAGCTAGGTAGCTTTGGGGTAGATTTTGGTTTTCTCTGCAACAGATGTTTCACTGTGTTGGTCAGTTGTATCTTATCTAAGTTATAAAACCAAGAAGACTTTGCATATGATTGGAGATCTTCCAACATTTAAATTAGCTCTGACTAGAATGAGAAATGAAGCTTTAGTGAGGGCAACAGTAAGGAAAAGCAATTTTGATGTTCTGTACCTATTCCAGCTTGGCTGCTTGCTGTTTGAACTCCCTGTGCTCACTAGGACATGGGGGGTGGACAGGGAAGAGATGTTTCCAAATAGCCTCTGCTGCACTGCATTATTAAGTATCCTTCTTAGATTTATCCTATCGAAGTCACTAAAGTTACAAGTCACAGATGAGTTTTTCATTTCTTGCCTTTAATGTGCACTTCTGGAAAATGTTAGCTGCTCTAAACATGACACTTTCATTGTCAACGTGGACTTCTCTTAACATCTTCACAAGGCAATGATGTGTAGCATTTGAAAAGTAAGAACAGGGAAAATCAGCTACACCCCGAGTCTGTTCTCCATCCATCTCCTCGTGTCCTAGCCAAGAATCCAAGGCTTACGGCCATAACATGAGGCCAAGCCCTTTTACTGTATCATACAAAATGACCACATTTCTCATGATGATGTCATGGTGTATAAAATGTCCATTGTTATCTACCTTTTTCTCTTTTTAGCCAATAGTTATACAAAAATCTTCCTTTGTTAGTCTCCACTGATTTTTCTAACTGTAGCTGAGTAATCTCACATATCATGGTCGTTACTGGACAAGATACTATAATCTTACCCATTCTGGTGCCTTCCAGGTGTGGTAAGCTAGAATTCATATCAACTCCAGAAATATAATAGGACTTGTAGTATGCCATGTTTGCATAAGGAAGGCTCTAGGTAGAAATTATATTCCAAATTCACTTTGTTGTCATTCAGCACAGTTTGCAAAGATTCTGGTTCACTATGTTCATCTCAGGCTGAAGGTTGCTTTGGAAGTGGAGATTTTCTGTGTATTTGCCAAAACCATCTCCATTCTAATATGTGGAATAGGAAAATTCTAGTGAAAAGCTGCTAAATGCCACAGTCAAATGGACACTTGTACATTCTTCAGTTTTTGTACAAATGAGCTTGATGTAGACCAAATTTGGGAATCATATGGTCTTCCAGATGTTGTTGGACTGCAAGGCCCAGCAGCCCTAGCCAGCATAGCCAATGGTAAGCAATACTAGGAGCTGAAATCCAGCAACAGCCAAAGTACTGCATGATTACTATTTCTAGTGCAGAAGAAACACATATTGATATTCTGTGTTCATGCGTACTTGCATCTGCATGTGCATCTCAATGTTCTGTGAAGGACTGAGGGATAGTCAGATTCCCTAGTCTGATTCACAATTATTCTGACTGACTGAATAACATGGATAATATTAGCAACATACACGCCCAATATCGGAAAATGAATTTGGATCTCCCCAGCTCCAAAACTGCTAAGCTATGATACACATCTAATGATGTGATTGAACATGTTAGAGCTTAGAAAATTCCAAGCCTGCTGCCTCTGCAGAATCATTGGCCTGATCTTCATGGGGAGACCAAAAGGTTATTCAAACACAAATTCCCATACAGGGCAAGCAATTGTTTGTGTACTTTGGACCTCTGGGCTTCTGGGAAGCAAAAAATCCTTTGGGTTTCTTCATCAGAATGATGTAAATTCATTTGTATTCCAAAATCTAATATGTCTTCCAATTTCTCCAAAGACGTAGCATTTATTCCAAGGGTGTAAACAGCTAAGCCTATTTAATCATCACATAATACAGTGCTTATGACATCAAAAGATGGGAGATCCAAACATGCTCCATAAATTTGGAGAAATTGGTTAGTATAACATGCCGTTATGATTTTTGAACCACTGAGTCATTAGGCAGTAAAAGCCGAAATCCTGAAAAAAAACTACTTAGCAGCGATTGCACTGATATACTCTAGAATAAATACATTGGAGATTACAACTGGCTGTAAAATGATTGTGTCACAGTTTGATTATACTTCACAGAGATTCCACTTCACAGTAATATGATTTTGGAAATGAGTTCTCACTAGATGATTCAGCCTATATGCTTTGTGACATAATGATTTGCAGATGGAAATCTTTAAAAATATTGTTTTGCTATCTTGCAGCGCGAACCTCAGTCTATGAATATATGAAACACTGATATTACATAAAGCTGCACGTGGATCCTCAAATGAAGTCTTCCAAGGTTCTGACATGGTTTTCCAATTTTGCTTCATTTTCAGCTGATGTCAACTTTTTAAATATACTTTCCTAGAAACCTGCTTATAGTATTCAAACCTGATTTATACAAAGTTATTTAAAAAAGAAAATCACACAGAATATTGTAATGGTCAGAAATAATTACATTGGCTTAATGTGACGTGTTTCCACTCGCTTTAAACTAAGTGTTTTCTAAAGAACATAAGGAAACAGAGACAGATCCAGATCTTCAAAACAATGCCTGAAGTAAATTTTTCCAGTTCTACCTGATATTCCAGATGAGTTTGTGGCTCTCCTTTGGCTGTTTTTAATTGGTTCTTCATGACCTGGATACTCCAGTCTGCTTTGAAATAAATTGATGCCCATTTTTAGTTTTGTTTTATTTATCCATTGTTGTTGTTGTTGTTGTTATTGTTGTTGTTAATAATAAAAAATATAGAATGCTACTATTTCAGTTATCTGTATCATATTTTAAGCTTTTAAAATTTTACATTGTAAACCAACTTACAGATGCTTTGCCTTGAAACAGCTTGTTAATTCATGAACCAAAGGTGTTGTTGTTGTTTATGCAGTGAGAGGGACTTGCCTTGAATGAAGTGTGGGATATATTCTGACCCCAATTAAAATTCTAGTGAGGATGTCCTGCAGGGATCCTCTCATCAGCTTTGCCAGGAGGGGAGCACAACAGCAGTGTTTCCTTCTACACTTGTGGCTCCCTGTGAAAAGGAGCACAACAGCCATGCCTCTTCCTTTTGCAATGCAGCTGGGTATCTTCCCAGGCTGCGCTGGGGCAGGAAGCGCAGCCATTGTGCTTCCAGGGCTTCTGCAAGATGGATAAATTTGTGAGAGTGGTGTGATCAGAGGACACTGATGGGGAAAACCCGTCAACGATTTAATCCATGATTATGCCATCTGGGAACAGGAAATGGACAGGACTGTCATGTAGAAGCATCATTGCGGTCCCATTCTTCTGTCCCCATGGTGGGTTGGGAGGGTGGCATGGAAAGGGCTTCAGTATTTGATAACACCATCAGTAAATAACCACTTAGGGCACATAAAGTTTCATTAGAACAGGATTGCCAGCGTATTTTGCTCCCATGAGATAAATTTGGCCTTTCAACGTTGTAACAAATTAATGCTGGCATCAATTTTTTCCTCAACCATTCTGTAGCGTCATGGGTCATTTTTTTTCAGTGCTACCAGAAGGTTTATTGATTTATGTAGTCATTTATTCATCTTATTCAAGAAGAAAAGGAAGTAGTAGTAGTAGTAACAGTAGTGACTACCACTACCGTAATGGTAGTAGTAGTTTTTCCAGAATTTGGAAAGAGTGGTGTTCCTGATGTCACGCCTGCTACTACTCACAGGCAATGACAGCATTATCCTATGAATATCTACTCAGAAATAAGTCCTGTTGAGTTCAGTGGAACGTATTTCCAGGTAAGTGAGTACTTGGCTATAACTCTAACGTGCTAGTAGCAAAAGACATGGGATGTGAGTAAAGGCTTAATAATGAACTGTACTACTCTTATTTTATGCAGTGTATTGAATATTATGGAAGTTTCTGGCTGATTTCTTTATAGATTTTGTCATATGGAGTCACTTGCCACCTGTCAAGGTGTTATTTAGATCAGTTGAACACTCGCATTATCCTGATGTTCCGTTCTTTTTTCTTTCTTTCTTCCCCTCTACATATTTTTATACATCACTCAATAAATCTTTTACTAAGTGATATCCAAAGCTTGGTTTGTTCTAAGGAAAGCTTTATGGCAGGTTTTACAGTTGAGTATCTCGAGAAAAAAAAAACAAAAGAGCTATTTTATCACTATTAACTTTCTTCCTCCCAAATGGCAGAATGCAATATAAAATGTATGCTTGAAGACATTCTGGCTACATCTCTCAACACATTCTGTTATTCTCAGTATCCATTAGGATACATTTATCTTCATGTACCATGGCTCGGAAAATATTGCCATGAGATCCACATCTGCACACAGAGATATCTATTGACAAAGGTGGGCCAGAGCCAATTAATGGTTCACGATAGTCATACTTCAAAACCCTTGGACAGATTGAAATTATGAACATTTTGAAACTGTGGATATGATTGTCTGTTTGGCTGCTGATACAGTGTCCATCAGGCACTTTACAAATTTACTTAAAACCATGGCCAAGTGTAGACTCTTTCTTATATGCTCTTTTAACTCTATTATGTGTTTAATATGTTGTTGTTGTTGTTACTCCTTCTGTAGTGAACTCAGGTAATGTCAACAGATTTATAGCCAAAATAGGCTCAAGGAGATGCAAAAGGGGAATATATCAGCATGCTTCAGAGAAACTGGGTGTTTGCAGAAGTTAAAGAGAATGCTTTTTAAAAAATATAAAGAGACAACACACTCACGCACCCAATGAGGACTGAGCATGCATGGGATGTTTACTGTTGAGAAAAGAGAATGTGGGGGAAGGAATGGAATGGAATGGTCTGCAGGAAGCAGGCATGGCTGGCTGCAGCCCTGAATAGGTACAGTGTATTCAGGAGGCAAGGAGATGTGGTAGATCCCACAAGTATAGTAGAGACAGGGCTGGAGTATCAGTGGTGCAACGGGAGCAAATGTCCCAGGACACTCAGTCAGTGGGGGCCCCATAGTGCTGTTTTCACTGTGTACACACAAACACCACATTTCTTGTGCTGAGATGCCATACCTTCCAACATTTCACAGAAGAAAACTGGGACATATGGGGTCAGGCAACACCAGAGTGTGGTCAAGCTGGCAAAAATTATGAAAGAGGAAGAACACACAAGCTAGGATGGGCTACAGCTGTTTGCTTTCACCTGAGCCTAATGGGCAGGACAAGATTCCAGTCATCCTCCCCCCATCCCAAGTTAATTGAATGTAAACTGTTTTTGCACTTTGAACTCAGTTTTAACTACTTGAAGTAAGCTGAGGATGAAGGGGAAAGTGAAGAGGAAAGAGAATCGTATCATTTTAAAAGTAGCTGAAAACCTGGGATGATGAGATTAAAATGGAACTGCTGGAAGATATGTGATGCTGCCTAAAGGCAACTGCTTCTAGGAAGAGCAGGAACTGTAGACCTCTCTCACCACTGCCTCACAATTGGAAACATTTATTGGTCACCCTGAAGAGACACTCATTTTGTAGTTCCCTCTCTCTGGCCCTTGGTCATGCCAGCTGGGGTATGGGTTGGGCAAAGTGGAATAAAAAGACTTTCTCCCTCCTTTCTGCATGAAAGATTCTGGACGCACTGCTAAGCTTTGTAGCATAAAGCTGGTCTTCCAATGAGGGAACCTGCACATATGCACAGCTAGAGTTACCAGATCAGAAATAACCTAGGCTCTGAGATTTCACTGCCAAATCTGAGATATAGAGATGATACCTTGTGATGTCTCAAGGGTAAGACCTTGGTACTGTTACAAGGATGACTTTTTTAGAAAGGGAGCAACCCCTAGAGATGTCATTAAGCATAAAGCATAAGTCCAACTGTCTCCTGTGCAGGAATACACAATCAAAGCACTCCCAAGAGATGGCAATCCAGCTTTTTCTTTAAAACCTGTAAGGAATGAAGCACCACCACACTCCTAGGCAGCATATTCCACTGTTGAACAGCTTTTGCCATCAAGAAGTTCTTCCTAATGTTTAAGTGGAATCTCTTTTCCTGTAGTTTGCATCCATTGCTCCATATCCTAGTCTCTGGAGCAGCAGAAAACAAGGCCATTTCTACACGACACTGGCCCTTTTCGCACAGCATTTCTGATGCTAAACGGCCCCTTGAACGTCATGCACATGTGAGGAGTGATCCACACGACATACTCACATTTGCGTGATGCTGAAGGGCCTGACGTGGACCACACATGCATTTTTTCATTTTCACCTTCAAGTCAAAAATGCTGCGTGGTCGCACATTGCTCCGGGGCCCCATGTGCACTTACCTGACGTGCGGAAACTCAGGAGCCGGGATGGTCACACTTCCTGTCTCAGTGCAGCCTGAGAAAGTCCCAGGCTGCACTGCGAAAGGAAGAGACGGGGCTGTTGCATGAGCAGGAAGCTCCTGCAGAGCCGAAGGACCCCAGACGCGAGAGCCTCTCTCCAGAGGCTGCTCGTGTGAGCCCTGCACCCCAGCACTGCGAAAAGGTAAGGTGCGAAAAGGGTAACTGTTATAGTGGTATTATTCCACTTTCAGCATCCTGTGGAACTCTGGTCTTTGTAGTTTACTGAGGCCAAAGAGCTCTCTGGGTGAGAATTTTAAATACCCCTCCCTAAACTGCAAACCCCAGAATTCCATAGGATGTTGAAAGTGGAATCATAGCGCTATAAAAATGTAGGGCAGAAGTGACCCAAGTCTATCCTATCTTCCATGTGTCATCTTTTCAAATATTTAAAAGTGGCTGTCATGTTATCTCTCAACCCTCTTTTTTCTTTAGCCTAAACATACAGACTGCACATACAGGCTGTAAATAAATCATTATGTACAGCTTGTATTTCAGCTTCATATTATGATGTGTCTGTGTGTGGCAGCAGTAAAATCTGCCAGAGTCTAACATGCCCCCTCCTGTACTATGCAAAGAAGTGTGTCCCAGTTGCCAAGGGAGGGGGCCACACATGCATCCTGAAGCTAAGTACTGGGCCTTGGTGTCTGGCTCTGCAGAGATGCCTGCAACAGACAAATGGTGACTTCAAGAAGTAGACATGGGCACCAGAGAACTAGTACTCTCCCCACTTAGATGTGGGGATTGTATATGTATGTGTATGTTATTGTATATGTATGTGTATTGTATATGTATGTGTGTGTTTCTTACCCAGACATTCATATATCATAACACAGAGACCAAAATAAACTTGACTGGTGCACCAGCAATGGTTGAGTTGCAGTGAACATGATGTTTAAGATGTCTTTTTTATGAGATATTTATCCGTGTAAAACTTGCCTTGCAATTTTTTCTGATTATGTGAATGAGCCAGAAATGGGGAGGGGAATGAAGAAATCCTTCCACATAACTGAAGTTAGGCATGTGAGAAACAAACCTGGAGCTGCCACGAAGGCAGTCGTTGTTGCTGCTGCTGCTGTTCAAGATAGATAGATAGATAACTGATAACCTTAGATCAAGGTTACTTAGGCTTACCAAGGTTACTTGTCTTACTTAGATCACAGCCATTAGAGTTTAGCGTCTGTCTGTTCAGAAGGAGTTTTTCTTTGCCTTCCTCTGAGGCTGACAGATGTCTGGGACTTCAGCTCATAGAATTCCTGTGCACTTACCATATTGGTTGATAACCCCTGGTGTAGAGAGTTGAAGCTGCACCATAATGAAGGTACTATAGATATGTGTGTGTGTTCATCACTGAAGACACATCATGATCCGCTACTGTGAGCTTCCTGTTTTGGTATCTACAAAAGAGGGGTGTTTTTAATGATCACATTCTGATTTGATTAGTGTTGAATAACATTTTGTATTTGTTTGTACCTTATACAAAAGAGCTGAATTTGAATTCATGGGGGAAAATGTTTCAGTTCATTTTTAACCACAGTCTCTCCAATTTGCACCTCCTGGTACCCAAAGCAGCCCTGAGCATTTACACCGTAATTTGGACAAAATGCATTCCCACCATAAACACCCTAAAATGTTTTCTCAAAAATGCAAATTTTAAAAGTTGAACAGGAGTACATTATTATTTATGGGGGGAAATGTGCATCCTTGAAAAATGTTCACCAAATGCATACATTTTTTTAAAAAAAATACATATGGAAGTAAGCACAGCTTTCCAGGCTAGTGGCTGGGGGAGTTCGCTGTTCAACATGCACATGAGTTGAATGGAGCTTTGAGATGGAAATGACAGAGCCACAATGAGCTTAAGTTTTGCTTATTAGCACAGCCCTTGAGTAGAAGCACTAGGAAGGCCACCATGATACCTGACTGACCCCTGGCATTTAGCAGCGGAATGTGAGGGCTGTCTGTGTTTGAATGTACGTATTTGGGTGTTACAATAATTTGATTTGTCTCCGATAAAATCTGCAGTATTCTTCTTCTTGTTGAATGATCATTATTATTGTGGTTTGATGGTTATGGAGTGATAACTGCTGCATGAGTGATCTATTCAATTGTTCCAGCAGATGGCAGCCTCTCTATTAACTACAGATATCCTTTGGTGTATCATTCCAGGAACATTCCCCACTTAAAACAGCTGAACTAGATGTGATAATGGGATCTCTCCCTTCATGCAAGAAACATTCCCACATTGTTCTCCCCTTTGTTTTGTTTTTTTGGAAACATACATTTTTCTGGTGGATCAGAAATGGGTTGCTCTGTCACTACAGAAAAATAGCTTGTTCTGTACTTTCACTGTGTTCTTTTAAGAATTATTGACTTATTACAGATGCACCCATTTCAGCTTAATAGACTCTTTTTCTCTGCAAATACTTTTGCTAAATCAAAAGTACAGACAATATTTGTATTGCTGTGTTCTTTTTGTTCTTTTTTGCCTTTTTTTTTTAAATAAAGTGCAGAGCATGCAATATTTTTTTGAGGAAAAAAAATCACATACACTGCAGCACTCAGCATTTTAATTGCCACTTCCTCAATAAAACAAAAACATTGGAAGCCTTCCATCTTGCCATTAGCACTTCCAAAATAACTGTTAACAATATCCTATGCAGACACAGAAACTGTACAATTAATGTTGGAAGAGTCTTCAAAGGCTATTGACTAAATATATCCTATAAAATTACTGGACTTCATTCAATGCAGTTCTGCTCTTTTAATATTCAGTAAATGTGTTGACGGAAATCACTTAGCAACCAGAGAGGCCAACCCACAAATAACAGCATTGGAAGTGGGAGAAAAAAAGGAAGTGAGGGGGTGCTTCCTTTTAAATTAGATCAGATTGAATGGAAAAGAAGCAGGATTGTTTTAGGTCCACTGAAAAGGAAGTGAGAAAGCATCCCAAGCCACTTTGAGCACTGCATTAAGTGCCCCTGTGAGCTATTGTCTTCCAATTTAGAGAGACTTCTCTTGCCTAACACATCTGTTAACAGCAAAATCAGAATGTTCTCAAAAAGGAACCACAATATTGCTATGCTCACCCCCCACTTCTCTGACCAGTGAAACATTCCAGAAGTGTAGAATGTACACAGAGCCAGCTCTGTCACTGCGGGACTGAGACAGCTACCTCAGGCAGCAAATAACTGATGGTGTGGATGAGTAGTGGCAGCAGTCCCCTGGGCTATTTCAGAAGATAGAGCTGCATGGTAACTGTAGACTGCCTTGTGCTCCATAGGCCAGCTTGCCACCTCAAATAAGGTGGAGAAAGAAGCCTTCCTATCATGAATAATGAAGTTAAATTCAACTGCCAGTCTAATCCAATTCTCTCGATGTGAGGAAAAGGACAGGGAGGTTGACATCCTGTCTTTTGCTCCAGGCAACAAAATGTCTCTAGGTAGCTCTGATCACATAGCTTTGTTTTCCCTTGTAAGGAAGACCATGGAGGTCTGACATTTTGAAATATCTGTATTTATTTCAAAACGCACAAATTGCAGCATTGGCAGAAGCATGCAGCTTGAATACATCAACAGACAGCCAAAGCACAATGCTCCCTGATCATATCTCCAGAAGGCAGCTTTACAAGTTTTTAAACATTCCTTTTCTGGACTACAGCCCCCAGAATCCCCCCTTTAGCCATGCTGGTGGGAGAATTCTGGGGGTCTTTGTCCAAAAAAAGCAGAGCTTTGGAAATTTACTTTAATTCTCACAGTGCTCCGATTCAATTTCCTATGAGCCTAGCTGAATGAATTGCTTTCAGTGAACACCAGATTTTTTCCCCAACTAATTACTTAACAAGAGAGCAGTTTTCATTAGGAATGTAGCATATAGGAGGGGAGATTTAAGCCTTGACTCCTCCATCATGATTTTTACAAAATATAATGTCTGTGCTGCAAATTGCAACAGACTATATCTCCCATTGGCTCTAATCAAAACCTTTTTCTAGTGGCTATTTGTAATACAAGGTTAATTTTTGCTGGGATAATGTAGGACTTCCTATGAAATCCAGTTCATTTCTGAACCTGATTTGACCATTCAGATGTACATCCATTTCAGACTGGATTGATCAAGAAACGTTCTTTTCCTATCAGATTCCCATATCCAATTGCCAGTCCTCATTGAGAAACCAAAACAGGTATAATTTTTTTCCATGCATCTTCATAAAGTAAAACAGTGACTAACCCAGCCCAATATCAGACAAGTAATCCCAAGGGTTTTGTAAAATCTGCTGTTTCTTAAAAAACAAAAACAGTTTTTAAAATCTATTGTTTAATTCTCAGTTTTGAACATCTGTTTCTAGCTGCTTTTGTCCTGACAGTGTTCTCCTTGTTCTCCGGACATCAGTCAATTAAAATAATGCATTTTTCAAAGCCTTTCTGCACTCTGCATTGGACAAAAAGGACAGCCTCTATGCAAGAAGATAAATGGAGACAAATCTGACATTAGAAATGGCAATAGCTACAAATCAATCAAAGAGCATTTTAGCCTGTCTGGACATACAGTATGGGGTTTACAGCTCACAGTCCTTGAACAAGGAATTTACAAAGGAAGGCTAGGAAGAGAAAAAGCTGAATTGAATTATATTCTCAAATTTCAATCCATTGACAGAAGGATGAGTAAAGACAATGGCTTCATGGCACACTACAAGCAAATTCACTACTGCACATGTACCGAAAGGAATCTTCTCAGAGAAGGTTTTGAACCCAAGGAAACTGATTTTTGGTAAGCAGATCTATTACTTTCACACAAGAACACTAACTGACCACAGTAAAGTTCTAAAAGACCTGTATCAGCTCACCCAGCCCTTTAAAAATTGAAGGAAATTGTCATGATTTGCGTCTTTCTAGATCCAATTACATTCCATCCCACTCTCATAACAGTATAAATATGCTTCATATCTTGGGGCCTGGATAACACAGTGTACTGCATCTGAAGAAGTGGGTTTATATCATTCTAAAATTTAAAAAAATAGTCATAAAGATATTGCAACATTCCTTTACCCCCCTTTCCTTCTGTTTCTCCTTTTTAAAAAAGCAGTCCTCAAGAGTTTTTCTAGTTCCATTAACCTCCATCTAGTTCCATTAGTCCCCTCTAACCTTACAACATTATTTTTATCATGCTGGAAATGGCCATTTCTGCACTAGACTGTTATAGTGCTATTATTCCACTTTCAACATCCTATGGAATCCTGAAGTTTGCAGTTTAGGGAGGGGCCTTTGTCACCATCTATCAAACAGTATAAGAGAGAGGGGAAGGGAAAGAGAGAGGAGAAAGTAAGTAAAGAGGAGGGTATAGTATTTATTATAATTTTTAAGTGTATACAGATTTATGGAAGGATTCCACAAGGGCATAAATGTAGCCTCCTGGATAACCCCCAGCTCAGGAACGGGTCAGGGAATTGTCTGGTAGAGACACATGCTCTGGAAACTACAACACTCGCTACTGCAAAGCTGAAGAATCACAAGGATTCATTAAGGTCATCTGGACAAAGCTTCTCCAAACAAAGATTTACAACATTTTCGAAGGATCTTAAATGGCTCATGCTGAATAGAGATGAAGAAACCTCCTGTTCAGTAGGTGATTTATTGTGGTTAAGTGAACACAAACAACTTCCATTGTAAATATTCAAAGTGCAATCTACATTGACAATACATTTGAAAGTAAAACTAAGAGCTGAGACAGACAGATAGCATAGCACTCAAAAACTGAAAATTAAAATAAGTAGTAATTTAGACTGGAAATAAATAGATTTGACACTCCAAGATTTGAACAATTAAAAGGTGTATATGGAAGTAATATTTCAGAAAATGGAAAATAAATATTTTCTCTGGAGATCAAGGGAGACTACCTAGAACTTTCTTTAAATATGCAGAGTACTTTGGATTAATAAACTGTTGGAGAGATTTACGGTCATATGCTAGACACTATTTTTTTTTCAAAGCATCATGAATCTTTTCCTAGAATAAATATGTTCTGGATTTCTCAGAATAAAGCCAACTTAGTAAAGAGTATGGACATTTTGCCAAAAATAATTTTTCAGATCATGATCTTATCAAGATGTTCCTGAAAATGGAGCAAACACAGTTTGGACTTAGACTCAATTAGTATTTAATTCCGAAGACAGAAATATTACAGATGGTCTTGCGAGAATGACACAAAGCTCACTGGACTCAATGAAGGCTCTTTTGGAGAAATTTAAGGTATTTGGGATATGTTCCAGATTTAAAGTGAATTGTGACAAAACAAAACCACTAACTGAAAATATGACTTCAGAAGAGGACAATGAACTAACTGGTTTTTCAAATTCTAAAGTGGAAAAAGGAGCAAAAAGTTTTTGGGAATTAACAATCACAAACAACCACTGTTTATTATTTCAAAACAATTATGAAAAAGTCTGGAAAGAAATTAAAAGAGATTTAGAAAAGTGAGGAAAGTTAAAATAGAACTCTTTTGAGTAGAATTGCAGTAGTAAAAGTAAATGTTTTGTCAAGGCTTCTATTGCCCATTCTAATGACCCCTGTTATAAAAAATGGAATTTTTTTTGTGCAGTGGCAAAACGAGATTTTCAGGTTTGTCTGGCAGGCAAAGAAACCTAGAATAAAATTTAAAATGCTATACAATGTTAAGGAAAGGAGTGACTTGGGAATCCCTAATGTCAAATTGTATTATGAGGCCTGTTGTTTTGTGATGGTTGAGGGAACAGATACGGCTTGGAGATATGTGACTCTTAGATTCGAAGGCCATAATTTAAGAATTAGTTGGCATATTTAACTTTGGTATGATAAAGTCAAAGCACATGCTGAATTTAAAAATCATTGTATTAGAGACTTTTTCCTATGGTATGGACATAAAAATGTCCATAATAATAATGGACATAATGGCTTAAAAGAATAATGGACATAATGGCTTAAAAATTGGAGATGGTTGCTCTATGATGATCTTTTGTATTTTGAACAAGATAGCTGATGATTTTTAAGGAAGGCAGAGTTCTTAATTGGCTTGCTTCTGTGCAACATAAGGACAAATTTAATGAAGATGAGAGAAGTGCATCCATAGAGGTTAGAAAAAATGAGTTTATTTAGAGTTGTATAAAGATGATGACCATGCAATTTAAAAAGCACCTAAACTAGCTTTTGCAACTAGAAACAGAAGATAAGCCTGTTAAAGAGTGCATAATATGGTGGGCCCAAAATTTGGGGTGTTATGTCCATATGGATGTATGGGAAAAATGTGATCCAAAGATATAAAATGTATGTTGTGCAGTAATTTAAAAGAATACTTCTCCCATATAATCCGCCCCGCACACTAAGGTCCTCTGGGAGGAATTTACTGCAGCCAGTCAGAACTAGGTTGGTTGCAGTTACCCAGAGGACCTTTTCTTCTGTCGCTCCCAAGTTATGGAATGGCCTGCCGGAGGAGACCCGTCACATTACCAGTCTTGACTGCTTTAAAAAGGCAGTCAAGACTGTCTTCTTCCGACAGGCCTTCCCAGACTAGTGTTCCACCGCCTCTCATCAACTGTCCTCTTGTTTTTAATCTTGTTTTTAATTTGTTTTTAATAGTTAATGTGTTTTAGGGAGTTAGAAGGGTGGGTGGGTGGGGAGGATGGGGTACATTTTAATGTTTTAATGTATTTTATATATTGCTGTAATGCCGCCTCGATCCATTGGGAGAGGCGGGATAAAAATAATAATAATAATAATAATAATAATAATAATATATTATTATTATTATTATTATTATTATTATTATTATTATTATTATTATTATTATTATATGGGATTTAACCCAAATAACCTGTTGAAAATGTCTCAGAATGTTTCAAATCAACGTTAGGAATGTCAAAATAAGAAAGGCTCCTTTTTTCATATGTTCTGAACTTGTTAGAAGGTGAAAAGTTACTGGTCTAATACTTAGATATTAATCCAAAAAAAATTAAAGGTAATTTCTGTAATTTTACCAGAAATGTCTTTGCTGGGCATTTTGGATAAAGAACTGGAAAGTAAGTATGGATTATTTCTTTGATATGTGACAACAGCAGTAAGAATATTGTTTGCTTAAACTCGGAAATGGATTGAAGCACCAACAATAGAAGAATGTGTTGTTAAGGTTGCTGAGTTAGCACAAATCAGAAAAATTAATATGGGTTTTAAAAGATAAGCCAACTGAAAACTTTTTGGTCCGTAACTGTTTATGGCTTTCTTGAGCAAAAAGAAATCTAATTATGTAATAATCGGTGGCTATAGTTATTAATATTTTTAGTAGGATTATTTAGTTGGATCTGTAATGGTAGAATCACATATTTTTCTTTTTTATTGTTATTATTTTTCCTTTCATTACAGTCAGGATTGGGAGAGGTCAGAGTCCTGCTGTGTATCAGTTGTATGTCCTTTTCTTTCTTTCTTTCGTTCTTTCTTTCTGTCTATTTTTGATGGCATGTTACTTTGATTGTAAATAGATCATTCATGTAAAAAATTATTTTAAAAAAACCCAAGAAACTCTTGTTGAAATTTCTTCTTCTACACAACCTGTAAAGGCACAGAAGCTCTCTCCAGTTTTCACTCCAGCAACTCTAATGGACAAATACATTCATGCCATTCTGAGAACTTCAGTAGGGGCACTAACGTACAATCTTGGCCAAGGGGGAATGCTTGAAAAATAATAGGAAGCCTATCTGTCCTTGGCACTCCTCGAAAATTATTTATACCCTTCATTCTACTCTACATTTTTCACTTCTTTGGCACTAGAGTACATATCTTGCCAGTTTATTAAACATGAAAGGAGGAGACCAAAAGGCATTATCCACAGCATAAATCCCTGCTTTACTCCAAGTCAAGGATCCTCCCCTTATCCATTATATATGGAAATAATTTTATACCCATGTATTACCTTTTTCAGTTGCTCTAAGATGAATATAATGAGTAACAAATGTGGTTGTTGTAGTTGTTTTTGTTACACTCATATCCCTTAGGAGTTGGGAGCCTGTTTCCTTTCTCTGGCAAGAGAGCCAGTTTTTGCAGCCACACTTAGCATCCACCATTTTGTTTTGCTTTGTTTTTTTCTTAGATTCTCTGGAGGAAAAATGGCAGGTACCACACAGTGCCACACAAAACATGGAAGTGCTATTTTATTCTCTGAATGCTGGAATAATTAAATTCAGTGCATTAAAGGTTAATAAAATGATGGAAGCCATGGGCCCCTTAAGCTACTGTTATTTTAGTACAAAGAGCAAAAATACGTTATGTTTTGCTATGTGGGGGAGCAGAGTAGAAGTCCTGAAAATACTCACTTAGACTAGTCCTTGGCCCTTTTCGCACGGGCCTTTGCGCATGCGATAGCCCCGTGAGCCTCGCGGGAGCGTCGCTCCACACGACGCACTCCCACTTCCGCCTGGCTCATGGGGCTGAAGCGGCGCGAGCGCGGGTTTTTTGATTTTCGCGTACAAGCGAAAATCACCCCGCGCTCGTGCAACGCTCCCGGAGCCCACCCGCACTTACCTTTCGTGCGGAGCTTCCGGGAGTCGGCCGGGTCGCGCTTCCTTCCCTCCGCCCCTGCGGAAGGAAGGAGCGGGGTGGGGAGGTAGCGCGACGGACGCGCCGCCCGCTTCGCGTGCGCGCGCGGGGGGGATGCGACACCGCCCGCTTCGCGCGCGCGGGGGAGGAATCCAGCGCGTGGGGGAGGAATCCGGCGCGCGCGGGGTGGGAATCCGGCGCGAGGTCTCCCACTTCGCACGGGGGAGGGCGGCTTGCGCGACAAGCCTCCTTCGGTGCCGCTTCCCCGCTGGTTCCTTCGCCTGCGGAAGGAAGGAGGGGGGAAGCGGCAGCCTCCCGGACGAGCCTTCTTGCACTTGCCGGCCTCCCCCGCTTGCGCTAGAAGCCTCAGTGTGGAAAGGGCCCTTGTATTTAAGAGTATGTTCCACTTGACTTAATATTAGATTGCTTTAAAACTGTGTCATTTGGCTTCACTATGCTGAAGCTTAGGCTATCAGAGTGAGAAACTACATCGCTCGCCAAAAGAATTGCAAGGATCTGGTTCTTTATTTTTTGTCAGCTCAGAAGGAACTGGGGGGCTTTAAACTAACAAGAAACACAATAGGCAGCAAGATTCTGCATGAACATCACACAACTTGAGTAGCATTCAAAATAAAAAAATGCAAGAGCTAAGATTATTCACAATGATAAAATGTGGGTTTGGGGTTGAGTTGACTTTTTCCACTCCTGTGGTGAAATTTGTACAGCACATTAAATAATAATGGGGTACAATGAGCTGCCTATTTATAGTGAGCATGACCATGACATCATTGACAACTAACTTATGTTCTCAATGCATCTAGACCTCTGTGAAGCCAAAGAATAAATTGCTCTCAAGGTATGTTGTCACGGTTCCCCACCCCATTGCTTTTTATGAAAGGACACTGCTTAAAGTGAAACACATTGAGGGAAGCTGATCTGAGAGCACCCAGTTCAGTTTTCCTGTTGAAACAGAGCAGTCAGCGGGGGAGCTTGGAGTGTATGAAGGGGGGGCAGGAGGGGCGGGGCTACAACACAGGGGATGTGGTCACTGTGCATAAGGGCATGGCCACAGTGCATGGGGGCATGGCCAAGGCATGTGGGGGCATGACTGTGGGTTCGGCCACCCCAAAAACATTGCCACCCAAGGCAAATCACCCCCATCGCTCCCCCATCCCTACATGACGGAAAGCAGTACATTGTCATCTGAGAGTGTAAGAATCTGTGAGTCCAAGATATGCTCCCCAGAAAAAAAAGCAAAGCACAGCACTGACTACTAAGGCAATGTGGTTTAGTGTGGGAAGAGACTAATGCCACTGGGCAGCCAGCTAAGGAGGGGAGTGTTCATGACCTCATTGGAAAGAATTGCAAAAAAGTGTGGGCTAGAATAGCTAGACATGGCATTTGGCTAGGAGACATCTAACTTCAAAGGTTTCAGCTGTTTATCAGTCATATAGAGAGCCAGCATGCTGTAGTGGGTTCAACTTTGGACTATGACTCTGAAGACCAGGGTTAGCCATGGAAACCCACTGGAGGACCTTGGGCAGGTTACATTTTCTCAGCCTAAGAGAGAACACCTCATGATAGGCTTGCCTTAGCGTCACCATAAGTTGGGAACAACTGAAACAAACAGAACAACACAACCATCAGTCATCTGTCTATCCACCCATCTGTCCATCAACCCGACAAAAATCTAAGGAGACAAAGAACTGTAAGTGCAATACATACCACATTAAATGCAAAAATAGTAACATGACCCATTCAATAGAACAAAATAGAGACAAAAAATCAGGAGCAGGAAACAATAATAAGCAGAATCAAAATGAAACAATAAAGCTAGTTGTAAAATAAGCAAAGCAGACACAGGATTAAAGGCCAAATGTCTTTTTCTTAAGAGGAGAAGTCTTTGCCATTTGCCTAAAATCCAGTAAAGCCAGCAGAAGCCTGCATTGTGAGAGAATTCGAAATCCTCAGCATGACGATGGAGAAGACCCCATGCCTGTTCCCAGAGTGGTGGACAGCAGGAACATCTCATAGAACGTATAAAAGCTTATACGTATAAAAGCACGTATAAAAGACTGCTTTCTTTTTCCCCCAATTGCTTCAGAGATGGCATTTAACACATGACTTGTCACACAGGAAGTAAATGAGATGTCAAGAAAACAGCCCATTTGTTCTTGCTAATTAATTGCAGGAAATGTGACCTGGAAATTTCCTTGCCTCATTCTATTCACTTAAACTACTTTTTCGTTTGCAGCTTTCCTATTGTAGGACATATCCTTGTGAATAATTGTAGTCTTCTTTGATTTCCCCCTCCTCTTGATGTTTTCTTCATCCGTCAAAACAATTTGGCTGACTTTGAGCCTGGAAAAATTCACGAAGGGATTCTGGGAGGTGTCATCCAAAATAGTAACTTTTCCAAGTTCTGGCTTTGAATGCTCTGCACAGTTGAATTTGGTGAGTAGAGGAAGCATTTGCTTAGCCTAAATACCCTCAAGGCACCAGATCCTGTCTGATTTTGGAAACTAAGCTGAGTTAGGGTTGGTTATTTCTTGGAAGGGGGACTGCCAAGACATACCCGGAGTTGTAGCCTGTATCCAGAGGAAGATAAAGCAAATTAACTCTGAGTATTCCCTGCTTGCTTTTTTTTTTAAATGAAATTCATAGGATCACCATAAGTCAACAGATGACTTAAAGGCACAATCACACACAAAAGCCAAAAGAGGAACATCCTTTAAAAGCTGCATGAAAAAAGAAAAACTTTTTTTAAAAAAAGCATCTCCTTCAGTCTAAAGGGATGGGGAAAGAACCACACCCATTTCAGAAACCATGTCACACACACACGCCATCGTATGTGATTTAAGTGTTCCATTCCCATGAGATTTAGGTGCTTTCTAACAAGGGCCCTTTCCGCAACTCACCTTTTCTCGGTGCTGGGGTGGGGATCATGCGAGCAGCCTCCAGCAAGGGGCTCTCGCATCCCCGTTGCTTCAGCTCCACAGCTGCCGGCTGCTCATGTGAGAGCCCTGCCTCTTCCTTCCACAGTGCAGCCTGGGAGTTTCCCAGGCTGCGCTGGGGCAGGAAGTGTGAGCACCGTGGCTCCAGAGCTCCGCACAGCAAGTGCACGCAGGGCCCCAGAGCAATGTGTGATAGCACACCATTTTCGGCTTAAAGCCAAAAATGAAAAAGTGTGCAAGCGGTGCCTGCCAGACCCTGGAGCTTCGCATGATTGTGAGTGCGTCATGTGGACCGCTCCTCACATTCGTGCGACGCTCAAGGGGCCCTTTTGCATGGCAAATGCCATGAGAAAAGGGCCAAGGACAAGAGGTAGACCATAGGAAAAGCAATGTGGGACCATAAGGAAACCTAAACATCATGTGGCCCTTCAGTAACACCTCAGAGTGGAACGCAATCAGGCCACCAAACAGAATCATTGCCTATAGACAACTCACTGTCTATAGTGACACTGTTTTTCCATGACATCTGGGGAACATTTATGTCCATGACATTTATGTCCCTGCCAACAACCTCTACTTTATTCTTATATAAAAGACAACATTAAAAGATCATAAAACAAAAATCTGCTTCAGTAGTTGGTTATCTGCTCCTTAGTTAGCCTTTTTAGTGAGCCTAGAAACAAAACTTTTTTTTATGTTAATCTTTCCAGATCTGGCTTATTGCCCTTTTTGATATAAGAAATTATTAGGAATGATGCAGTAATCACACATGTAGTAAACTTTGCTGGAAGCAATGGGAAAGGAGCCCTTATTAAAAGCAGCTCTCTCAAACCTCTTCCCTTTCCCTCTCCCAGGTCACCAGCTGAAGACACAAGCCAAGCAGAGAGCCTCAGCTTGCATTGCTGAAGTCTTTCATCTATTGTGTGTGTTGGACAAATAAATTGTCTTCTCTGTAAACAACTTTGATATCCTACTCACCCAGAACAGCTACTTCTTGCACAACTCTCAGAACAGAGATAATTCATCTGTTTTCCTCAGAAAGTCAGTATAAAAATTGTGACAAACATGCAGAACAATTTGGTCAATGAATGAGCTTGTCTATATTTGTTTCAAGCTGGCAGATGAGCCCAATCAGCGGTAAGCTTTATTCAGTTGGCTTTGGAAAGAGAATTATTTATAACATACATAGCTTGGGAAAGTTTGTTTTTTCACACTACAGCTCTGAAGGATTTCACAGCAAGCATGGCCAATGGCCATGTTGACTAGGGATTTCTGGGAGACATTATCTCAAAAAACTGACTTTCCAAAATTCTGATAGTATGCAATACATGTAAGAGCAATCTACATTTGGGGGCCAGGCAGCCCACCAGGTTTTCCATATTCCCACTGTGTTTTTATTCCCTAAAAAAAAAGGAGGGGTCCAGAAAATGATGCCGCTATCACAGAATTGCTTCACAGGGCTCTCTGTCACAGATTCTGCCTGTGCTTTTAGCACTGAGATCTCTGATCAGCCACAAAGCTTGCCAGCTAGTCTTGGATAAGTCACTGCAATCGTACCTTTAGCTACAACAGTGTCTTTAATCAAAATAAGGCAGCTGCCTCAGGCAATAGACTGGGGGGGCAGGTGGAAGGGGACAAGATGCTGAAGGAGAGTAATGCGTGTCACACTGATTTCTGTATGTTTCCTGAGCTGACCTGCTCCTCAGGTACAGCAGAAGACTTTGACTGTTCACAAGTGCTGAAAAAAATTGAACTGCCAATCTCTTTAACAGCTGCATATGGATTGGGAGAGCTGCCATCTTGCCATTTGCTTCAGGCATGAAATTGACTCAGGCTGGCCCTGGATGGGAAATCCAAGACCCTTTTCGCAGCGCCGGCGCTTGCGTGACGGAGGAGGGCGGCTCACGCGAGAACCCTCTCCCGAAACGCCGCCACTTCCCCCACCTCCTTACCGTATGTGGAGTCTTCTTGCGCAATGGGCGCTCTTCAGCCATGCCCCCAGCTTCCGCAGCGCCCCCTGGGAGCTGTAGGCGCCGCGGGGGGCGGAAGCGGGGAGGAAGCGCGACAGGCCCACCTGCGACGGCGCTCCGCACTCCGGTAAGTGCAGGACGCCGCCGGGAGCCTTGCGCGAGTGCCGTTTATTTTCGCTTCAAGCGAAAATTAAAAAATCAGTGCTCACGCCACTTCAGTCCCGTGAGCGCCGCGGAAGTGGGATTGTGTCGTGCAGAGCAACGCTCCCACTCCCGCAAGGCTCACGGGGCTATTTTGCGAGAGAAAGCCTGTGCGAAAAGGGCCCAAGTGTTTAAACACAGCACTATCCTAATTGTCTAGAAAGCAGTTTGGAGGGTACAATTTTCAATGCAAAAGAGCTGCATCATGAGTAAGCAGTATACCTTTCCCCCATCTTGAGTAAGCTCTCCACTGCAAGAAGTCCAGGGATTGTTCTCTCACCATATGGAAGTAAGTCTGACAGAGAGAAAGGACTTGACTGGACTAGCTGCAGGCAGGTAAGACACAGGAAGAGAGGCAGATGTGGTAATTATTTAATTAAGATTATGGTACTGATATTGTCTACTCTCATTTGCTCCCCCCACCAAAAATATATACACACAGGAAGAGACATGCATGCGCACACACACGCACACGCACATGCGCACACACAGAGGCCCTCCTCATAATGTGAGGAAATTACTTTTGGAGACTGTAATTCCAGAATCTCCCAGCCAGCATGGTCACAGATTCTGTATGTAAGGGCCTTTTTGCACAATACTTTTATAGTGCTATTATTCCATATTCAACATCCTATGGAATCCTGGGGTTTTCAGTTCAGGGAGGGGCATTTAGAATTCTCAGCCAGAGAACTCTTTGGCCTCAGTAAACCCCAGAATTCCACAGGATGTTGAAAATGGAATTATAGGCCCTTTCCACAGTGCACCTTTTCATGGAGCTGGGGTGCAGGGATCACGCAAGCAGCCTCCAGCGAGAGGCTCTCGCATCCCAGTTCCTTCAGCTCTGCAGCTGCTGCCTGCTTGTGCGAGAGCCCCGCCTCTTCCTTCCACAGTTTCCCAGGCTGCACTGGGGCAGGAAGTGTGAGCACCGCAGCTCTGGAGCTCCATACGCATGGCAAGTGCGTGTGGGGCCCTGGAGCAATGCACAATCGCACACCATTTTTGGCTCAAAGCCGAAAATGAAAAAGTGTGCTAGCGGCACCTGCCAGACTCTGGAGCATCACGCAATTGTGAGCGCGTTGTGTGGACCACTCCTCACATTCACGTAACGCTCAAGGGGCCCTTTCACATGGCAAATGCCATGCGAAAAGGGCCTCAGTACTATAACAGTATAGTTCAGAAAGGGCCTCTGTTTTGCCTCTTGTCTCCATGTTCAATAGAACAACAGTAAAACATTAGTTCAATTTTTTAAAAAATGTGATTAACAGTTGTAGGCCCATCCAAACAAACATGCAACAAAGGAAAAGATTGCAAATGTGATGTGTTAACTCATACTCTGATGAAAATACACATCAGTGTATCCTACATGTGTTTAAGATGGTATGGAAAAGCAAAGGAAAAAAGCAAAGTTAGTATTAGTGAGCAAACTGCTTCTTGTTCTTTCAAAATTTTGAGCTGTAGCAGTAAGGATTAAGCCAGTAGACATTCCCATTGTCAGAGAGTAAGGCCCTTTCTGCACTATACCCCAATAGCACATTCTTCCGTTACAATCCCAGCATTGCCATTTGCACAATAGTAGCAAGTTAGAAACACACTCTTCCACACCCTTCCATCTTAAGTGGCTGAAATATGGTATTGCCACTGGTGTTCCTTCCACACTACAACATTCTTGGCCACTTCCTTTCCCCTCCTTCACCCTGCTCTACCGCTCCGATTGGTCAGGGTTTTTTTTTTTGGTGGGGGAAGCCATCCTAGTGCAGCAATGTTGTAACAGCATGACATGCTAGTACACTATTGCACTTTTGTGTTATAATGCTTAAAAATATTTTTTTAAAAAAAAAATTAACTCAAAGGAGAAATTTAAAATAAACACAGAGAGGTGATAGACTTCAAAGTTACCATTCCATGGGAGTAGCTGAAGGAGGAACACCCACACCTCACCCACTCCTGGATCCGGGAGAACAGGAAGTGCTATCAAGCACCACACTGAGCCAGCTAACAGGATTGAAGCACTAAAGTAGGCTTTTAACAGATTTTTTTCTGGAAATGGTATAAGGCAGTTTTGCAACACTTGGGGAAGGAATAGCAACTGGAAAGCAACAACATCGTGCAGTAACATGACTCCTGGACCGGAAACAACCTGCTGCTATTGCAGGATAGCAATGTCCTGGGAAATGGCCTATGTGTACAGTCTATGCTGGGGTAGAAGGTTGGCTTTTCTTTTCTTTTTCCCCCTTTTTTTTAAATGTCTACACCAGTATTATCATCCATAGGCATATATATCAGTGGTATATATATCCTATATCATCCTTGGGTCCCAAGAAGCTGTTGAACAATTGTCATCATTTCTGACAGTTCTTATTACCCCTGACTCACATTGGCAGGAGATGAGGGGAGTTGTAACTGGAGATCTGAGAAACACAGCATATGTGAAAGTGTATGATTTATGGAGACATGGATGAATGGATCAATGGATAGATAGACAGATAGAATTCAGATTTGTAGGTAGAACAAATGAACCTTATTTACAAACATTTGGTGCTATTATAACTTTATTTAGATGGAGATAAGCTCCACTGAAATCACTTGGACTTGCTTCTGAGTAAATGCCAGCATGATGTAGTGTTCTGAGCATTGAACTACAACCCTGAAGACCAGGGTTTTAATTCTCTGCTTAGCCATGGAACCCCACTAAGTGGCTAAGGGTGCATCACATACTCTCAACCACAGAAAAGCCTGTGATGGGGTCATCTTAGAGTCACCATAAGTCAGAAAGGACTTGGAGGCACACAACAAAATGAAGTTAACCTCCAAATGATCAAGTAAAAGGAGTTTGGTTGTATATGGAGGCATCATAACATCTCAAAAGTAAAATATAGGACAGTGACAAGCAGGTAAGCAAAGATTGCACAAATATTTTCAAGAAAACTGATAGACTTCATTGTTTAAATTTTATGCCTTGCATGTTTTAATCTGCATACCACTGAAACACAAGCTTCGCCTCAACCTTGTGAAATTCTTTTGCAGCTTCCAAGATCATATACAATTAAGCAGATCCTATGAATAGACCACCTCTGCCAGATGTTCATCCAGATGTTTATCCATCATGACCATTTACATGTTGAAAGTGGGGAAATCACACATTATAATTCCTGGAAATTATTAGAAAGTAATTATACTAAGGCTCATCTAGAGGTTTCCAGAAATGTTTTTAAAGAAGCACCACAGTTAAAGCTTGTACTATTTAGGCACTGTGTAGGAGAATAAGTTTGGAGAATGTTCTAAGAGAAAGAGGAGAATGTGACTCTTCATCTATTCCCGTAATTGAAGACCACTTGAAGCCATGATCTAATGAATTTTCTTTGGCTGGGTATCTTTTTTTTTTTTCTGCTGAAAAAATAAAGCTTTTAAAATGTGAAAGTCCACAGCCTACATGCCTCACAATAAACTAGAAAAGAGATAGCCTGCTTGCTAGCATTGGTTACAATTATACTGGAAAATGTAATTTACCATGCTCTGATTTGTGTCTGTGTATGAGCACACATACACATACATGTACATAAATATTCTGATTCATTGTTGCAACATCTGATGATGAATAGTATATATGCAGAACTTGGAAAAGTTACTCTTTTTTTGACAATTCCTCCCTAAACCCTGGAAACTGGGATTCTCAGTGCCTTTCCATTGAGCTATTTGACAGATTCACCAAGTGGTAACTATGGCCATTTCCACACTACACTCTATAGCGCAATCATTCCACTTTCAACATCCTATGGAATCCTGGAGTTTGCAGTTTACGGAGGGGCCGGCTGGCCTCTCCCTAAACTGCAAACTCCAGGATTCCATAGGATGTTGAAAGTGGAATAATCGCGCTCTAAGAGTGTAGTATGGAAATAGTTTATGATGTCAACCTGCAATGTGCTCAGTGTATATTAACGTAAATTAACCCCTCCCATTTTGATTTGAAATTGGGTCAGAAGTTATGAGTGTCAGCAAAAAGTGCTAGAGGAAATGGGTCCTTTTCCTCCAAGCATTCTAAATAGTCTCATCATTTTATTTTGGGAGATTTGCATTTCGTTTCCAGGCTGGATACACATTCTCACAATGCCTTCAAAATGCTAAGTTCAGAGGTATGGAAACTGTAGTCCTGGCCATCCATTTCTTTATTTATTTATTACCCCAAACTGGAACTAGTTTTCATCACTAGGAATGGCAGAGAGCCATCAGTTAATTTTACTAACCCACCATTTCTGAAGCAGAAACATACAACAGGAAGTTTTAGATCTTCAGTGCTGGACAAATGGCCATCTAAAATATTTGTGAGACTCAGTCCAAAGAATCACCTGAAAGAGAGCTTTTCCCAGTCGAAAGGCTACTTGATTGGGAAGGCTAGTCACATCATTTGTCACAACTGAACAGATTTTCAAAGCAAGCAAAAAGCTAACATTTTTGAACAAAACAGCTCCTTTTGCAGACTCCACGTAGATTCACACTAGTCAATGGCTCTTTCCACAAGACACTGTTGTCCCGGCATGGGGACAGGAGAGAAGTGGGACCATGACAACACTTCTGCATTATATCCCGCACCTCTCCTGTTGCCAGGTGGTGCAATCTTGGATTAAATCATTGACGGGTTTTAACCTCATAGGATCATGCTACCATCCTGCAGAAGCCCTGGAAGTGCAATGGAGGCACTTCCTGCCTTGGTGCATCTTGAGAAAGTGCCCAGCTGCACTGTGGAAGGAAGAGGCGTGTCCACTGTGTTTCCTTCAGCAGGGAGCCAGTCCAGTGAGGAGGGAAGCACTCCCATTGTGTTCCCTTTCCTGGCAGAGCTGCTGCTGGGATTGCCACCGTAGCATGATGGGGCAGGGTAGGGTGTGGAAAAGAGCAATGAGAGCTTCCATTTTAAAAGCCAGGCTAATATGAATAAGCTACTCTACAGGGTGATAGGGATGTAGTTTGCTGCCTTGGCCTTTATGAACAGATTGAATGATCCCAAAGTAATATGAGTACCTTATATAGGCATTTATCACCATTTTCCTTCAGATGGGAATAGCTAAGCAAAATACATGTATCAGACTCTGGCTCTATGGGTCTTCAAAATTCTGCTCATGGTTAGTGCAACTTGTGATGAGGATGCAGTCAAGAGTAGATAATCCCAAGTGGCAAACTGGTGGGGCAGCTTAAAAGAATGCATTCCTCCTATCATGGAAGGTCCATTTCTGCACCAATGTATTGACCAAGAAAAGAATACAAGATTGCCTGTCTTTCTCATCTAAACTCAGGCCCATCCTTCATCCACCTGCAGTCTATCAATTCACAAGAGTGTACTCTTCAGCTTCAGCATTCTACACTCTTTATGTATGGTTCTGTTTGAGCATGAGATGTATGAACTAATTTTTTGTTGCCATAAATGGCTTGAAAACTGTATTTTCCAAGATTTTGCAATGAATTGCATAGAGATGGCATAATTCCCCTCATTCTCTTGTATAAACAGAATTATATAAGGCAGTATCCTTTAGGGCACTGACTTGTTCAAGCTAATTCAACATTTTAAGTCAATTTTCTTCTATAGGACTAGGTTCTCCCTCTCCTTCTCCCAATAGGGTGGCATTCTGCCATTCACTGTTACATGTGATAGATCTTGACCACCCCTGCTAACTGTTGGGTTCTTTTATCCCCTTGGCTGCACCAACTGGCTAACTTATTTGGACATCATTATGTCAAATAATGAATTCATGCTGCAGGTCTTTAGCTCTGAAACTCTACTTCAGATTCAATTAAATTTCTGAGAGTAGGCAAAAGGCCATTGGAACGTTGTTTTTTCCTTCAGTTTAATGGGTTTTGGCCTAGAAGGCTAGTGTTATAGTAGTTTATCCAGCATAATAGAGGCCTTTAAAACATCCCCCTAGAGATCTCACTAGCTATATCCCCCATCCGAAGACTTGGGTATGATGAAAGTGCTACATATTTCTAACTCTGGGCAAAAATATTGCAGTGCAAACAGGGCTATTTTTTTTTCTTCCTCGTAATTTGAGTATTTTGAAGTAATGAAAAACCAGTGGATAGCCAAAACTCATAGCCAAAGTTTGAGAAGTTGAGCAAAAAGAGCCATTGTAATCTAGTGGATAGAGTAGTGGAATAGAACTGGAAAGGCCTACGTTTCAGTCCCTCTCTCTGGGAAGGCAACGCTGACATTATTTCATGGTTTCGAATAAGAGCAATGAACTGAGAAGTGCCTTACTCAAATCACCATTCAGCCATGATCTCTATACATCACCATTCAACCATGATTTATCTAATATATTAAAATGTTAATTGGTACCTTTCTTTGGTTTACATTTCTGTTTCTAAACTCAAAACAACTAAGCAAGCCAATGTTTCACAGAGCAATCACGTGGATCAGGGGAGCCTCAAATGTTATATTTTTGATTATTTCCATTACTAAAAATGTCTGCTAACTTCCACCTAGACCAGTTGTCTTGTTTATATATGGGCTTTTTGTTGATGTTTGGTAATTGGTATTGCAGTGGCCACTGATTATGAACAGTAAAATTTGATAAATGAATGTCACTTTATTTAACTAAATCAATGCAGTTTTGTTTTAGTAGGCCAGTATGGACAATCAACAATTAATTAATTGAGTATATATAAAATAACATAAGTTTGCTAATAAAAGTCATTATTATGGAATGAAACAGAGAGAGAAGGCTGCTTTCTCTGGTGTTGGAAGAGGATGACAGTGGCAGCAAAACCCAGAACTTTGAGGTAATTCATTACAATTGCCTAATGACCTTTATTCTTGAAAAAGGTACTCTTTGTGAGCTACTTTTTTATTGCTGCTCTCATTTTCCTACTTCTATGGCAACAGAGTTTTGGAGGCCCTGCACCCCATTTCTGATTAAAAGTATTCATCCTGGAAGCAGCAGGAATAAAGAAATCCGTTTTTAAAGGAATTTCATTTCATTTGAGGACCACAACAAAGATCTTTAGGAGCTATGTGTGGGCTGTGGCCCATACTTCTGCAATCTCTGAGATAAAGCTAGCACATGATCAGTGTTAACCTAGGAAGTCAGACAGGCTGGCTATCATATTGATTAAAAGATGATGTACTCTTGACCTTCTGTGGGCTGCATTGGTATTGTTAGAGAGGGGACCCATTTAGTTTTAAAGCAATTTTTGTTGTTTTGGGGGTGTAGGGCTGAAACAACATTTGGGGGCAAAACTATACATACACTAGGTGTGATTTTTCATCCTGTTGATGAATTACTATGGCAGACTTATATAATCACAATTCCTTTTTTTTTTTTTTGGTCATTGTGAAGATCAGAATTCTGTTTTCCACATGCAACAACCAAAATCACCCTCCCTCCAAAAAAAGCCTAACTTTATAAGCAGGGCAGCCCCCCACCAACACCACAATTTCCATGTTGTCAGAGAGCAGGGAGATCAGCAAGGATGCATCCAACTACTTTCCTACAGATGGATGCACTATGTCATCTGCAAGGACCCCCTCCCCAGACCCCAATACATTTGTCTCCTGACGCAGGAACTTGGCTATGGGTTTGGGCTGATTATTTTAAAAAACGGGGAGGCTGGAGAGGGGGATTGGGTGGACTTCAAAATTCTCGCCACTTGTTTAGATGAGCAAAACTTTTCACACATATGTTGGATTTGTGGCACATACTGATTATAATTATTCTGGATGTGGAAAGAAAAAAAGTGTCATATGGATATAAACAACGTGAATCCTCTGATCATGCAAATCTACCATTGACCAATGGGTGGATGGATGAGTCAGTTTTCATTTCATTCTGTTTCCTCTTTTTCCAAATATGGGCTTGATCCATCCCACATTCTTTTTAATTCATTCAAAAGCATTGTGTGTATTTTAAATAGATTTCTTTTAAACTTTACGACTTACAACATGCATTTTTGCATGCAAGTTTCCCTAATATGTACATTTTTGTCAGCCATTTATAAAATCACTTCCCTAAATGCATGTTACATTTGATTGTGCATTTTTGCCTAATACATACAATTTTCCAAAAAAATGCAAAATTTGGAAAGAGAACTTTGTAGAATAACTTTGTAAGATAGGATAACTGAGTTTTGGTTCATATGTTGCTCTGAAAGTGAAAAATGAGGTAAGTGTTCATTAAAATGTAAACTGAACTTTCTCCCTGCCCTTCCTAGATTAAACAGAGAACAATGTATAGTTCAGGCAGGACTGTCTTTGTCTAAGGATGGCATCATCTTGTTCTTAGTCTTTGGACCGCTTTTAGAGATTTTCCATGAAAATATTATATGGAGGCAACAGGAAACATTCTCATCCAAGTGGCAGAGCAGCTTTGATTTTTTTAAAAAAAAATTAAATAATCATAACATGACACCTAAATGTGTATTATGTATAAATTATGCCCAAGCCAAGGTGGAGAGGCAGCTATAATGATGGGCTAGACAGGGGGAGAACACAGCTTTGCCATAGACCCCAATTCACCTATAAGGTTCTCTGGGTAGCCCTGGAGTAGTTGTCCATCACTCAGCTTTATTTTGCAGGGTAATTGAGGCACTACAAATGCTGCTCTAACATCTATAAAAAAGGGTGAGATCAGATTGTTGCAAATACTCAGAGGCTGAAATCCTGTGGCCGTACTACCCATTTTGTCCAAGGTTGTGGAGTGGCATTAAGGAAAAGAAAACAAAATCAGTTGGTTCTGAGCAGCCTTTTTGTTCCAATCCAGCCTGGTGCTTGAGAAATAGTGCTTCTCCTGCCCCTGCACCCATGTAGTTACACTGACACAGTGCACCAACAGGATTCCAGCCTGGGACTGCTAGGGCAGCTGGTCTAATAGGATATCAAAACACACCCCATCATAAAGGTGCCATACAAGCTTAGGGGTCAATGTCACTACTGGACAAATATTCCAGAGTTATACCAATGAAAATAGCATGGCTGGCACTTATGCTATTATAATGCACTATCAGGATGCACTTTTAAAAAAAACTTTTATTTCATCTGGCTTTTGGTGCTTATGTGGAACACTTTTGATTCTGCATGTACAAGTCCTCCTTTAGATGAGGGGCATTTTTATATCCCACAAGACAATAGAATTCTCACTGGGGCCAGAAAACACAATGCACATTTGTATATCCTAGAGAATGCATGAGGAATAATATACAACACTGATTGCTTGAAAGATCTACAACGACCATATAATAGATCTTTCCCCCCTTTTTTTAGGGACACTGGTTATGAAGAACGGGTCTTCCTACATTTGGAGGACTTCTCAGTAGTTTGATCCTGAGAAACAACTGGATCTAGCATCTCAGATTTTAAGAGGAAGAGGTGTAGCCAAATGAAAAGAAGAAGATAAAGAAGATGAGGCATATGAAAAAGAGCCTAACATTCCTATCTTCTCACCTTGTGAGCACTCCAAAAGTGGTAATTTTAAGTAAGCATAAAACATCCATGAAATATCTTGTGTTGTTTCATACTAAAACATCACAAAAATATTCATAGAAACTTAGATGACACCATCCTCATGCACTGGGAAGGACAACTTACACATATTTTGGTGCTTTATCAGGAAAAAAAACTGTAGGAGTGTCTGATCCTAAAGGAACTCATTATTTTCATATGAACAAAACAGTCCTTGTATTTCATAGCCTGGGATGCCTTTCTCCAAAGATCAATGCTAACTAAGATTCCAAAATCCATGGCACACTTCTAAGGGCAGAGAAGGAGTGAGTCAATGCTTGCCTCCTGGAAGATTGTTTGCTTGCTTGCTTGGGTGCCCGCAAAACACTGCCAAATATTCTTTCCTATTCTCCAGTACTGTCTTACAGAACATAAACAAAGTGCCATCTGGCTCTTCTTTAATTCTATTAGGCTTCCTTTGATCTTATGTAAACTCTGATCAGGAAACGATCTAAGGCTCCTTTCTCCCCTTTAAACATGTGCATAACTTCCATCAATGTCAATGCGCCTGTGGAGAAAGAAATAGAAGCTCTGTAATGTATACTGCACTTTGGCATCTTTGAATTGGGTGCATTGGAGCAAGGGAGAAAATGTAAATAATCCCATTTAGACACTTGCATAGTGGAGTTATAGAATCGAAGAAACTGCCTGATTCCCTTCAGCTTTCTTTAAAAGGTCTGTCAGGCAAGATGAATCAGAAATCATGATCCCAGTTTCATGTGATTTTCAGTGTATGAATAAACATCACTTCACATATACTAGCAGTGCCCTCCAAGACGGGGGGCAGGGAGGTGAAGGCTGCACCTTTTTCACCACAAGCACAGTCTGCAATGGGGGGGGGAATAGTCAGGGCATCTGACATCTGGCTTAATGGCCTAAATCTTGTAATTCCCAGCTACACAAAACCTATCGAATCAATGGAATTTACCCATTGTGTGAACCTATCATTTAACAGTTGATTCAAGGAGTTTACTATAGTTGGGGATATTGAATTGGATTCAGGGCAACAATCCTTGTGAAGTGATACAATGGAGTTATGAAAATTACAGTGGACCCTCCATATACATGACCTCTGGATCAGTGATTTTGAGCAAGCATGGAGAACTGCCTCCTATACATTAAATGGCAGTGCTGCGAACACATCTGTGCTTACATCATTGCCGTTTAATAATATGGAACACTTATTTGCATTTTTCACTATTCGGGGGGGTGGGCAGTCCTGGAACTAAACACCCACAGATACAGAGGGTTCACTGTACTTAATTTCAAAATGTGTTTGGGAGCCTGTCACTTCATTTTGCTGAGTGAAGCCTTTGACTGCTACGCCTGATCTGAAACACCTGATATTACAACTAGCTGCTGACCAATATGCAATGAATCTCACTCCACTTTGGGTCCATTTGTCCTCCTTCTCTGGATGTTTTTGCTTACACAGTGCTGATCTAGGACACTTTTCTACCTGAAACAGAGCCCAACGGGCATGCTCTCTACCCACCCACCTACACATACAAACATCTCACCACATGCCAGGGCCTGCACTTTTTGAAGCTCTGGGCCTTTCCGCACTACACTGTTATAGTGCTATTGTTCCACTTTTAACATCCTGTAGAATCCTGGGGTTTGCAGTTTAGGGAGGGGCCTTTAGAATTCTCAGCCAGGGAGTTCTTTGGTCTCAGTAAATTACAAATCCCAGAATTCCACAGAAGGTTGAATGTGGAATAATAGCTCTATAACAGCGTAGTGCAGAAATGGCCTTTGAGTTGTGTTAACATAACTCAGCAAAAAGACACAAGCCACAGGCTGAAACCTAAGCACACTCACCAGGGAATAAGACCCACTGGATTTACTTCTGAGTAAAGATGTGTAGGATTGGGTTATACTAGATCAGCGGTTCTCAACCTGTGGGTCGCGACCCTTTTGGGGGTCGAACGACCCTTTCACAGAGGTCGCCTAAGACCATCGGAAAATACATATTTCCGATGGTCTTAGGCTCCATTCCCTCCTCAGTGGTGGTGCGCAAGCGCGAGCCACACACTCGCGTCCTCCTGCCCCCTTTGGTGGGAGCGCGTGCAGCCTCACGCGCTCCCGCCAAAGGGGGCAGGAGGACGCAAGCACATGGCTTACACTTGCGCACCACCACTCCTGGGCCTTTTCTGCACGTTACCTTATCGCGGAGGTGGGGGGTGCCATTCACGCAAGCAGGTTCTTGCACAAGGCACTCTCTTTGCTGCTCCTTCGTCCCACAGCTGGCTTCCTGGTCGCAAGACCGCCCCGCCCCTTCCTTCCGCAGTGCAGCCTGAGAGCTGTAGGCTGCACTGGGGAAGGAAGGGGCGGGGCGGTGGCGCGACCAGGAAGCCAGCTGCGGGACGAAGGAGCAGCGAAGAGAGTGCCTCACACAAGAACCTGCTTGAGCGAACGGCACCCCCCACCTCCGCGATAAGGTAACGTACAGAAAAGGCCCAGGAGTGGTGGTGCGCAAGCGCGAGCCACGCGCTCACGTCCTCCTGCCCCCTGTTCAGAAGGGACTTAAATTGGTCCCCTTCTCCGCTACCAGGAGAACCTCCTGTCTGATGGGCCAGCTTGGGGGGGGGCGGCAGCATGGGGAGCAGGCTCCCTCCTCGCCACGGCCCCTGCCTCAGTTGCCATGGAGGGGGGCGCTGCGGAAGGGCTGGGGGGCCGCTAGGCGGTGCTTTTCTAGGGGGGTGAACTTAGCCCGGTGCAAAAGACAAAGGCGCTGGGATTCCTCCCCCCCCAGCCAGAGTCAACACTCTGGAAACTTTTCCCACACTGCCCCCCCCAGTGGAAACGAGAGCGAAGCAGAAGCAGAGCCCGGGGGGGTTCTCAGAGTTTTTTCCCGGGGGAGACGCGTGGCTCCTCTTTCCCTCCCTGCCCACCCCTCCCCTGTTCCTGGCCGGCGAGGTGGCCTTTGCCGATGGGGAGGCATTGTAAATAATAAATATATAATTTTATGGTTGGGGGTCACCACAACATGAGGAACTGTATTAAAGGGTTGTGGCATTAGGAAGGTTGAGAACCACTGTAGCTGACTGCTCTCTCTAACTTAAAGATGTCCTATTTTCAGCCATCTGCTTCTTTCTGTTGTGTATATATTGCATGTACAATTCACAGAGGAGTAGTTATAAAGCTTTCATAAGCATGCTTAAAGAAAAAAAAGCATGCCTTCATTACTAGCAAGTGGCAAAGCCATGAGTGGCTTATGCAGTTTATCCCACATGAGTGCTAATAAAATCTTTATTCTGTACCACTCTGTGTGTTCTGCGCATTCCACATGTTTCAGAAAAAGGAGGGGATTTTTATTGAAGGCTTTTTTTTTTAAGTTGTTGCACCCATAAAGCCAGGTGCTTTACTTACGACAAGTCCAACTGTTCAGAATTCAGAGAGAAAACTAACTAATAAATCCAAGACACCTTTTAAAATGACCTTAAATTGCTATTTAGTGTATTAAAATGTCACAGCTTGATAGGTGATGGTTTGAGGCTTTTCAAGGATGTGGGCATAGTTTCTTCAAGCAGGCATGTCATTATGCACGGTGGGGGTATATTTGCAGACAGGCTGTGAGTCCCCCTCAATTTTTGCCTGCTAAACTCACAAAGGCAATATTGGCAAGTACAGTTTTGCAGCTGTAAAACCATTTGCCAGTCCAAATGGGCAGAGTCAGAAGTGTAAATGCTCTAGCTTCCATGAATCAATGGGGCCAACAAAAAGAAGAGAAAAAGAAAGAGAAAATTACCAGGGGCAACTAGCACCTTCCAGGTCAGGAGGGCAGTGAATCCATTCCTGGTTTTAGTCTTAACTTAAAGGGAGTTGAACTGTATCCCCAAAATAGATCTACACCCTAAGTGCTGCACTCTGTCCCTAATGGTGCTGATCTCTATCTCCAAAATAGGTCCCTTAGCTTGGATAGCTTCTTTAAAATTCAGAATAAAACCTGGAGCAGAGCCACTGAAGTGAAATCCACCAGTCTCTGCTGGAAATGGCAATACATTTAGACACAGAATCAAAACGTTTGAGAGGGATGATTTAGCTCAGGTTCTTCACATTGCCCATACATAGATTACCATCAGATCCTATCACTCATGTACTGCACTGCAGGGGTTGCACAGACTTTAGTGTGCATCAGTGATATCCATACAAATAGGAAGCATTCATTCATCTCAGTGGAGGGAGCTGTTCCATACTTAGAAACCGCTATTCTTCTTATTTGAGGTTGGGCAAATGTAGCTTGTTGGCCACATACAGCACCTAAACCTCTAATATGGTCACCATATCCCAAACTTTAAAGATACCTTCTACAAGATGCAGAACTGCTCATCATATATTGACACCCCCAGGCCTGTTTTATGTCTGGGGAAGCTTTTTCATGAGGTATTTTTTTAGGTATAAAAGATCTGGAGATGGTAGGAAATTGGAGTCTCCTTCAAGGCATGTGGCAGCCACCATTTTGATGGTAGAACCACAACGCTGTTCCTTCCTCAGTTTCTCACGTTGCCTGGAGTCCACACAGACTGATTACTTGGGAGTAAGCCCCACCATACCCATCCGCTCTTCTTCTCAAAACTGAGATTCAAACATCAGTTTTACAAGATTTCAAACAATACATAGTGAAATTAGTAAATGTATAGGATTAGAGCAACAGTAGGGAAGTATTCTTCATTCAAATAAATCCTAATGCTAAACCAAATTGGGCTGATTGGAACATGCTTGAAAAATGGCCAGATTGAAGCAGATCTATATATGAGGAGAACAAGTCTGAATCTGGACACTTTTGAAGATTCATCAGCCTTTTAGATTCAGAGAGACACATAGATAACAGATGAGGTTCCGTTTTGTGACTAGAAACTCCATCTTTGAGTCACAAAGACTCAAATGTGTTTTCCTAGTACTTTTTCCTAAGCGTGCATATGTTGGCACTGCCTTTTGAGGAGTCTGTGGGATCAGGGAATTTCTCTCATGGGCTGTCTTCTCCCATTTTGGTGTCAGTTGAGCAGAAGACAGGAAGGAGATATCTTAAATTGTCTTTTATGTATCTCTGTTCCTTAGCCCTTATGCCTATCCTTCTGATATTTTGCATGGAAGACCCCTCTGTGGTGGTCTAAATACCCTATGAGCACCACATCTAACCCTGGAAGCTAAGCAGGCCAGGTCAGAGTGAGTCACTCACTTACTCCCCCTCATACACTCCTATGAGGTAAGCATGTCCTTTTGAGAGAGAACCTCAGACTGTAAAGGCTCCAAACCTTCTTACAATTATTCCTCTGAAACTTGGCAGACTTCAACCTGTCAGGAAAGGAGCATATCATTGCAAATTTCATCCAGTTCTACCAGGAAATTAAAAAAGGTTACTAGCAATTCCATTTGAAAGAAACAGAAGAAGACCAATATTTAAAGGCATATATCACCACGAACACCACCCTTTCATCTATTTTTCAAACAAGTCTACAAATTTCATCTAATTGTGGCCTATGGGGCAAAATATAATAGCTGTGCTTTAATTTTCAGTAATAGTCAATAGGTTCTGGATTTTACCTGTGGAGAAACTGGGAAATTTAGATTTAGATTTAAAGTCATTTAGATTTGGAAATTAAGATTTGGATTTTCCTGTGGAGAATGATGGGAGGCCCTGTAGACACAGAGTGCCTCCTCATCAATTCATCTGTTTCCCAAATGGTCAGATCAGGGTCCCAATCCAGCATTTAAGAGGATAAAATGTGGGTGGATATTTGTGTACCTTACTTTAAGCTGATTCAGGGACAAGTGAGATGGAAAAGTTAGTAATGTGTGTGTGTGTGTGTGTGTGTGTTAAAAAACAAAAAACAAATGAGGGGCCTTTTTGCACTACACTGTTATAGTGCTATTATTCCACTTTCCACATCCTATGGAATCCTGGGGTTTGCAGTTCAGGGAGGGGCCTTTAGAATTCTCAGCCAGCGAGCTCTTTTGCTTCAGTAAACTACAAACCCCAGAATTCCACAGGATATTGAAAGTGGAATAATAGCACTATAACAGTGTAGTGCCAAAGGCCCTGGGATTGTACCTGGCTAAACCCCCTTCTGCTTGGACATGAGGGTTAGAATTGCTGTAGCATTAAGTCGCCCTCTCTTGTCCGTGGACTCTTGAGATCTCGAAAAAGGATGGGCGCCCTCCGGGAAGCCACTTATGGTCCTGCTGATTGCAGAGGAATTTCAATTTTGGCAAGCCTTGAGATGGAGGGAAAGCAAGCTTTCGTCCAGATGATAAGAAAAATTAGACTCCGTGCCTTTCGCTCCAGATCGGAGGGCGGGGGCGGTGAGTAAAAGGGTGAGGGAGGAAAAAAAATAACTCGCGCGGCACGTTGAAAAAATCTTTGGAACCTGGCGACCAGATGGCGTTCGGGTCCCTTCTGTACTACGTGCGCGCCTCTCTCTCTACGGGTGCGCTGGGACGGAGGCAAAGGGCAGCCACTACCTTTGCCAGGGGACCGAAGAGGCATCGGACGAGGCAGCTTCGCCCACTTCAGGCGCCTCGTCGCAGATACGCGCGATGCAACTGTACCGGAGGAGTGCAGTCATCTCCTTTGAGTGTCACTGGAAAAAAAGATCTGTTGGATTTCACCGGCCACAATACTTCTCAACTCTATACTTCCTGCGGTTGTTGTTTTTTTCCACCTCGTTCAATGTTCCATTGAAATCTTATAGTTTCACTTCGAAGTAATAGGATGAGAATAACAGTGATAAAGGTGACTCAGCGTCCCCTTTTCGCCTCCATCATCCTAACCGTACAGTAGTTACTGGAAAGATACTGCGGAGGGACCTTCGGATTTCTGTCCCCACCCCCGGTTTTCACAAGCCATGTCCGCACGATTGTTATAGCGCTATTATTCCACTGTCAACGTCCTGTAGAATCCTGGGGGGGTGCAATTTAGGGAGGGGCCTTTAGAATTCTCATCCAGAGAGCTCTTTGACCTCAGGAAACTATAAACCCCAGAATTCCACAGGATGTTGAATGTGGAATAGCAGCATACGCTATACGCTATAAGAGTGTAGTGTGGAAAGATCCATAGTGAAAGAAGGAAGCCCTCCTCGTCCGTTTTGAAACAGTGACCGCCAGTATTTAGGAGTAAGTCCCGCTGACTTCAATCGGCGGAGTCTGCGCATGGAAGGCTGCAGTTTGAAATACGAGCCAATGATTTGGAGACTCATGTGTTATCTTGGGACTGTATCTGCCTCGACTCGGATTTGTCAGTTTCACACCATTTCAGCTATGGTCTTTTCACCTTAAGAAATCCTGGGATTTGTAGTTCACAGTGGTGGGCCAGAGCTCTCTCATCAAACTTCACATTAGACAATTATAGCGCTATGAATCCACTTTAACTTGCTTTGGGTCATTTAAGTGCTAGCCTGTTACGGTGCTATAATTCCACTTTTAACATCCTATGAAATCCTGGGGCTTGCCATTTAGAGAGGGACCTTTGATCTCTGGGAGGGGGCCTGCGCTGAAGTCCCTCCCTAAACTGTAAACCCCAGGATTCCATAGGATGTGGAAAGTGGAATAATAGAACTATAACAGGCTAGTGCGGAAAAGCTTCACTGAATGACTTTGGGCAAGTCACAGTCTTTCAACCTGAGATGAAGGCAAGGGGAAACCCCCTCTGAACAAATTCTGCTAAGAAAACCCTGTGATATCTCCCTAAGTCTCCATAAGTCAGAAATGATTTGAAGGCACCCAACAACAGCAACAACGTGCAAATGCCAGGATTCCATGGGATGTTGCCATTTCAGTGAAAGTGGAATCATGGCCATTTCCTCACTAGACTGTTATAGTGCTATTATTCCACTTTCAACATCCTACGGAATCCTGGGGTTTGCAGTTTAGGGAGGGGGGTTGAGGCCCCTCCCTAAACTGCAAACCCGAGGATTCCATAGGAGGTTGAAAGTGGAATAATAGCACTGTAACAGTCTAGTGCGGAAAGTGCTGGAAGTGCATAATGTGGAAGGGCTCTGCTTCTGAACACAGGCGCGGCCTCCGAGTAAAAGAAGTGACGTCTCGAGGGAAGATGTCACTTCACTTCCCACAGATCCTTACAGCAGTCTCTCTCTTGAGGGTAAACACACAGGTCTCTTGGGGCGGAGAGCGAAAGGTGCGGATTGCGATCCACTTTCTCAGACAGGGGCCATTTCCACACTAGACTTTTATAGCGCTATGATTCCACTTGAAACATCCTATGGAATCCTGGGGTTTGCAGTTTCGGGAGGGGCCGGGCGGCCCCTCCCGAAACTGCAAACCCCAGGATTCCATAGGATGTTTCAAGTGGAATCATAGCGCTATAAAAGTCTAGTGCGGAAATGAGACGCACTTCTGAGAAGAAGCCGGACGGGTGCCCTTGATCTCTGGGAGGGGGTCTGGGCTGAGGCGAGGAGGCGAGCCCCTTCCGCGAAAGAGGGAAGCAGGCTGTGCTGAGCGTCGCCCTGGCCGAACGGGGAGGGGGCTGGAATCCCTTGATCCCCCCCTCCTCCTCCTCCTCCTGGCCCCTTCCCTGCCCCGCTGTGTTCCTTTCATCTCTTTCTTCTGATCTTGACAAAGCTCTCGCCTTATTCCCTTCGCCAGCCCAGCAGAAGAAGGTGGGGGAGAGACAGGCCTTCTCCCGGAGCTGGGACTCTTTTCTCCGAAGGGCTGCCTGAGACGCTTCGATTCTCGGGGTTCCTGACCAGGGAGGGGAGAAACCTCCCCCGGGGGGTGTCCTTGGGCTCTTTCCTCGTGCGGCCTCGGCCGTGCCTTTCTCTCGGTGCGCAAGGGAAGATCCAAAGCTGGAAAATGCCACCCTCTCCAGCCCAACCTCTCCGTCTCTTGCCTGCCTGTTTAAGGCGTAAACGGGAGACCGGTCTTACTCGCCTTGTCGGAGGCAGAACTTAAGAAAAATTACTAGCTGGGGCACGGCAACACCCAGAATCCTTCATATCTCACAGCCATTTTCACAAGTAAAACTGCCACGCTCTGGCTCTCAGGAACACCGAGGGGGTCGGGACGCCCAAGGAGGCTGAAACTGGTTCCTTTGGCTATTTCCGCACTAGACTGTTATAGTGCTGTGATTCCACTTTCAACATCCTCTGGAATCCCGGGGTTTGCAGTTTCGGGAGGGGCCGGCCGGCCCCTCCCGAAACTGCAAACCCCAGGATTCCATAGGATGTTTCAAGCGGAATCAGAGCGCTATAAAAGTCTAGTACGGAAATGGTTTTTATCTCCAGTTCCTTTCTTGCCTGAAAAAGAAATCAACTTCAGGCTCCGCAGGGCACATTTCTGGTCGACCGATCGGAGTGCGAGTTGTTTCAAGCTTTTTTGGGGGGCCAACTACACGTTTTAAAGAGGAGATGTTGTTTTTTGTTGCTGAGCGGCTTCCCGCGTATTTTGGGTGTTATGACCTCTCCTTCTTCCCGCCTCTCGGCCAGGGAGGTCTTAGGCATGTCCCAGATCCCCGCAGATTTCTTTACGAGAAGGGCTGTCACTTCATTTATCCCTTCTAGTTCAAGGGTGGCCCAGCGAAGGTTGTGGGACTACAGCTCCCATCAGCCGTAGCCAACACTGCTAATCCAACAACCTCTGGTGGACCACGAGGTTTCTACCCTGCTCTACTTAGAGTTACACCAGGCGTGTGATTGCTCACTTCTGGCTATTCTGAGCACCTAGAAAGGCAGGAGCCAGCATTGGTTTGAGGGTCGGACTACGATCCTGGAGATGGTTCCCTTCCCCGCTCTGCCCTGGTAACCCACTAGGTGACCTTGGGCGCATCACACACTCTCAGCCCCCAGAAAACTCATGATAGGTTCGCCCTGGGGTCCTCAAGTCTGAAACGACTTGAAGGCACACAACCACATAAAGAAGGCCAAGGCTGCAGTCTGGGCTATCTCCCATTGAACTCAATTGTCTAAATCCAGAATTAGTGTTTACTACAGCAGATTCGGGAAAGCCAGCCTGTTGTAGTGGTTTGAGCATTGGACTGCCACTCTGGAGACCATGGAAACCCACTGGCTGACCTGGGTCAAGCTGCACTCTTTCAGCGTCAGAGGAAAACAAAGGCAGGCCTCCTCGGAACAAATCTTGCCAAGAAAACCTGATTATAGGCTCTCCTTAGCGTCGCCATTAAGTCAGAAAGGAAGGCACCCAACATGGATCAAGTGAACTTCGTGGCTTAAATAAAATCATTAGGTCCAGCTCCAGAGGACCTATTAAAGTGATGCGCACTTGGTAAGTCAACGCTCATGTAAGTTTCATTGACTGAAGAGTGTACTGGATTTGAAACAAACAACTAGATTCGGGTCGATGGGACTTATTCTCAGGAGACATTGTAAGACTGCATTGTTATTGCCTTTCTCGGGACTGACTGCTGCAGCTATGTGACACACCACAGCCCCATTTCCTCTCCCTCCACCCAGAATTCTTCGTTTTATTAAGTTTCTTTAAAACGACAGCAAAAACTAGAAAGAATTATCTATAATTAAAATTGCAAGATATAAACAAATTAAGAGAAGGGGGGGAAGTACCTCCGAGCAGCGTATCAACAGTTATGTGTAACCATCTTACCTTCATCTGCCACAGACCTGTTTCCAACTGATTTCAACACAGTTCTTGACTGAGATGGTGCGCACATTGTCCTGTAGTTACACTTACTTAAAAGTAAATGTGTTGTGAAATAACTCGGGCTTCACAGGACTCCTTTTGCTGGAACAGCTCGACTGGCTGCCGGTCTGTTTCGCGGCACAATTCAAAGTGCTGGTTTTGACTTAGTAATATCTTTTTTTGGCTTAGGTGCAGACTATGTGAAAGCTCTTCTGTCCCTCATACGAACCTGGCCAACTCTTATCTTCAGTGGAAGGCTTTCCCTCCCTCCCATCCCCTTCCGAGGCTGGGCTACTGAGGCCAGGAGGCAGAGCCTTCTTGGTGGCTGCCCCTAAGCTTTGGAACCCCTCCCCAAGAGAAGTTCCATTTGCTCCCTCTCTGTTGTCTTTCCTTGGGCAGGCAAATATTTTTCTGTTTAAATGGGCCTTCAGCCTGAACTGACCAGGGTAAGATGATAGCGAATTTGTTGTGCTGTTTTTAGTATGTGATAAATATTAAGTGCCTTATGTCTCAAAAGTGGTGTTTTAATTGGATGTATGAGAGCCAGCGTTGGCCAGAGGTTTAAGCGCTGGACTACGACGCTGGAGACCGGGGTTGGATTCTCCGCTGAGCCATGGAAACCCACTGAGTGATCTTCGGAATGTGGCACACTCTCAGTCCTGTGATGGATGTACCTTAGGGTCGCCATAAATCGGAAACGACTTTGAGACATACAACAACAAAAGTGATTTAAAGCTTTTTTCAACTTTTGTACTCCACATTTTTAAAAATGTGCTATTTTAATTTGTACTGGAAATCCTCTAGATACTCTAAAGATACTCTAAAGTGGTTCTTAACCTTATCTTTACCACGCCCCCTTTAAATACCTCTTGCTGCCACAGCCCACCAAGACTTAACTCAAGGCGTCTCCGGGCTGTAGGTGTGGTAACCAGAAATGTCCCCTGCTTTCTCTCAGCCGCTCAGTGTCACTCACTTGCATGTTCTCACCTCTTGCAGAAGTAGCAAGCGATTAATACATTTTTTACGATCGAATAATTTCTCAGCTTTCAAACGGTTGGAGATCTTGCAATGAAGATTTGTACAAATGGTGTCTATCACTGGCAAAAGGCTCCTGCTCTTTGAGATCAGCGCATGATTGTCTGCCTGTTCGTCTTCTTTCCTTCTTTCCATTCATTCTGCTTTAACTGTAAAAGCTCATAACATTTCTTGAAGCCTTCGCGGACCCCCTGTAAGGACATCCACCGACCCCAGGTTAAGAACCAGGCACCAAGTCCCTCCTGATCTTGAAAGCTTAACTAAGGCTATTTCCGCACTAGTCTGTTACAGCGCTATGATTCCACTTTCAACACCCTGTGGAATCCTGGGGTTTGCAGTTTCGGGAGGGGCCAGCCAACTTCTCCCAAAACTTCAAGTCCCAGGATTCCGTAGGATGTTGAAAGTGGAATCATAGCGCTATAACAGGCTAGTGCGGAAATGGCCTAATGTCAGCCCTGCTTAGTAGAGTACTTGGATGGGAGACTGCCCACGATCACCAGCCGCTGTAGGCTATATTTCAGAAACAGGAATGGGCAGAACCACCTCTGAGTGTTCTTTGCCTAAGAAAACCCTATGGAAGTCATGGGGTGGCCGTAAGCTGACAGGTGACTTGAATGTACATACCTACAGAAGCCACTTTTATTTCATTTATTTATTTGTATCCCGCCTCTCCATATGGATCGAGGCGGCGAACAACTTACAAATAACATGTATTTCGAAACACTTCTATACATGCCCCCAACAAGCTGGGTACTCATTTTACCGACCTGTGAAAGGATGGAAGGCTGAGTCAACCTTGGAGCCGGGCAGGATCGAACTCACAACCTTATGGTTTGTGGCTTGCAGTACTGGCATTTAACCACTGCGCCACCAGAACTCCTTTTAAGTCCCATTCCAGAGAAAAGCGGAATATAGTATAAAACTTCTAAGTCCCATTCCAGAGAAAAGCGGGATATAGTATAAAATGAGTAAAGAAATTAACACTCTTAGAATCAGGGCAGTGTTTGCCTGTTTACAAACACACCCCGCTGCGTTCAGACGTGCATGAAGTGCAGCTGCTGTACAGTCTTTCCGAGTCAGCCTAACGCCATCCTAACCACCAAGAAAGGCGTTCCTTTGAACTCAATGGGGCTTACCTCAGTTAGAAGCAACTGTGTGCAAAAGAGTTGGAAGAGTTACTTTTTTTTCGATGACAGCTCCCGTAATCTCCCAGTCATAATATAGTTCAAACAAATGTAGTACTTTTGCCAGGTTCTGGATGGATTTGTCCGTACAGGACCTGTTTTCCCATGGAAAGGGGGAAGGAGAAAGCGTCTTTTAAGCAGAGGCGTACTTTGCAGAGCGCCTAGCAGCCTCTGGGCTCTCTATAGTTAATCCAGACTGTCACCAGAAACGTTTTGATTTTTTCTGTACCGGATGAATTAATTCTGTGCTTTCCGAGCCTCTCCTTTTGATACGACCAAGTAACAATCCTGGACTCCAGAGTAAAGTGGAAGTAAATATCTACAGACCGGCCCTATCAGAATGGAGAAAGAAACAGGGGAACGATCTCAAGTGTATTATCTGTCCTTATTTCCCTGGACATTAAGACCTGTTTATTTTATGGGGTGAAAGTCCAAAGCCCTTCGTTCATATCACAAACACGAAGCTTCACCTATTCACGCTACACCGTTATAGCCCCTTTATGCCATTTTTAACTGCCGTTTGATCTGGTATTTGCACTTCAGTACCAGAGAGCTCTACTGCCTCCTCAAACTACAAATCCCAGAATTCTGTAGGAAACAGCCCTGGCAGTTAGGGGAAACATTTAGGTTGGTATTATCTTGAGAGAAAGTAGTCGGGGCCAGTCTGCCCAGGGTTTGTCTATGAGGGCGTTAAGTGAGGACTAGGATGTGAGAGCTTGTGATACCTGAGTTTACTCACAGAGCAATCCGTGTGCATGTGTGTGTTCGAGTCGTCTGTCGGTTTATGGCGACCCCATGAATTTCCTAGGGTTTTCTTAGGCAAGGAATACGCAGAGGTGTGAATCCGACTTGGTAGTCCCTTGATCTTTTGCCAGTCAGAGGGTTGTGGAACTTTCTCCTCTGTGGCTAGATAATAGTCTCATTTCCTACAAGAGGACGTTTTGCCCATTTCTTCCTCTAAAATATATCCTACAGCACCTGGTATTCATTGGCGATCCCCATGCAAATACTAACCAGAGCTGACTCTGCTTAACTTCCGATATGCAAGATCTGGTGCCTTAGGGTAATTAGGCCGAGTTACTCACTTCCTATTCATACCATTTCACCCTATCGCTGTTAGCCTGTTAGCTGTGTAGATGGAAGAATGTCTTTGAATTGAATGGGCTTACTTTTGAGTAGATATCCATAGGGTTGACTTGTTAGACTTCAAACCTACTCTGTATCATCATCATCATGTAGGAATAAATTCTATTAACTCACTGGAGTGTATCTGCACTACACATTTGTGGCAGTTTCATACGACTGTAAATGCCGGCTTCATCCAAAAGAATCCTGTGATTTGTATTTAATGAGGTCATAAGAATTCTCTACCAGGGAGAACTACAAATCCCTGAATTCCTTAAGGTGAGGGATTCTAGGATAAAGTCATGGCAGTTCAAGTGATATAAAACTGTTATAAATATATCTTGCAGATAGTTGTTTTTCCACTGCCTCTCCCGAACACCTCAGGGGGCGCGTTTTGCGAGCGGTTTCCATGTGCAGAGAAAAACACGGGGGGGGAGGCAAGATTTGGGCGCCAACCCCAATCCCCGACTCCTGCATCGCCTTTCACTCTTCTTGTATTTACTTTGACTGGGTGGGCAACTTTTAGTTAATCATCTGACGGAAAACTAGAATTCCACCCCCCCAAAAAAAAAAACCCTTCATCAAAACAAAAACAAAGCATCATCAGCCTTTATGATCTGGCCTGCCAGATTAAATCCAAGCGCTTCGTCAGTTTGCAAGTTTGCAACATCACGTACCAATAAAAAGTGTCTTCTGTGTTCCAATCTTTCCCCAAAGCAGGGAGGAAGATAATAGTCCCCCTGTTCTCATGGTCCACGTGAGGGGGGGGCTTAAACTCGAGTAAGCCCTACTGCGTGAGTTACTCCCATGTACACCGGTATAGACTCTTAGTGCACTGGACTAGTTTCTTTCCATAGGAAAGACAGGCTGTGGACAATTCTGCGTGTGTTTCCTCAGAAGTAAGCCCCGCTGAGTTCAAGGAGCTTGTCTCTTTTTACCGCCCAAGGCCAGAATGCGGAGGCGAGCAATCCTGGAGTACACTATGGCCATTTCCGCACTAGCCTGTTATAGCGCGACGATTCCACTTTCAACATCCTCTGGAATCCTGGCGGCCGGCCCCTCCCGAAACTGCAAACCCCAGGATTCCAGAGGATGTTGAAAGTGGAATCGTCGCGCTATAACAGGCTAGTGCGGAAACGGCCTGTGAGTTCTTTCATTCGGATGAGGGAGGCTTGCCCTGCAGCCTTCTCCGTGCTCCTTGGCTCAGAAATCAGACCTACTGTGTTGAAGCTGACTTGTTCCCCGATATGCATAGGATCACAGACGGATAGTGTAGTGTTTTATGTGTTTACTCAGAAGAAAGTCCCATAGAGTTCAAGAGGACACTCTCAGGTAGGGGAGTGTAAAGATCTATTATTATTTATTAATCAATAACATTGATATTTATGAACTTAATCATATCTAAGCCTCGGCCAAATACTCCACATCTTTCGGTAACAGTCACACGGGAATACACACGACCAGTGACCCGTACTTAGGAAGTGCCAAGTGCAAGAAATAGTTACGATCGGTACTAAGTCTGCTTCCAAAGACCGTAGGTCTGGAAGCTGCAAAACTGTAAATAGTGATTTGGTTTAATTCAGTTATTCTTCCCAGCCGGACCTCTCACTGGCCCAATATCACCAAGTTGTTATTTATAGCTGCAGATCCCTTTCTAGCTACCAAGATCGGCGTGCTGCGTTAAAGCCAGTCTCAAAAACTCCATAAGTCTAGCAGAGAGAGCTGGGCAGATAAAGGACAGGACCTCCCACGTGACCGCCCCCAGTTTTGCCCCTTTTTCTTTTTGTTCTTCCAGGAGCAGACAAAGATCTTTTAAAAAGAAATTTGCAGAGCACTTCGGCAACGGACCGAATATGGCTGGAGCTTTCCTCCCTGTACTCGCCTGCTTTCAATTGTGCTTTAATATTTTCAGTATTGTATTCAATTATATTTTCCTTCAGTCTTATTATGAGCGGCATTGAGTTCCCTTGGGGAGAGAAAACGGGGAGAGGAATATAAATTCTTTCAATGTATGCTTTCAAGTGGTTTCCCACTTATGGCGTCCCTAAGGCCAACGTATCATGAGGTTTTCTTGGCAAGATTTGTTCAGAGTGGGTTTGCCTTTGCCTTCCTCTGAGGCTGAGAGGGTGTGACTTATCCAGGGTGACCCAGTGGGTTTCCACCGCCGAGCGGAGGTTTGAACCCCCGTCTCCAAAATCGTAGTCCAACACCGAACTAATGAAACCACTCTGGCTCTTAAGTAATTAATAAGTGTCTTGCCTAAACACTCTGAAGGCATCAGACTCTATCCAGATCGTGGAAGATAAGCAGGGTCAGCCCTGGTTAGTACTTGGATGGGTGACCGCCAATAAGTACCACTTTCTGTAAGCTAAATTTCAAAGAATGGAACTGGCAAAACCACTTCCGAGTATTCTTTGTCTAAGAAAACCATGAAATTCATTGGGGTCTCCCTTAAGTCGACAGACGACTTGAAGAAGGCACATGCATACATAACAAGCGTAGCCCAAATTATTGAACTTGGATCTCCAGTTTTCAGAACTTCGGAAACTATTCAGAAAAGACGAGGCTTTCTCCTCCGACCTGTTTTATTTTAAAAAGAAATCAAGGCAAACATCTTGGCAGTAAATAGGTACAGTTAAAGACAGACAAGAGGTGATTTCCCCTCCAGAAATTGTTGGCCTGCAACTCCCATCATTCCTCATCGTGGGCTTTGCTGGAGACCGGAGCTGCATTCCAACACCTGGAAAACCCCAGGTTCCCAACCTGTGAAATCCAGGATTGCTCGGCCTCCCTGGCTCCTCCATCGCGGTACATGAAAGCTAAGTAAGAAGTAACTCTGGCAAAAGCCTGTGGGATCTGTTCTCGAGGAAGGGTGCTCCTTAAGGATGAAGGCTGTATATCCACTGACCTGGAGGAGAGGCCCATAGAATTCAAGTGGGACATTTCTGTGTAGACGCGTGTCCGATTGCATTGCGAAGGGACTGAGACAATTCCCATTAAACCCTCGGCCTTCAAAGAAAAAACAAAGCAAAGATCTCTCCAAAGACCTTCCTCCTTAGCCCACAGATGGCACACGCTGACCGTCTCTAGTGGGCTAGAAACCAAGATGAAACACGTCTTCCGCGGGTCCACCTTCCATTTTAAAATTCTCGGGAGCGATGTCTGCTTTCCCCACCTCGAACTCGCCTCTGTTTGGCCTGCCCTGTCCCAGCGCCCTCCCCCAGGTCCCAGACAGCCCAGGTATCTTTCAAGGAAAGTATATTGCAAAAATTAACATTACAGATGTCAGACACACTGCGAAGCCTATAAAAACGCGTTTACAATGGTTACTTTAAAAACGAAATTTATAACTTTCATATGGCCCTTTTCTGGTGCTATGTGCAACCTCCATATGTTTCCTCGTTCCATAATTCAATTCTTCTCTCTTCTCTTTTCCTTTCTTTCTTTCCCCCACTCCCTCCCTCTCTGGACAGCTGGAGCAGGTAGTACTTCTAAAAAGTATATTTCATGTAACACGAGAACCCGCTTTGCCTCCAGAGCGCGAGGTTTCCATTAAACACACACACACACACACACACAAATGCGGTGCGCAGGAAGACTCGCAGGTCCCCTGGACTCCAAACGCCTCGCTTTCTGCTTGCACCGAGCCGCGGGAAGGTCGAAAGCGCGCCCAGGAGGAGGATGCGTGGAAACGTAAAGGACCCAAACCGGCGCCACACCTCGCGCTTCCCTGGGAAAGGACGGCAATGGCTAAAAGGCCGGGCTTTAAATGCGGGCTCTGTCTGTGCATGGCCGAGAATGGATGACCCCAGTCGGCTCTGCAGAGCTATTTTTAAAGAAATGAAGGCTGGGCGCTGCCTGCGTTCCCGTAACTCTGCGCATTGCGCGGTTGTCTTCTCGCTTCGGTTGCAGCCAGGATTGTAGCTCTGGGGGCAAAATGAAGGCATTGCCCCCTCCAAGTAAGGATTCTTCCCCTTCCTGTGAAATTTTCTTCAGTCCCCCAATTTCTCGCATTGCAGAAACTTAAAACTTCGGGGGAAAGAAGCTTATGCGCCCAGTGAGAAGGGGCAGGCAACGTGACCCAGGGAATGAGAACACAGCAAATATGAGAGGTCTAGGTGTCGATGCTGTTTAGAGTCTCGCTCTTTGCAATGCTAGAAATTTGGGAGTGAAGGAATTTCATTGAGATAGAGAGAATTCTCGTTAGGGGGACCCCATGGCCTCATTTTGCTGCCTCCTTTAACTACAGCCTCGGTTGCAGGAAGAGAAAGGAAAGCAGTTCGTGCCGCGAACCTGCAAGACGTGGGATGAACTTCCCAGTACTTGGGCACGTGAAGAGGGGGAGGAGAACAATAATAATGGTGGTGAAAATGTTTCGATGTGTGGTGAGCCGCCTTCAGTCCTAGTCCTGGGAGAAAGGCGGCATGCAAGACTTGATGATGATGATGATGATGATGATGATGTGTACCTAAGAGTCACGGAGAATTCAAAAACTCTCCTTCTTAATTATACTTTAGTGGTCTAATAAAGGTCCTATCCGATCCTAGCTCTGAATGAAATTACAACAGCAGCAACATTCAGGCACACATAAAAGCAAGCTGTGTAACGTATATAAATTGCTATTATCCCAATCCCCTATAGGAGTGGGGGTGGGCAATGTGAGAATCGCGCCTTTTCAAATTCTACCGAGCATTAGGCGTCACTCCGGAGTCATGCTACCCTAATAGTGTCTCGTGAGTTTTTAACCCACTTCGCAGTTCTCGCTTAGACAAGATGGCCCTGTCTGTGTTTCCTGGGAAAGAAGTTTCACGGAGGTCAGTGGCGTTTGTTACTGTTGTTGCGTGCCATCAAGTGTCTCCGACTTATGGCGACCTTAAAGCGAGCCTATCACTGGGTTTTCTGGGGCTGAGAATGTGTGGCACGTCCAAGGTCACCCAATGGGTTTCCATGGCCGAACGGGGATCGAACGTGGGTCTCCAGAGTCGTAGTCCAAGGCTCAAACCACTACACCATGCTGGCTTTGTTAGTGGCGTTTTACTCTCTCGTAAATGCTTTCAGCCTCGCAGCCTCAATCATTACAAGATAAAGAGGCTGATTTCTTGGTAGTTTCCATATAATTGGATTCATGTAATACTGCTTGGCAGGCATTTTTAGAAGCGTGGAGATAAATTCCGTTATTAGTTCCCTACACTGAAATAAATCAGTTGAATCAACAGGACTTGATCTAGGTGTTGATTTGCCAGATAATCACTGATTTGATTTAATTGGAATTCTCTCAGTTGGCAGTTGGATTCTGCCCTAAGGGTGTATTTGTTCAATTAAAAAAAACAAAAAACAAAAAACCAGCTCCTCAGGAACGAATGGGGCAGGTCACGGCTTAAAGGAGAAGACGTTCGCCCCAAATCAACAGTACACGGAAGACCACCTTCACACGACATGGAGCTAGATCGATTACCGGGTTTCTTACGAAGAGCTCTGGAAGCCGAGATAAAGTTTTGAGTGTGCTGACTTTCTCGGAGATGCGAAACTTCAAATCTACGAGTGAGATTTACACGGCGATTCCCCCGCCCCGTGGAGCTTTTCCTCAGTCACTTCCGCTGGGAAAGAGGGCTGGTCTCCGTCCACGCCATTCCGAGTTTAAATCGGTTTAAAGGTGTGTTGCCTAGAATCACACCGAAGCGGAAGTTGGCTTCCGCAAAGGGCGTTAATCTGAACTCCAAAAGGGAGCGAGTTCATTTGGAGGAGTAGGACTCAAACCTTTGGATAGCCCCTTTAAAGTTCAGACTAAAATCCATAGCAGATTCACCACCTTTTCTAACGTGAAAGTCCTGCTGCCTCGGGGCTTCCTTGTTCCCCCTTTCCCCGCCCCAACTGTTGCTAAAGCAACCTGGGTATTTGCATTCCTTCCGGTGACTTCATCTATTGGTTACCTGTGGGCAAAAAGATCCTTTCAATGCCCTTTGGACTTTTCGTGTAAATATTGGGGAGGGTTACCAGCTAGGATATCGAGGCGACAGGGTAGGTGGGGAGCAGGAATGCTTTATTTAATTTTAATTTATTAAACTGTTATCCCACCTTTCTTCTCATGAGAGACCCAAAGTGGCAGAATTAGTTCCCTTCTGTTGTTGTTGTGTGACTTCAAGCCGTTTCGGACTTATGGTGACTCTAAGGCAAACCTGGCACGGGGTTGTTCAGAGATGGTTTGCCTTTGACTTTCTCTGAGGCTGAAAGAGTGTGCCCTGCCCAGAGTCACCCAGTGGGTTCCCATGGCTGGAGGGAGATTGGAATCCTGGAGTCCAAGGTCGTAACACAACGCTCAAGCCACCACTTCTCTTCTCCCCCTCGTCGATTATTCTTCCCAAGGGCCCAAGCTTGGAGACCTTACTCTTTGGGATCATGATTCCCCACAGAAAAGTTTCCCGGCTCAGAGCAGGGCGCGCCCATCGAGAGCAGCGGCTTTTCTACTGAGGATCCGCGCGAGAGAATGCTTTGCCGCCGGCCGCCGGAGCTGCGCTTCTGCAAGGAAGGCGCTGCGCTCCAAAGAACCCCAAGAACCGGATGGTAGAAGCGCAGACGGCTCACTCCTCTTCGTCAGCCTGGACTGGGTAGCCTCTGCGCGCACACCCGTGGGCTAGAAGGGGTGTATTAATGGCCAATCCCCAGGATTCCAGAGGATGTTGAAAGTGGAATCATCGCGCTAGAACAGGCTAGTGCGGAAATGGCCAACGTTGGACAAGAGGAGGGAGGGCAACGCCCGGCCGGCGGGCTGCCCCGGGCCGCGGGAACGGAATTGTGGACCCGTCCGAGCCAGGTCGAAAGCGGGGAGAACGCGCCGTTCTCCAACCGTGAGAGTCGACTCTAATCCACTGCTACCAAAAACGAGTTTCCTTGGATGTAACTGGGGGAGGGGGGAGAAATTAGGACATTTTCTCCCCAAATAAGAATCCCCCCCCTGCGCGCAATTAAATTTTCCTTCAGTCCCGAAATTTCTCACACTTTGGAAAACAAGTTTCTGCATCTAAAGAAGGGGGGCAAGTGACCTAGGAAATGAGAACACTGCAAAATGAATTTTAAGTTAGGGGGGTATAGCGGGGGGCCAAAATTGTCCCCCTCCAAATAAGAGTTCTGCACACACATGCGCACGCACATGAAGTTTTCCTTCATCATCCTCTAAATTTCTACCACTACTGAGAGTGAGACGCTGAAAATCATTCACACCTAGAGTTTTCTTCTTTGCTACTTTCCTCCAGAAATGTTGCCTGCTCCTTCTTTTTTTTCTTTTTTTTTAATGTTTTAACCTGTATTTCTAAAAGCCCAGCCGAAGTGTGAAGTGACCGCAATGCTAGCAATGTGAGGACAGAAGGAAAATTTCAGTAGTGGGTCAGAATTCTTATTTGGGAAATAACGCCCTCATTTAACCCCTCCTCTCCGCCCAGTAGATATGTCCTTGGTTTCCACCATTCCCCGCAACATTAATTCAGCTACCCATCCACCACCACCCCCCAAGAACGATCCCGGAAAGATTTTGCCTCTTCCCTCGAGGGAGGTCGGTGGGCCGCTTGACAGAGTGCGACCCCACCCCCGCTCTTTCTCCCCTCCGCCATAAATTAGCACAAATTAGCATAAAGTAGCACAAAGAGAATTCATGGCGACCCCTTTTCTTCATCCCTACGGTGGAAGTTATGCCCCTCCAGCTGAAGCTGCATCAGGAGACGAGAGCTGACCCACCTGTTCTGAATGTCACGCCTCCACCCTGAAGTGAAGTGCTTTGCACATGTTCAGAAGGAGTGCTTCTGAACATGTGCAAAGGCCGTGCCTCTCAAGAGACAGCACGAAACGTTTGGGCTTCCAGGTCTCAGACCATCTCTATCCCTGCCCCCTCCTCTTTGTTTTCCATTCTTCCTCGACCCCTTTACCTAACTGCCAAGACTTGTCCCATTGATTTCAATGAGAACCAAAGGAATGCGTGCCTCGCAGGGTAAGCCTGTATAGTGCACCGAAGCCCGAGACCCCGCGTTCAATAGGATTCACGCGGACGGAAGAACATACAGTGACCAAATACCTCCGACGGCAACCGCGAGGGATTCAGAAGCGCTTCCCTTGTGACCCCTGAGTTTCCTTAAGTGGAAAACTTTCTGGCCTCAGGCAGCTCAGATCGAAGAGTGTCCCTCCAGCATCTTTGGCCCGACTTGCAGAGCGGCCTCTTTCTCCCTCCGGGTTTTTTTGATCCAGTCCGCAGTCCGAGATCCCTCTTGGATGGGGCGAGCTTCCCTGGGCTCTGCCTTCCTCCTTTCCCACGGCTGCCTTGTGACCTCGCTGCTCTATCCACAAAGAAGTTAAGCGAGCGGTGGGGTGGGGGCTGCTTTTAAACCACAAAAATGCGAAACTCCCTAAGTCTGACCCCCAACCTCAGGCGCCCAGTTTCACAGTAAAAAAAAATCCAAGCTAACGCTGCGGTCCTACATATGTCTACTCAGAAGTAAGCCTGTCCGGTTTATGGGAACCTACTACTAGATTTGTGTGTATAGTAACTTATGGCTCTCCAGATATGGTTGGGCTGTAGCTCCCATTATCCCTCGCCTTTGGCTATGCTGGTAGAAGTTGCAGTCCAGCAATATCTGAGGGGCCAGGGGTTGCCCACGGAAGTCTGTGGTTCATTTCCTTTAGTATGGACAATGTCTTCAATGGGACCACAAACCCAAGGAATTGGGATTTGCGCAGAGACCCAGCGCATTTACTAGTTTAGGACCCGGTCCTAAAACTCACTGATGCTACTTGGATCTCCAAGGGATGCAACGTCTGTTGTATATCAGTCTGTGGAGAAGATCTGTAAGCCGTCCTTCTAGGGCACGCCTTTCCAGAACACAGCACGACAAACACATGCCCTGACGAAGAGTGTTGAAACAACAATAAAAAAGAAAATAAGATCTCATATAGGCGACGACAATATCGAAATTAACATTTCGTTAACTTTAATTAACGGGATGGGGGGGCAGGGACGTAGACATCGGTTACATCTCAGTTCCCCTACTTCGGAAGTACTTCGGAAGTGCTTCGGATCGAGCCGGAACTTTAGCACCTTACACTTCCTATCAGATCAGTGGTTGGAGTCTGTCAGAAGGAAAATGGGAAGACCCAGATTCAAAACCTTCGTGGTTAGCTGTGATCCTCTCTGGATAACCCTCACCCTAGCCCGTGCATCGGTCCAGCCTACTTCACGGGGCTGTTGTAAAGATGAAACGGGGAGAGATCAATTTAAAAGCTCCCGCTTCCAAAGGACTCTTCCCCCTCTCTGGTCGGTCCGCCGTCAGTTGCCCCTTGAACCAGTTCCTCTGGAGCTGCTGGGATATGTAGTGGCGTTATTCATGCACCCTTATTTTTCTTGTGGGTCATCCTGGAAAGAATAGGAGGGAAGGAAGGAAGGAAGGAAGGAAGGAAGGAAGGAAGGAAGGAAGGAAGGAAGGAAGGAAGGAGTCGATCAATCATCCATCAGGAAATGTAAGAGGTACATGCGGTCAGGTAAGTATCCATCTGGGGGGAAAGGAAGGTTGGATGGGACTTGCATGGATGGGACTTGCAGGGCTGGCTGGGAAGGAGGGCGATGGCCTCGTGCAGCACCAGCAGCCTGAGGAAGGGCGCCAGTTTTGCGCGCCAGATGGCTGAAGCCAACGCTGAGATCGCCCCTCAGGCTTCCTGAGGAGCCAAGCAACAGCTTAAAGGCGCGGGAGATGCTAATTAAAAAATAATAACAGGGGCGGCAGTCCAATCTCCCCTCCACTGGCTGGCTCGGAAGAGGATGGAGGGGGCCTCATGAATCCTTCCAGGCGCCTTGGAAGGCCGTGGGGCCTTGGCCCAGGGTGTCTTTGGCCCACCCGGTGGGGAACGGTCCAAACTAGGTTCGAGGGGCGGCTCCTGCCAAAGGTCACTCATGAACAGAGACAGAAGGCAGACCGGCAAAGACTTGGCCGTCGGAAGTCCCTATGGCAACTGGAGGAACTCACCGCCTGCCACGAGAGGGGCCAGGCTAAAGGGAGGTGAGGTTTAAATCCCGGGGCGCAGATGGGAGCCAAGAGGGCCTTCAACCCAGTCAACAGGACAGAGCAGGAGTACGGGCTGGATCGCAAAAGTGTTCTGGATGAGGCTGTGCGTCTTTCCATGAGGGTTTATGCCAAAGAGCGAGGGACAGGGAGAGACGTTGCCTGCCTTCGAGCAGGCTAGCTCTTGAGGTTTTTCCTGTGGATTGTCCGACGAGTGAGTCTCTGTGTTATTTCTATGTCACTGTATCCTATTTACACGTCTTCATCTACACGTGTATTTAGGAGTCAATCTGACTGAATGCTGCCGCCTGAGGTAGAACAGCGAGTCGCGCCGTCCTCAGAGTCACAATACATTTCTGTTGCCGCTGTGTGTCTTCCAGCAGTTTCCGACTTATGGAGACCTCCCAAGCCCCCCCCCCATCACAGCGGTTCCTCCACCAGACCTGTTCAAAAGGGATTTGCCTTTGTTTCCCTTTTAAGGCTGGGAAAGTGTGACAGCCTCCCCCCAAGATCAGCCTGGGGTTTCCTAATTGAGGGTGAATTTGAACTCTGGTCCCCCGGGATCGTAGTTCAACAAAACACCACCCCACACTGTCTTTCACCAAATACCTGAAGTCACTCGAATTAATGACCGAGATAAAAAAGCTCACAAGCGCCTCTCCCTCTTCCTGAAAGTAGAGATACAATCATAATAAACTCTCCAAAAATTCGCTGCGGTTCAGTCGGTCCAAAATCTACTACCCTAGGCCAGAGCCTTCTTCTGATCGGTCAGCTCTGGAGTTCTCTCTCGGTAGGTATGCCGAGGACTTCAACCTTAAAGATCCCTTCCCATCCCTGAGATCTCATTGCACCACAATGGGATTGTCTTCGAATTAGTTAGGTGGTTCGTATTTAAACGAGGTTTTCATTTGACCAATGCTCCAGAAAGCCTCTCCACAGCCCATTTATCCAGAAAAAACCGGCAGCCTTTAGGAGTGACCTAACGGTGTCTTGCGATTCTTTTTAATAATCTGGCTCCTTTTGTTTATTTGCGGCAGCAGGAAGCATGGAAACAAGTTGTTATTGAGTGCCCACCACGATAACCTGGGCACATTTATTGAATTCCTCAGGTTCAAAAATACACACCAAGCGCTATGAAATCCTGGTGTCCTGATCTGAGGCCATTTCCGCACTTGACTGTTATAGTGCTATTATTCCACTTTCAACATCCTATGGAATCCTGGGGTTTGCAGTTTAGGGAGGGGCCTTTAGAATTCTTAGCCAGAGAGCTCTTGGGCCTCAGTAAACTACGAACCCCAGAATTCCACAGGATGTTGAAAGTGGAATCATAGCACTATAACAGTCTAGTGTGGAATGGCTCGAGTGTTGGGCTAGGATTCAGGGAGAACACGGTTGGAATCTCCGCTCAGTCCTGGGAACCCACTGGGTGACCTTGGGCAAGTCACATTGTCTCAGCCTCAGAGGGAGGCAATGGCAAACCCACTCTGAAGAAATCTGACCAAGAAAACCAAACAGCCCCCCCCCGTTGGGATCATAACTTGGAGGTATACCACAAGAACAAATGCCTAACTTTCCCTTCCCGAAATTCAGCCTGTTTCGACGGAGGTTACGTCCCTGGATTTCAGCGCAGACGACTTCCAAGTCGGTGCACTTGAGGAACCAGATATTAGAAAAAGAGAAGGAACCCTCAAGGCAAACGCATGGAAGAGATTCGCCTCTTTTGAACGACTCAGAGGCTAATAATGGAGAATAATTTATACCAGTAGAGTAGAAATGGGTGCGGGACCCCTAAGCATCCGTCAGGACGGCTCTCTTTCGACTTGAAGCACTCTGCCGCCCGCTCGTGAGGAACACTGGCTATGTTAAAGCCGAAATATTCAGAGAAGCCACACACACACAAGAGAGAGACGACACACTGCCCTTTACCTCCGATTGTCCAGCTTTCGACTATTTGCCTTGATTGCTTTTCGCTCCGCAGAAAGTCTTTCCTGCTAACAAGTGGCGTTAAGTCCGCCTCAAAGTTTCCAGAATGAAATTCGAGGGAGAAAGGAGAAAAGCAGCTCATCCTGAATACCTTCCCCCCTCCACTGCTTTCCAGCACCTTTACCCCCCCTCCTCCCTTCCCTCTCCACCCGCCCAGTTTTAAACGCCTTTCCCTGGAAATCGAACTGATTTCGCTGGAGGTGACCCGACGCGGTTTCGTTGAAACGAACGGCGGGTTTTTAAATGCCTTTTCCCGCACAGATCCAGTATTGCTGAAGCCAAAGGCGGTGTATCCTAGCGGAAGGGATTTATAGATCAGGGCCTCACTACTGGTAGAGACCGGAGCGACACTTACTCTCAAGAAAGCCTCCCGCGGTTAAGCCGCAAATCTTTAACTCGGAGTAAACTCGGCTGCCTAAAGACTCTGGTCTCGATACTGGGAGTGAAACCGCTTTGGGCGCCTGGTGTCATTCCGCGATCCTGAAATCAGCCTGTAGGAGTGTGTGTGTGTGTGTACACAAAGCCGTCCCCCGCACAAGGCAACCTTGTTCTCCCCCTCCCCTTTTTAATTTTGATCTCCCATATTTTTCGTTCAGCATCACGACCTTTGAAGTACCTTATAACTGGAGCATTTTACGATCGCTTTGTTCGCTGATAGTGAACACGCAAGCGGGGGGAAGGCGGCGGCGGCGGCCCGGGAAATGGGGGGGGGATAGGAGGGAAAATTGTCGAGCAGAAGGGGGAGAAACCCAGAACAAGCCATTAAGGGTTGGGAAAAGAGGCTCGCTTCGGATTCAGTCTTCTCCCCTGGCTGGAGATCTGTTGGTCCCCGTTTGCGGTCGAGGGAAGGCGAAAACGTGCAGCGCCGGTACAATGCACCTACACACATTCGGGGCCATTTCCGCACTAGCCTGTTATAGCGCGATGATTCCACTTTCAACATCCTCTGGCATCCTGGGGTTTGCAGTTTCGGGAGAGGCCGGCCGGCCCCTCCCGAAACTGCAAACCCCCGGATGCCAGAGGATGTTGAAAGTAGAATCATCGCGCTATAACAGGCTAGTGCGGAAATGGCCATTGACAACTCTCGCCCTGACTCTGGGAGGAGGCTTTCGGTGCGATCCCATGCATGCCTGCGCAGAGAAGTAACCCCACTGAGTTCAGTTAGACGGACTCCATGGCAGGTTCCCCTGCGGGAAAAATCTTCCTTAAAAAAAAAGACAAGACAAGCTAAACACAAAATAGATTGTGCCAGCGTCAAACCCGTTATTTCCCAAGCCGCTAAACCTTTGGACTGGTTTGTAGGATCAAGCAGATGTTTCCCTGCGCCCCGTGTCAGTCAAAGAAAGGATGGCTCTGCCTTTCTAAACCAATTCTTGACTCTCCTTTTTGGGTGAACTATTTTAAATCCATAATCTCTCTCTCTCCCTCTCTTACAGTCTACGTATGCATCAGATATGGACATAACGCCCATTAATTATCCATAGATCCCAACCGAATTCATTTTCTCCGTCTAGTATATTTAGGATCGCAGAGAAGAACAAGTTTACTGAATGGGAGGGAAGAGAAAAGGCGAGATGTATCCCCGCTTTGCCTACAGGTTCGTTTGGGCTCCCAGCCTGCTTCCATTATTTGGACGTCATCCGGATGAAGTGGGACTTCATTACTGAGTGAACCTGAACGCAGTGCAGTGTGTAAGATCAGGACTGCGGCGTTTCGAGATCCCGATCCGAAAGACCTTTCCTCATTTCCTTTGCAGGGACTTCAGACTAAATTAAGTTTAGGAGATTAAGATCGATTCTTCCTTGGCCAATTCCTCCTCCCCCGTCGAGACCTAAAAAAATCCATTTAACTCGATATACCTGATTTTTTGAACCTTTTATGTAAACGTCTTGGCTCCTGTAAGATGCCGACTTAGGCCGTTTCCGCACTAGCCTGTTATAGCGCGATGATTCCACTTTCAACATCCTCTGGAATCCTGGGGTTTGCAGTTTCGGAAGGGGCCAGCTGGCCCCTCCCAAAACTGAAAACCCCAAGATTCCAGAGGATATTGAAAATGGAATCATCGTGCTATAACAGGCTAGTGCGGAAATGACCCTAGATGTGAGAGACAGAGAACTGGAGCGGAATTCACCAGATCCCAAGGACGGTTTGTTCGCCTTTTAAACCGTGTGGCCCCTTTCTACCTATATATCGAGTTTGCATCGAACTAGCAGAACAAAGACTGACCGAGTGGATCTCTCGGTTTGGTTTCTATCGGATTATTTCAAACTCCGCTCCCCGTCAGGATGTCGGCTTGAAATCATTATTGCTAGGTTATAAATACCGAAACGCCGCCTTTCAGTATTTATAATCCGGAACAGGAAGAGACAACCTTGAGAACAATTTCAGAATTTATTTTGGTCCCATACATTCTTCAATCTTTCCCCGAAAGGGATGAGAGTGGACACGGAATTTACCTTCCTTTGCATTTATGCAGACGGAGATATGAATAGCGACATTTCCTGTAGGTTTTCTTTGAAATAAGAAAGTCAAAGAAGGGGATACTGAAAAAGGTGCTTGCCATACACCACGTGAAATTCGTGTCGTGGGAAGAGAGAATCGGGGCCAAGGATCCTTTGAATCGGGACGGAGCCGGGCATTTATGGCAAATCCGGTCTTATCCGAACCAGAGAGGTGGGGACGTCTCCACAGAGCTCCGCTCTATCCTGCACGTGTGTGTTTAATCGCGCAAAACGCCCTAGTTTCAATCACGCTAATAAACCTTAGTTGGACACCTTTTATTTTCAGTACCACAGAGATTGGGACGTGATGAGTGACAACATTTTTCTTTTGCCCCCCTCCCAGCCCCAGCCCCAGCCCAATTGCTTTACCTCTGAGTATTTCCTCCATAACATAATGGACTACTACCCACTTCCTCAGGTTCACATGGGAGCAAATTTCATTGAATGCCTTGCAGTCCTTTCACACTCTGCAGTTATTGGCTGTGATTCTATTTTTACTGCTATGGCCGCATTCTATGGAATCCTGGGATTCATAGTGTGGTGAGGCATTAAAGCTGAGAATCCCAAAATGCCCTTCGCTAAACTACAAATCCTAGGATTCCATATGATGGAATCTCGGCAGTGAAAGTGGAACCAAAGTGCTATAGTTGTGTTAAGTGAAGGGACTTCCGTTGCAGGGAGGAGAGCGGGGGAAAAAATGCCCGGAAACAGCTCCCAATCTACTCCGCACGTCAGACTTCCTTAATTCGATACATATGCAGCAGACATGGTGGAACTGTAGACAGCTGAGATCAATGGGCCCTTGGATGAAGAACAATCAAGGTTGACTTTCGGCTTCATCGAGTTCTTGGGGAAACTGGTTTTGCTCTCCTAGTAGTTCCTCCTTCCCGCACCGAGCTCTTTCAGGTTTGTCTGGGAAGCCTGAATTCTTGACAGTCCAGTAATTAACACTTTTTTTTATTCTTTTCGAATTGTCACTTTCTGCACTGAATGTTCTCTGATCTCACCTGCTAGGGTTCCTCCATGTCTACTTGTGCCCCTACCTGAAATTCTGGATAACCTGCATCCAAGGAAAGGATCTATTAGTGGATCCGAGTCCCTGCTGTATGATCAAGATGCGAGTCTTAAATACTGCCTCGTGCATTTTTTTATTGTTACTTATTCTCTGATTTTCTGCGTGTCAAGTTAGCTGCTCTCAGATGGGGGGGCTTTCTGTAGAATTATTTATTTAATTAGTATGCCGCCTTTCCCCCTTTTACAGGACCCCAGGCGGTTAACAACACAAATCAATGCAAATCAACTAATACCAATGAAGTAATAGCAGTTTAATTTGGTCGCTCCAATTTTGTGGATCGATCGTTGTCTCAAATCTCAAGAGCAACCAAGAGATGGAGATGTTCAGAAGTTGGAGAAAGGAAGGAAGGAAGGCAAGAAAGAAAGAGAACCCAGTGTAATCCGTCAGTCTCTTTGCTCATCTCCTGACCACTGGGAAGAGCATGGCTGTTTGCATTTAACTCCGGCACTCGTTTATTCTCTTCTGAGGAACATCAGGGGAGCTCCCACGCTCTTTCCCCATCAGTGGTGGAAGGCCTGGAAACTTGCCCTGGAGCTAACTTTGGTGGCCAAGTAGGGGAGAGTCTTTGCTGCTCTGTTACCAAGCCGCTCTTTAAGCGCTCTGGGAAAGGGACAGAGGCAGCCGTAAGTACCTTATACTGAGTGACACTTTTCCACGCAAGTGTGCGCGCCGGCTCTGGCCTAGACGGAAGGAATCGCCCCGCGCAGACCTGTCTTTGCTCTCAGCGCACTGGGTGCGCCATTAAGTCGTTTCCGACCTCTCACGGGCTTTTCTTGGCAAGACTTGTTCCAAGGAGGTTTGCTGAAGCCCAGAGAGTGCCACGTGCCCAAAATCACCCCGTGGATTTTCCATGGCTGAGCGGGGATTCGAACCCTGCTCTCCTGACCCGCAGTCCAGCACTCAAACCCTTCCGCTACGCTGGCCAAGAGTGCTCTGTTCTTCTACCAAGACACCGCGCTAGATCTCCTCGGGAGAACTCCATCGCTTTAGAAAAAGCCCTCCGCAGCTCAGCAGTGAACACACCATTGTTAGGCGGGCCACAGCCTCCTTAAAAATCAATGACACTGATTTCCAAGGATATACGGTTATAGGACTGTGGCGTTAATATCTTTCTTTTGTCCCCTTTTATTGAAAACCACTGCTGAAAAAGAAAGGGGAGGGGAGACACTGTACCTCAGAAGCGTTTGAACTTCCTGATTCTCCTTCTCTCGTAAATTCTAGCCTCTCAGCCGCCGCTGAAGATACAGATAGATTTATATTTTGGTGACATGTTAAAAAATTCCACCCCTCCGAACGTTCCGAATCACTGAGTTCCTATGCGCTCCCAGAGATGCATCAGTTTTTCCAGGATCTGGAACCAAAAAGGGGACACACACACACACACACGATCAGTTCTTTTACCACTCGCTAGTTCCAAATCTTGGTTTTGGGAAAGGACTACCCGCCCAAATAAAGCAAAAGAAATCAATATAGAGTGCGAGAAGGACGCGATTGCTTCAGAGGGGGCGCGCACCGCTTCATGAATCCCTCTTGTCTTAAAAATGTGCAGTTTACGATTCATTATAGAACAGATTACACCTCCCTTTCTCTCTCTTTCTCTCCCTCCTACACGATTATTTCGCATTTACAGGATCCAGATTTTGGCACTGGATGGGAAGTTCCGTAGAACTCAGACCTGTCAAGTGAGCGTGTTTTAAGATCCGGCTGTTCAAACCGGGCTCGGCAGAAGGTGGCAGACCTCTGAATAATCTGCAAGAGATCAGCGAGGATTTCTGACTCCCATTTTTTTCGAGTGAGCTGCAAATGACACCTGGGAGCCTCCAGACAGGCACACGTAATGCCCTTGAGGAAAATGTCAGGTAACCAGGAGCAGCTTTCTGTGCGGAAGGAGTGAGGGCTCCTTGCAGGTCCAAGACTGCATCCCTAGGCTCAGAATTCTGACATTCTTGTGTGTCTGTGTGCCTTTAAGTCGCCTGTCGACTTACGGTGACCCCATGAATTTCACTGCGTTTTCTTAGGCGAGAAATACTCAGAGATGGTTTTCTCAGTTCTTTCCTCTGAAATACCGCCCGAAATAAAGTAGATACAGTTTTTAAAATCCAGCCTTCCATGTGCAGCTCCGGATTCTAGGTCATTCTTTTCAATTAGAACCTGCAATCCTGAAGTCTGATTATCCATATGTTAAACTACTTACCAATTTAGTTCAATAAGATTCTTTCCAAACAGAAAGGGACAATCACTCCCCTTTAAATGGCAGTTTTGGATATAGAATTCAAAGATACAGCCGTTAGTCTTTGCATACAGTTTTGTATGTAGTCGTAGCCATATTAATTCTTTTGCGTACAGTATTGTATATTGTTCACAACACCATGCTGTGGTTGTGTGGCTTCAAAATGGCTACCCTATCCTAGGATTTTCTTGGCAATATTTCTTGGCAAGAGGTGGTTTGCCATTGCCTTCCTCTGAGGCTGAGAGACTGTGACTTTCCCAAAGCCACCCCCTGGCTTTTCATGGTTGAGGGGAGATTCTAACCCTCGTATCCCTAATCCAGCACCCCAAACGTGCCAGGTACTTTCTCATTCTTATTTGCCTTTTATTCTGCCAAAAGGCACCCTAATGCCTATTCTACCGTCTGCAATACAATGCTAAGTTAAGGAAAGTACGAGTCTATTTGTCTGTCTAATACGCGTCTGCAAATGATCACTGGGGGAAAAAATAACAAAGCAGTAACCCTATACATCCTTGACCTGACATCAGTCCCGCGGCATTCCACGGGCTTGCTCCCCTCCCTGGAAATCAGCTTCCTTCAGAAAGAGACAACCTGATTCCTGACAAAGAGAGGTTCATCTCTTCCTTCTTCTCTTACAGCAATATTTGTAAATTATATGCGGACCAAAAAAAAAAAAAATCAGTTGAAATCAGCAGGTTTTACTTCCAAGTTTACAGATGGAGGTTTATGGATGGAGCAGGGGGAGAGGGGGAGAGACAGGGGGGGAGTGGAGGGGATTTAAAGTCAGCTCCGAATTTTGAGATGGAGGCTTGCGGTGGTGTTTTTTTTTTTTTAATTAATTGAAAATATTTATTTGGTGCTACAAACAGTGCCTTTTCTACGCGGTCGCTCCGACTCACAATTTAGATCTCGGGCTGTCCAGCGAGCGACTGGAAATGGATTTGACCGGCTGGCAATCTTCACAGGAATCGATCGATTAATCCAACAAGTGAGATAAACTCGGCAGCCACTCACTGAAGATGTTCATCTCAGCTCTTGCTAATATTTATACATAACGAGCATAATTTTGAACAAATACAGGGCATATACAGCGGGATTCACAATTCAGTGTTTATAGAGTAGTGGTGGATTCCAACCCTCCGCCTTGGGTTGCATTGAGTCGTTTGAGAAACTATCCTGGAAGGCTTGGCCAAGAGAAAAAAAAGGGGGGGGATTACAAGTTGATAAACCATTATTTTCCGCACATCATTAACAATCGATTCATATGGAGTGGTTACGATTAAAACTTTTCTTTTTTAAAAAAATGCATTCGCTATATTAACCATGGACGCTGCCTATTGTTCGATGAAAGCTTTGAACCCTAGGTCATTTGTTTTGCTCTCCAGAGTAAAAAGGGGAGGTAGGCAGGGTGTGACATTGTGTTCGCATTGACATATGGTCCCCAGGTTTTCAAAACAGGCACCAAAAAAATAAATAATACCTATATAAATATATAAGAGGAACCTGATTCCACCGGGAAGGTTTATCCTGGAACTACTACACTGAAATGAAAGTGAACTCGTGGTAGATGCTTTTTGCGCAGGATCCGTGCAGAGTGCAGGAAAATTTCTTAGCCATTGTGCCTTAGCTGTTCACTGACCGGGTGCAACTTTTTCACCATAGAAATCCTCCCGCTATGGAGTGGTTAAAATATATCTCTTATTCTACTTATTGATTAAACAATCGGAATTCACCAGGAAGCTACCACCTCACTGACCAAATAACTGCCCACAGGAGATATTCTGAGCAAAACAGATTTTTTTTATTCCTTTATTCCTTTCAATTTATTAAAAAACAAGTTACAATTGAAAGGAATCTTTACTTCTAGGTTTATTTGATGTTTTCTTGGAGGTATGGGAGACAAAGGGCAACAATACCAGAATTCGCCGTCAGAACTTTATGAGGAGGAGAAGAAGGAGGAGGAGGAGGAGGAATAAAACTGTCTTTATTTTGTCTAACTGCCAGACCTCGTCTAATTTTGGAAGGTAAGTAGGGTCAGCTCTAGTTAGTATTTGGATGGGAGACCGCCAATTAATACCACGTGCTGTGGGCTATATTTCAGAGGAAGGAACTGACAATACGACCTCTGTGTACTCCTTGCCCAAAAACACCCTATGAAATCCAGGAGGTCACCATAAGGCGACAGGCGACTTAATGGCACACACCCCCAGTAGCCAGGGCAGTGGTCACTGTTATTCCCATTTTGCAGATGGATGGAGAACTGAAAGATACCACCAAAGCCGCAAGGTGAACCCATCGAAAGTGAACCCATTTCCCCGAAAGACTAATCCAATTCTCTGGCCACTAGTTTTCGATCAATTTATTGGGTAGTGGATAAATTGATCACTTTTGCCCGAACTCTGGAAAAGGATAGCAGATGTGCAACGTAACCGTCTGAAAGAGATGGGATTGTTGTGGGGGTGGGGGGGTTCTAGGAATGGATGGGAGAAAGCGGTAAAGCCCACCGGCAGGGTTCCCCCCTCCCCCATTCATTTTTATAACCTTCTAAGGAAGAAGCGCCTGGTTGAAGGGGGGATCCGTCATTTCTGATTGGCCGAGGGCACCGCTTGATTGACACTCGCTCTCCCTCTCCCTGGGCTCCGCCCCGTCCCAGTCACTTTATTGACACTAATGAGCAAGTTCTTCCCACCGGTCTCCTGCCTGGAAGTGCTGACAGATCAAGGCAACAAATTTCAATTACAAGTCCTAATTTGTGTCCGCAGAGCGTTTGTTACCCATGTCAGAACTCTTTGGCCCCTCAGACGAGGCAGAGCTTGCGGGAGGAGAAGGAAGAGGAGGAGGAGGAAGAGGAGGAGGGGAAGAAGAAGAAGGAGAAGAAGAGGAGGAGGAGGAGGAAGGCGAAGAAGACAAGCGCCGCTTTGGGGACAAGGACTACTAGACTGCCCTCGGAAAGAGGGACGGGGGATCCGAGGAGGCGGGGAGGGGGACGGCACGCGCGCGCCCGCACCCCAAGCCACTTCGGGCTCCTCGAAGTTGGATGTAAAAAAAAGGGGGGGGCGCTTGGGAGGAAGACGAACTGAGAGGCCTGGGAAGGAAGAGAGCCGGGCCAGGGGGAGGGAGAGGAAAGGAGGGCTCGCTCCAGATCGCTCGGTCGCCCGATCGCTCGCTCCGAGCCCGCCAGCCCGGGCATGGCCGAGAAAAGGAGAGCCTCGCCTTGCACCATGCTGAGCCTCAAGGCTCACGCGTTCTCCGTGGAGGCGCTGATCGGAGCCGAGAAGCAGCAGCAGCAGCAGCAGCAGCAGAAGCGGCGGAAGCTGGCGGGCGAGGAGGCGCCGGCCGAGGGGGGCGGCGGCGGCCCCGGCAGCGGCTGCGACAGGCCGCCGGGCTCGAGCGAAGGCGCGGACCCCAGCGTGGCTCTGCCGCCCGGCGCGGAGACCAGCTCGGCCTTGGCCGACGCGACTAGGAGCTGCGGCACCCGAGCGGTGCCTCCCGGTGAGTGATCCCAGCTCCCCGTCTCCGCCGCCGGCTCCCGGTCGCTCTCTCGGCGGCCCCAGCAGAGCGGAGGGGGAAACCGTTGCCTTCTTCTCTCCCCTCCCCGCCGGCCCCGCTTTCCCCGCGCGGCGAAAGCCCTGGCCTTTCCCGAGGGAGCCGCCGCCCCCGCCGCCCCCAAGGCGCGCCCGTCTCTCCCGCTCCCGCGGCTTTCCGGGGGAGCCGACCCGCCTCGCCTCGCCTCGCCTCGTCCTGGGGCAGCTGTCAGTGCCCGGCGCGCTCCTGCAGCCCGCAAGCGCTCCGATCTTTTCTCTTCCCCGTCTTAGGCAGGCCGGCCGGCCGGCCGGCCTTCTCCCCCCGCCCCAGATTTCCCCAAAGTCTGTCCCCGCTCCGATGGCAGCGGTGGAAGGAAGAAGAAGGCAGAATTGACCCTGTTTTAACGACTTCCGATAATAGTGATGAGGCAGGCCCTCTTTTCCTGAGGGTCCTAACATCGTATTTAGATGAATAATACTGCGTAATATCTCCACTTCTCAGTCGCGTCCCAGTTTGGTTTTCCACGGGATCCGTGCTTCCCGGTTCTCCGTGATGCCCCCGAATCCCACTCCTGTTCCTCCAGCAGCAATTCTGGATGAGTCCAATGAAATTTACTCCCAAATAAGTCCCCACGAAATGGCACGCTTGCAGCGTCCTAGTGATGCTTCACTAACAGCGCAGTTTCATATATACTCAAATCCTATTTACTCTTAGTTAAATGCGTGCCGGATTGTAGCCTAAATTTGCCGCTTGAAGTCATTTAATGGAGACCATCCCAACTTGCATCCAATTGGAAGGGGACCTAAATACACAAGGTTGATACTGTTATTTATCATCAGTTGCAACAATGAACTTAAACTCAGTTGCAACTCAAAAGTTCGTAATTTTCTGTAAAGTCAGTGGGGTTGGGAAACCTCGTTTAGTCTGACGTATAGTTTTCCAACTCCATTTTATTCTAGAACTGTATAATTATGGTTACTAATAATCTATTTTCTCTGTTAATCAAAATGAGAAGTAAACTTCTAGTCACGTACCATTATTAATATTTCTTAATAATCATTTACCCAATAAGAAATCACTCCGTGCCGATGTTCTTTTTAATATTATAACAGTGTAATAACAGCGGAGGCGATCAGTTTTTACAAATTATTAGATAGATTATTAGGTGGACTATTATTATTATTGGGTAGATTATTATAATTATTAGGTAGATTATTATTAGGTGGATCTACATATTGTTAGGTAGATTCAATTGCAGCTTCCCTCTTAATAGTCCGACTTGGACTAAAAGTGTAACACTGCTGTCTCTTTGAAAACTTTGCCGAGAACCTGATTTGGTCGTTGGTTTTCTGTCGTTCCTTCATAATAACTTATTTTAAACGCTTGGTGAAGTTTTAACGCCATAGAAGGAGGCAATTAAGAAGTGGGATACATTTTATTAAGTAGAATCTTTTATGCAAAAAGTAAAGGAGGCTGCGAAATAATATGGGTAGACCTAGCTTAAGGTAACTGCTTCTGAGAGGATTTCTGTCCCTTCCCTCTCAAAAAAGAACTCGGACAACTGTGACCGTATTTTAGCGATTTATTTAGAAAAACTAGAGGCCTTTGTTAGCTGCATTCGCTTGGGTATTTAAAGTACTGTAGATGCTTTGCCTGGTTTGTTTCCTGTTCCTCATTAGGAGCCATTTAGCCAGAGGTTAAGGTAACGAGTGTAGTTCAGGCCCACACTTTATAGCGTTTCAGCCACTTCGGTGTGAATACGATTGGGCCGCGTATTTCTCACAGGATTCCAGGTTATCCACCCGAGCGGGCCACTTAAAAAAAGCGCGCAGGCCCCGTGGAGTCCGCTGCCTGTCTGTGTAAAAGCGAAACCTGAAAAACAGGGCCTTGGTAGCCTCTTTTGCACGGAGATGGGTGTCTGGAAAATACGTGGAGTAAAATTATGACTTTTGTGGTTGCTGCTGTTGTTTTCAAAATGGCCCTCAAATGAATGCCTGGCAGCTCGATCCTGAAGAGGCTTCCCCTTTGACGTCAGAAAGGAGTGAGGACTCGCCTCCCATTGAAAGCAACGGGACTTCCTCGCAGCCCAGCGCCGTTTTATTTCGGCAGGGTCGCCGGCTTTCTCGGAAGCCGCCCTCAGTGACCTTCGCCTCCCGTGCCTTCTCCTTCAAGGAACCGCGACGTCCTCCGCAGGAATGCGCTGACCTTTCTAAAATACACCCACCCACAAACACACAAACACACCCGCGCACGCCGCACCGGCCTTTGCGCGCCAGGCCCTCCTCTTGGCGCCCTTCTCGTCCTTTATTTTTCCACTTCGAAGGGGCGAGGCTGGCCCGAGTCGGGCGGGAGGCGAGGCAGAGCAAGGAAAAGGCTACAGAACCTTCCGTCCTTCTTTCCTTCCCGCCTTTTGCCAGCCCCAAATGGCCCTTTCTCCCCGAGGGAGCGGTTCTTCACCTCGGTTCTCACCCTTCGCGCCCAAACCCACCCAAATGGCTGCGCGTGCCGGCAACAGCCGCCCGCCTCACTTCACTTCTCTCCCGGGTGGGAAATTCTTTAAACACCCGCCCCGCCAAAAAAGTAAAAGGGGGAAAAGAAAAAAAAAAAGAGGGAGGTCGAGGCCCTGTCAAAGTGACCGGGGGGGGGCCGAAGGCGCAGGAGGCACGCGCCCCCTTCCAGAGGCTGCACGTGGCGAAAAGGGGCCGTCAGGAGCGGCGGTGGCGGCAACGGGTCCTTCTCCACCCTCAGGCTCCCTTTCCTTGCTCCGGACGAAGGAAATTTGGTGCCTAATTTAGACCCCCGCCGTCCGACCCGAGGTCTTAGGGAGGCGGCTGAGCGGCCACGCCTCGGGTGGTGTTTATTTGCCTCATAATGCCGCCCTCTCTTTCCCTTTCTTTCCCCCGGCGCCCCCTCCAACCCTCAGGTAGCTGCGAGGAGAGTTTCCTGAGCGCCACGTCGCCCCCGCTGTCGCCCGGGGGAGGCCCCGACAAGACGGGCGGCTCCAGGCCCGTCTCGCCCCTCCTGGCCGCGCAAGTGCCTCGGGTGGACCTGCAGGGCGCGGAGCTCTGGAAGCGCTTCCACGAGATCGGCACCGAGATGATTATCACCAAGGCGGGAAGGTAAAAAGCCAGCCCCGAGGCCCGGCCGGGTCCGCTGAGCCCGCCGGACCTAAGCGCTTTCGGAAGACCGCGGGCCTTAGTAGGCGCCCTTTCACCCTGTTGTGCCAGAGGGCCAGAGGCCATCTTCCCCCTGCACTGTTATAGTGCTGTTATTCCACTTTCAACATCCTCTGGAACCCTGGGGCAAACCATAGGATGTTGAAAGCGGAATAATAGCACTGTAACAGTCTAGTGCGGAAATGGCACGAGTATATGCAACGAGCTTTTTTATTTTTCCTTTTGGCTTTGTATTTCAGCCAGTGCAGAGGTGTTTTGCTCCCCTGTCAAATGCCTTAGCTAATGTCGCTCGTGCATTTTGCCTTGGAGAATTGGGTGAAATGATGCACTTTGGTTCCACCCTTTCATCTTCCCTGGGAGGAACTGATGCTAAAAAAAAAAAAGAAAGAAAAAAAGCAGGATTTATCACTGCTTATAGTTAATCTAATTGTCTCATTTATTTAAGTGAAATATGGGTACTTCCAAAGGGTTCCAAGCTCCTTGCAAGCAAATCCATTACTAGAGGTGGAATTACAGGGAATCTGTTCTTTGATTTGACTGTTTTCTTTACTTCAGCAATACTGCACCAATCTTAGATATCTTGGTTTTAAAAGAGGCAAGTACTGATTTTACTGATACTTCCAGGAAGGCCCATTTCTCTTTGTGATCCAATGTCCTAGTATGAAATCCATGACTTGGAAGGAAATTTGTTGATTTGAACATATTTTCTTTCCAGTCTAATTTGTTTAAAATGAAAGTGATCAATCTGTCTCTAAAGAGTCAACAGTCACTGTGATTTGGGATGTGTATCTCTGTAAAGTTTGCTGTAGAGCAGCTCAGTTATGGTATATATTGATTCTGTTTTGTTTCACCTTTTCTGACATTTTTACACCACTAGAATTTTTCTAAAAAAAAATCCTGAGAGATTTGTCACAGAGGATCAAGTCAGAGACAAAATATTCCAGTGACATATTTATTACATATTTATTTTTAACGTATTTGTTATTTTTGCTTTAGGGATATTGCAGCTTGCATCACATTCATGATATACTTTTATTGGCTATTTAATTACATATAAAACCTTATGTTGTCAAAGGTGGATATTTAAATAACCTGTAGTTTCTAGTAATATTTAAGGATGGTAGTTAAAGTCTCAAATCCACAAGTATGTCAAAATGATTTAAATAGATTGATATATAAAGCTGGATAGGCTGCAGAAATTGTAGATGATATAGAAATATATGGAATTCTAGGCTTCCTGTTCATTATGTTAAAGCATATGAATACTACTTTCTTCTAAAGTGAACTTTTTTCTTCCCTTCCAAGGATACACATGGTAAAAACCTGCATTGTATAAAAGTATCTGAACTTATTAGAAATTACAGAAACATTTTATTAAATCCATATGCTACCTTCTACATTTTCAGAGGGGCTTTATTAATGATTGAAGTGCAGTCTTAAACAGCACAAGGCAACATTTGTCTTAAAAGTTGTCCTGTCAAAGATTTCCTTTTTTCCCCTTTTTTTATCTTACAGGTGCACTGAATGAACAGGGAGAACTAGTTATCCCTGCTAGTTTTGCTCTCTTTTAGTTAACTCTGATGTCAATAACTCCTGTTCTTTTCTAAGTTTGATATCACCAGTACTAGGCAACATCAAAAATCTAAGCAAATAAGAATTCCATGTTCCCTTCTATAAAAAAGAAAAGGATACCATTCATTTATATAAATCTTTTGAAAGGAAATTAAGAGAGACAAATATTGTGCATATGCTAGTTTGAAAAATAAACTCAGTCTTGTGTTTCCTACTACTTTGGTTAGGTCCTAGTAAGAATTGCCCCAAGAACTTTTATATTAATGTAGCTCTGAATTTGTTTCCTCCTCATAATAAAATGAATGGGATAACATCTATAAATTGTATGAAATTTGAAGTAGAGTAGACTCATTTAATCAATGGGAACTTGATAACTCCGCACTTCTGTAAATTCCATTGATTGACTTGGGAGTAACATGTAGGCCCATGGCTTTTGATTTTAAAGCAAAACACTTTAGGATGAGCCCACTTAACAAAATGTAGTCTTTGACTATACTTTCTGTATGCTGAACGGGATCTGTTGTCACTTGTTTGATAACAGTTCAGTTATAAAAGTTCCTGTCCTGTAGGTACATAAAGGGCTTACTCATGAGTATACATTTCTAGGAATGCATTATGCTATTAATGTTGGCTATTATCTTAAGTATATAAGGCTTTGACTTACATTTATAGCCCCCTTCTAACTGCTTTTATGCAGAGATAAGTTATTTTTGTTTTCATGTTATGCTTCTTACTTTATATGCCTAGGATTTCCATCTTCACTATGAGTTCTTTAATATATATATAGAGAAGGGTAGAGAGGGCACATGGATGAGAGCACTTTGTAAGCCATGCAACTATCTTTTGGTTCAGATCTATGACATAACAAGAATGTTTAATTGGTATTGATGGGACTTCCTTTTGAGGAAACATGCTTGGATCAAAGCGTAACTATATGAAAATTCTTGTTATTTATGACTAATACCTGCAGTATTCTAAGAACTTTAGAATTATCAGTATGTTTGAAACTGCAGAAATACAATGTCAAAATGAAAATGGTTTGCTGATCAATATCAATTCTGAAATTATTGTGGAAGAGTTTGTACTTTGGAGGACTTTCAGGATGTATATAAAGCATGGTTTAGCAAAAGAAAGGAGTAATATTGTGTGTGTAAAACATTTTGGGAATAACATTTTGCAAGCCACCTATATAGATCTAAAAAAGAAAAAAAAACTTGCAAACAATTTTAAGCAACAGAAAAGTTGAGTGTGATTCCAGAAATGTTCTTGTTTCTGTATTCAAGCATGTTTTCATTGTCGTTGTCATCATCATCATCATCATCATTTTGTTGTTATTGTTATTATTATTATTGCTTTTTTGTATTCAGACGGATGTTTCCTGCAATGAGAGTGAAAATTTCAGGCTTGGACCCTCATCAGCAATATTACATTGCTATGGATATCGTCCCTGTGGACAATAAAAGATACAGGTATAGAATCTGAATTATATAAAATTTGATGTACTAGGGAAAGAATGTCTAATTTCGAAATTGACAGAAGTTTGTGCTTAACTCTCTTCCAGATTCCTATCTTCATCCTACTGCCTTAAAAAATAAGTGCTTTGTGCCAAGCACATGAGAACAATCAAGAGGGTTTTTTTAAAAACTGCTTTGTACATTTGGCTCCTATAACTGAACACATTCTATGTTATTCAGATTATTATTCCACCCACCCACCCATCACATAAGCAAAAGTCTTCTATCCACTTACTTTTGAATAGATTCACTGAATCTCGTAGGATAAGGGCAGATTCTCTGTGGCCTATATTGGCTGTTAGCTGTTACTTGCAAAGTTAAAGGACAGTGCTGTGAGTGAATATTACTTGATGTAAAAAGAGCAGCCATCTGAGACTTGATCCTGTATAAGCAGGCCATCCTGGTTGTATTCTAGAGACTTGACAGGATGAAGCTGGTGGACTGAGTCTCTCTCAGCATTATCTTCCTGAATACTCTGTGAAGCACCAGCACTTAAGTGCTAGGAGAAGGAGGTGAGGTGCGGTTGCAACAAGGATTCCATCCTGTTGACTACCTGCCCCACCTGCTAGCCCAGACATCCAGTTTTGAGTGTGTCTTCTTGAAGAGGGTAAACTGTCCACTCCAGTGCCCAGCATTCTCCCCTCCTGAGCTACCTGGGTATTCTTGACTAAGGCCATTTCCGCACTACAGTGTTAAAGTGCTGCTATTCCACTTTCAACGCCCTGTGGAATTCTGGGGTTTGTAATTTACTGAGACCAAAGAGCTCTTTGGCTGAGAATTCAAAGTGCCCTTCCCTAAACTACAAACCCCAGAATTCCACAGGGCGTTGAAAGTGGAATAGCAGCACTTTAACACTGCAGTGCGGAAATGGCCTAAGATACTGGAGTCTTCCAAACTCGTGTTATTGAGAGACTTACAACATTCACTCTTCAGCTACCTTGCCAGAGCACAGGTTTTCATGGCTTCAGTGGCAATTATAGACCAGTACCAAGTCATTTCTGGCCCAACCATTTAAGGGAGACTATTTCTTTTCCTGGGTTTGGTTATGGTAATCTGGGTTTAGTGGAGCTTTCAGCAGTTTTGTTGTCATTGATTTATGGAATGGAGAAATGGCCTAAGCAATCAACATACTTCCAATTTTCCTGTCTTAGTTCATAGAGCCAAACCAGTTCTCTGTTTTTGTGGAGACTGGGATGATGAATGAATGGGATGACACCTAAAGCAGTGATGGCAGAACACTTAGGATAAGTCTGACCAAGTCTAGATTAGAACCCTTTTAAATGGCTTGCTCCATGGTAGCATTGGTAACAGAAAAGTTTCTTTTCTGCTATTGTAATTGTACAGAATGTTTGATTAGGAGGCTAGTATAAGGTGAAAGATTTATACAATCTGAAGAGAAATGAGAGTATGCTAGTATGAGGCCTGTCATACAGGAGCCTGATAAATCTGGGTCCACAAATTGAGTAAGAAGGACTTCTCAAGAATTTGTTGAGCTCAAATTGTTTGCAAGACAGTTTGCAGATAAAGCTAGAGTCATATTTATCCCAACTGGGATACCACATCCTACTCAGTAATTGTTTATGTAACTTCTGTTCTTGTGTTATACTGTTATGAGTGATGCTTCTCAAATTATAGAGCCCAAGGAGATGGACAGAATTATGGAGAAATGAGACTGTTGACTGTTATCCTTCCTGGCTAAGGGAACCTACCAGAGGGAGGCTGGCTGAGCGAGTGAGGAGAATGATTAATGCCCCTGTACAAGAAGAAGTGTCTCTACTGGACCCAAAAAATAAGGAGTGGCAATGTCATTGTTCTTTTTTAAAAATGCTGTCCTTGAATGATTCTACAACAGTGCTCAGTAATTTTTAGTCAGTCTCCAACACTCTGTTCTTAGGCCAGGTGCTTGAGTGTCTCTGATGGCTTCTGAACCCAACTTATTATGGATGATACAAATCTCTAGACCAATAGGAGCCCTGGTGGCGCAGTAGTTAAATGCCAGTACTGCAAGCCACAAGGTTGTGAGTTCAATCCTGCCCAGCTCCTTTCGCAGGTCGGTAAAATGAGTACCCAGCTTGTTGGGGGCATGTATAGAAATGTATCGGAAGACATGCTATTTGTAAGTTGTTCGCCGCCTCAATCCATATGGAGAGGCAGGATACAAATAAATTTTAAAAAATTGTATCTGGTTTCAGGCCTGGTTATGTGAAGGAAACTGCTCTGATCACCCCTGTGGATGATCTTCACTGGACGCTGGACAGGGAACCATACACCTCTTTTGGTTTTGTTGGACTTCTAGTTCATTTTCTGGAATTCCTGGCTGGGATGGTATTAGGCAGCACTCTTCTGCAGTGGTTCTTGTATTTTTGAGAGTCTTGATTCTCAAGGTGATGCTAAAGGACCAAAATTTAACATTTTGGCCATTAGCAAATGGTGTCCCTCAGGGACAGGACTGAGAAACCTGGGGTTGTGCAGACAGTGTTGAACTTACTAGTCTGTTTTCATCAGTGTTAGTCAGTCTGGCTGGCGGGCTAGTGTTTCATCAACACTTGGAATGCAAAAGGAACCCAGGTCTAAGCTATATGAATTTTCTGGTAGAGATTGTTTGTGGGTATGAAGTTTTGTGTCATTGATTTCTAACTCTCCCAACAGTCCAAGGAAGCTATCTGGTATTAGTAATGAACTGCATGAAGGTGAATGAGTGGACATTTCATGTAGACAAGACAAATAGAAAGTCAACTCAGAAAGTAGGATTTGGCCATTTTTAGATAGTGTATAGTCCCTCAGAAAAATCAGTTTCATGGTTTCGGAAGTATTCAGGATAACTAGGTTTACTCTGGCAGCTGGATGCCGGGGTTTCAGTGGCATCCAGGAGTCATTTCAGCTCAGCTGGTGTGCCAACTTTGTCTATTCTTGAGCTATCTAATGTGGTCATAGAGGCACACATCTTAGTTTGACTTTGCTTGTATTGTTGCAGTATTTAATAGGAGATATCTTTGAAGCTGTTCAGAAACTTTAGCTGATTCAAAATGTTATAGGTGGGCTGCTGACCTTGGAGGCAACACGTAACTATAACTGTTACACTAATTGTGCATTTCTGGGCGCAGTTCAAAATGCTGGTCATGACCCATGAAACCAAAAACGATTTAGGTCCAGTACCTGCTCAGATGTTGATATCCTGCAAGAGGCTCTTCACTCCATCTGATTGGCACCTGATATGGATGGAGCAGGAACTTGAGAAAGGATTTCAGAATTGGAAACTCTACTCTGGCTTGCCTCCTCCATGCAAAAGCCTTTCTGTTTAAAATAGACCTTTGGCATATAGTGCCCACCTGTCTTCTCTGTTGATTTGTGTTTTAACCTATATGTTGATTCAGTAATCTTTTAGCTAGCTGCTAGTTTTATATTGTTGTATAGTGCTGTTTAGATTTTTATAGCAATTCCTATTGTTCGTTATATTGTTCTTTAATTGTGAATTTTATTGTTGTTAGTCATTTTCATGGGAAGGTGATACATAAACCTAGTGAAATAAATATATTCACAACTATAGAATAACAATTTTGATGGCTTTGTTAAGTTATTTATTGGTATTATTCTCTACCCAGTTGCTTTCAGTAACTGACCAGTAGTTGTCAGAAACCACTCTTTAAGCATTTTAGCATAAGGTATTGATCACATAGAATTTGACCAGGGCTATATGCGTTCTAAAGAAGCCTTCCCACAAGAACTCCTGGCATGAATTTGTAGGAACAGGAACACAGTGGCTGCTCTCAGCAATTTAAGACCCTACAAATCTCTTTCCCAAATATAATTACAGTGGCGTTAAAGAAGTTTTGGGCAAATGGTTCTGTGAGGAAAGCTTTGTATTCTTATATGTTAATAGTCTCATTAAAACCGTCATTAGAACAATAGTGTAATGCTGTCCTTAAGAAAATGAAGCTACAGAATATAAGGAAGATAACTTCCTTATGCTTATCCTTCCATCTCCAGTCTTGTTTCTATACAGAAATTCAGTCCTGTTGTTCTCATACCCTGAAGCTTACATCTGCTGGATTATAGTACAGGGAAATGAATTAAAAAAGCTATCATCTTGGGTCCAAATAGGAGTTGTGTAACAGTTCTCCGAATGTGAGGATCCAACCCTAAGTAGATATCCGGCGATAAATAGTACACTGGAAGTAATATGTTTAGGATTGTTCTGCCCATCGTGAACAGATGTATATTTTGTACATATATTCTATAGTAAATGCCATACTTTTGAATTTAGCAAGGATATATTTCTTTAACACTAATCTTAATTTTAAAATGACGTAAAATTTTTGCCCAGTTCGTTGGCTTGCATGTTCATGATTCATGCATATAACTTCTGTTATGCATTTCAGCTCTTCTGTAGGTATGGCTATCAAACAGTTTATTCATTTCTTTCTTCTGAATGATCCTTACTCCTTGAGCTAAGGCACAAAGCTTTCCAAATATTGGAAGTAAACCTTTAAGTCCTTTTGAAATGAATATGACTTGTATGAAACCTGTACTTTGCATTTTACATTTATTGACTTGGATCATGAGTTTCATGAAATTCTGTTCACGGGATTCTCTTGCAAAATTTGATGTGGAAAAAAATGGTAATTTACAATTTTCATGGAGTTTATGGATTTGCATGCAATAGGGCTCATTGTAGGACAAAGTTATTTTGCTTGTGGTACAGTTGGTGTTTACAAAATATTGCATGCGTTTTAAAAATACGAACCACTAAAAAGTATACAGTTGAAAAATGAAAGTAAACAAATTGATACATTGTAGAAAATGCTTACATAAAATGTGTACAAATTTACATATGGGAACCAACAAGAAAACAAAAACAAACCTTCCAACCAAATGTGAACAAAGGTTAGGAGGAGAACGTGGAAGAAACTCAACAAAATGGAGCTTTTTCGCTTCTCTATCTGGCAGAGGAAGGAAGGGGGAGAGAATGTTAGCTGATTCTTTCCTTCGCTTTGTTCCTCCTAGAAATCTATTGTGGGGGGGTGTTTCAGGATCCTTCAGAATAGTTGTGCATATGAGAGAAGATGAGCTGTGGAGAGATGAGGATAATAATTAAAAATTGCTTCCCTTTCCCCTCTTCCAGTGGAAGCCTCAGAACCTCTCCCTTGAATGGAAGGAGCCCTTCTGTTTTAAAAAGAGCTTTCAGATTGCAATGGGCGGTATCCTTACCTGAGACTAAGCCCCATTGACTTACTTCTGTGTAAACTTGCATAAGACTGCATTGGTAGATTCTGAGCAAATGATGGCCAATTTTTGTTTGGTTGATATTGAGAAACAAAACTTTTGTTGATTCAGATAATAACATTTGACATAATTTAATCTTACATTTATCCAAAAGAGCTTTGAAATAAATACTTACACAGTAGTGCAATAATCTCCCTCAGTGTTTTCAACATTCACTGGAATGGAACAAGCAGTTCCATATTACATCCTATTTCTGGAGCTCACTGTTTGCAATAGTACATATACAGGACTCAGGTCTGAAGCACACATGTTTTTATAGAATAGATCATTCATTTTGTGTTACTTCTATGTCATCTTATAGGAAAAATATTTTATCAACCCAAATGTTTATATCACTGGTGGCTTTTCAGCAATTTATAGAACTGTCTAACACTATAATAAAAAATTACTTGACGGCCATTTTAAGAGATGTTTTTCTCTCTCCCTCTCTGTTGCAGACAGAATATTTATGATGGATAAATATTTTTCCTAAATACATCTGTTGGCTTAGTTTTTGATAGAATCTTTTGAACAAAAGTGGATTATCTATAATATTATAAGGGAAATACAGTGAGATAAATCTGAATTGCACTGTAATTTTAATAAGTGCTCTTTGAAAATCTTCTTAATAGAATTTATTCAATTAATTTCTTAGCAATTTTAAACATTCCATTATAATATTTACCAATTTTCTTTGAATATTTAATCTAATGTTTAGTTAATTTTAAAAGCCCCATTTAGTTTGAGGAAACATTGGGCTAGGTCAAACAAAAATAGTTTGTGCCAAACTGTTTCTTTGGAACTGTGTTTTTGCCATTAAACAGGGAAATAACATTGTCAGGAAGGGACTTGCCCTTTCTTGCTGTGGTGAATATGCTTTCATATAAATTACACAATCCAATTTTGTTTTGTTGTTGTTACTGAACAATATTGATAAATTATTTCTAACATGGATCTCATACACACTGGGTTTGTTCCTATAGGTATGTTTATCACAGCTCCAAATGGATGGTAGCTGGTAACGCTGATTCACCTGTGCCTCCCCGGGTATATATTCACCCAGATTCACCTGCCTCTGGAGAGACTTGGATGAGGCAAGTCATTAGCTTTGACAAACTGAAACTTACAAACAATGAGCTGGATGACCAGGGCCATGTGAGTATTTGGTTTTATACAGTATTAATGTACTGCACACTTAAAAAAAGACTTGTGATGCACAGTGTCATGTTAAAATTAACTGATCTAGCAAAACACAGATCTGTTTAGGTATACTCACACTTTCATATTTTGCTGTTAAAATTAATTTATAATAGGGTTCCATTTTATTTCTCCTAATTAATTTGGACTCCAGAGATAGGTAGCTAAGTAAGTTTAAGTTAACTAAACTGAAAATATAAGTACTACCTGCACATTTTGCATTGCATATCTAGTAGCTTTTGTTTTTTCTTCACAAAATATGATGAAAAAGCATGTCTCTCATGAAAACACACTTCTTCAGCATATAGGAACCTTACCTGAATATGAGAAATCTAGCTAATGATTTTTAAAATAATTTGTGCAAAAGCCCCATGTGGTGTTAATAACACTCCTCAAAAAGAACAACATGAGAGCAGTGTTTGCCTTGATAATGATTTATTACGTACCTTGAGAAGCAAAACCTTTTCACAGCTGAAGCTCATTACATCTGCAAAACTGGCAGGGAATTTTGTGGTTTAAGTGTTCTGTTTGCAAGTTCCGAATTGTTTAGTTATGACACCACCTCATGTGACAAAATATGCTATACTACTATTTCCTGTTCTCTTCAAAACAGAGAGAGAGAGGGGAAGACATGAAAACCAATAGTTCAAAAATTCTTAATTCATACTCACATTCTACACATTCATAAATAATTACATTAACAATTGTTTATATGGTGGGATTTCTTGATGGTAGACTTTGAAAAGTCAGTAATAAATTAATACATTAATTTTTAAAAAACAACAGCAGTCTGTTGTACGTCTGAGATATATGAAGACTGTCTTAGTATTCTTACAGGTACTGGCACTCTGTTTTCCTCATAAGCTTAAAAGGCAGCAATTTATATATCACTTCATCTGTGTTGAATGCTTTGGCCCTTGGGCCACTGTAGAAGAAACTATTAATTCTTTTAAAAAACTATTTTTATTAACATGCATTGTGTATATAAAACAACTTACAGGAGATTACAAAGACATACAGTAAACAAAAAGACAGACTCAAACATCTAACCTAATATTGTCTTATCTAAATTAAATTAAACTAACTAAACTCCAACTAAAAGGGGCAAAAATAGATATAAATGACTTTTAACTCACCAGTTTTTGGTTCTAAGATAACCTACAGAGTACACTTCTAGTGTGTCTGTTGGTATTACACTAATGCCTAGTGTTTAATAATTATAAGCTCTGAAGGAGCTATTAATAAATCTAGTCTGTACTGCTCTATGGAGGGAGAACACTGTTTCTGCTCATTATGCCTTTTGTTAGCAATAAGGAGTTTCTACATAAAACTGAAACTAGATTCTCTTGAGATTCTCTGAGGTGAATGTCAACTGCCAGTAGTATAGCTGCTAGAGTTGGTGTGACCTTAATTCAGTAAGGTCAATATGGAACTTTCCACACCTAGAGTGTTCAGAATCTGAATGCCTTTTGCTTTGTTACTGCCATCCGTTATTAACAATTCATTAAGATGTGTAATCTTGGAAACTTAGGCCAGATATATAGTAGCATGGCTATTAATTTGTAAATGTCAAATTAAAATTTTAGAGAAGAAATTACATCCTTGGCCATTTCTGCACTAGTCTGTTACAGCCTCAAGGCCCCTCCCTAAACTGCAAACCCCAGGGTTCCATAGGATGTTGAAAGTGGAATAATAGCACTATAACAGACTAGTGTGGGAATGTCTTTGTGCATGTAGGTGTATGTGCTTTCAGGTCACCTGTTGACTTACAGCAACTCCATGAATTTCATAGAATTTTCTTAGCAAAGGAGTACTCAGAGGTGGTTTTGCAAGTTCCTTTTCTGACATATAGTCTACAGCACCTGGTAGTTTTCCATCCAAGTAGTAACCTTGGCTGATTCTGCTTAGTTTCCAAGATCAGGCAGGATTTAGGGCATTTAGGTCCACGATATCCAAAACAAGAGCATGGAGCTCCAGCTAGAATTTAGCGGGTTACATAGTTTGGCTCTGGCTTTCTGAAGCTTGATTCGATAAACCTCATCAAAACCAAGGGGACTAAATAAAGCGCGAGTAAGTAAAAAATACAGAAGTAAATGATGTAGAACTAATATGCATAGTACTGGTTGGCAAAGTCTTAAATATTAACAGTATTAGTCAAACTAACAGAGGGAGCTATCTTATCAAGCAGTCCTCTAATGTCACTGTTTCAAATGAACATGACTGGGGGCAGCATTTGGGAGATTGTTCTGAAACTGAGCTTTATTCTGGAAAGATTCTAGAGTCTGGAATTGACAATGGTTGTACTGATTACTTATAAACATTATTTTCACTGTGCACAGCAGGTAGTTAAACCTCTCTGTGTTAGATAATGGCAGTCTACAAACACATTCTCAGGATAGGTAGAGAGCAAGTCCACACTGTGTAATCACAGGGTTTAACTTATTTCCCCTCTGAATTGAAAACTACATAACTCTTGCTGTAAAGCTATTATTCATTGTGTGGAATGCTTTGGAATTGAGCACTCCACTTTAATGAGTACTTCAGTTTGGAGGAGAACCAAGTAGCTTTCTCCTAGAACAATTCAAAAATACACATTGAACTGATTCAGATCTAAAATGTGCCTTGAAAATTGGAGTATAGGGTTTGGAGACAAAAGATTGTATAAGAAATTCATCTTTCTAAAATTGGAGAGATTGCAAAGAATGTCCTTTATTGTTACCAGAAATATAAACCAGAGAAATGACTGTTCCAAAATATATATTTTTATTCTTTGATCATTATGACAGAATGAAAAAGTGTTTTGAGACTGCTGAATTATTACACATGTAGAATAAATCACAGGGGCAAATGTTTTTTATATAAATGGAGAGATGAAGGTTGGAGGTAGTGTTACATGAGGCAGTATTCAAACTGTTGTACTTTTGTGAAGTACAGCATTAATTTTATTGTATTTTAGACTTCATTAATTGTTAACATACAGTTGGCCTTCCATATCAGCAGATTCTGTATCCATAGGCTTAACCAACCACGGCTTGAAAATATTTTTTAAAAATCCAAAAATCAAACTTTATTTTTGTCATTTTATATAAGGGATGCCATTTTACTATACCATTATACATAATGGGACTTGAGCATCCACAAATTTTGGTAGCTGCAGAGGATCCTGGAGCCAACCCCACTGGATACTGAGAGGCCTCAGTATTTCATATTTTCAGTAAAATCAGTGAGAACTAAGGGTGTATGAGCAGCAACCAATTATGTTCATTTTGCTGAAGAAAAGAATGCATCACCATCAGATTTTCATGTTTAGGAGCTACAGTTAGGTGTTTGTGAAACTGAGAACAGAAGAATCTTCTTGTATCAGACCTAAGGCCTGTCTAATCTAGGGACGGAAAAAAAATCTGACAGTTTTGCTCTGTCTCATGTTTGTATTTTTAAAAATGTCAAACATTTTCTGTCATTTTTTTGGAAACCCCTCCTCAATATTTGATATTTCTTTTTGAAAATGAACCAAACAAATTATTATATAATTTATAATTATGTAATTAATTATGATTAATTTGTAATCCAGGCCAGTGTCATGTTTTCCACAGTGACCATTCAGATGAATCTGAGAAATCAAAAAGCTGTACATAAGAAAATTAGTCCCCTCCTACTCCTGCTTCCCATCAACTGGTATTTAGAGATATGGAAACGGAAACCAGCCATCATGGGTAGTATCTGTTAATACGATTTAGATTCTAGATGGAGAAAGCGGAACTGTATTTGGAGCTGTTCTTTACTTTGTCTAAACTTCTCTCACACGTGTAAATTTCTACATGGAATATCAAGATACACCCAGAGATCCTATTCTGTATGCAGATGTGCAAGCCTTTACATACTATAAATAAATAAATAAATAAATAAATAAATATGCACAATTAAACCTAAGTGGAGCTATGTGAGCAATATTTTAATTCTCTGAATCTCAACTAGTATTTGTAGAGCACAATTAAGGTAGATTACTGTTGTGTAGTTATTTGCTTGTGAATTGTTATAGATATATTTGTCAAGGTTGCCAAGTGCATGTGCTGGAAAAATTCTATAAAGCTAAAGAATTTGATAGAAGCTCAAAACTTCTAGGCATCACTTGATTACGTATAACCTCCTGTAAGATAAACAACCAGTCCCTCTAATTCTTGCTATATAACCCATTCTCCAATTTCCTGGCATCCTAGAGAACAGAATACACTATGTAAACTTCAGAGTGCCAGGTTGTTCTTTTGGAAGACTTTTCCTAGAAATACCAGAAATACAATAACACAGATGCAAGCGTTTTGGGGGTTACCGCCTGCAAAGCCGTTTTTGTTCCCACTTTGCCCCCTCCATCCTCAGTTTGAAGAACTGAAGTCTGGTCTATCTCCATCTTAGCTAATTTACTTTTAGTTATCATCAAAAGCTTGTTGCATTAAGATTTTTTGGTTAACTGTTCAGCATTTTTTTTTAGTCATATATATTTATATACAAGGCAGGTATAGGTATTCTCATGTAATCCCACTATAACAGTTGAGCATATAATAAACCATTTTATGGAGTTTTTAATGGCACCACTCACTAGATCCCTTTAGTCAGTTTGTTCGTTTATCCATTAGACTTTTCTAAAACATTATCTGTGTACATACCATCTCTGTAATTTGTAGCTAGTGGGACAGGGGACACAGTGTTCTGGTACTTCTTGTTGACACCATGAAAGTACTGATGAAGTCCAGTTTCTTGTTATGCAAGGTGCTTTACAAACAGTTAATTTTTTTTTTTTTTTTAGTCCTGCTGTATGTCATTGATAGAATGGATTATTCTTAACAAGTTAGGTGCATTACAATCAGATTTTATCTCCTGTGGAGTCATTGCATTGTGAAAATGGAACAGATTGGCTTGGCTCCTAAATTGTTCCTCTATTAACATAAGGAAGGGTGTGATATCTGTTTACTCCTTCATCCATCTGGAGTCCTCCACACAGATACCATTAAGACAGGTTACTTAACCAGCCAGCTAGAGAGTAAGAGGTAAGGTCAAAAGTCCAGTTATGTGCATGCAAATTCTGTTCTAGTTATCAAACATTAATTATGATGTACTGAAGAATATTCTGTATTTTTAATAATTTTTAAAAATGTATTTAAAATCTTCTATTAAAATCTGAATTTTGTTCTGTTTGTGGAAGGCAATCATCCAGTGATAGTCATTTGAGAAAACTGATAGTAAGTCTCTAAAAATAATAATAATAATTCTCCAGTTTTTTAAAAACGCAATTTGCAGTGTCTTGCAAATGAGCCTCTGGTTGGAAAAAGTAAACTGGAGTTATTTTTTGTTTGTTTACATAGTGCCAAACACACAGAAGCATATTGGATTGGGGCCAGTGTGTTCAGGATTGTAATTTCTTCTTTTGCAGTGTCATTTTTAACAAAGCAAAACAAAAAGATCAGAGATGCAAGAAATGTTGTTTAAATGTTTAATTCAGCAGAACATTTTTTGGCATCTTTCTCAGTATTAGGGTGCAGAAGTTGGGAAACTACATTCTGGGAAAAGTTTATCTAAGCACGATTTTTGGTGAGCTTCTGATGTAATTGTCAAAAATCTGACTTCAGTCTAGTGAAAAGTCAAGTATCCAGAAAGTTGCTTATCCAAAACAGTATTACTTCCTCTAGCGTAAAGTGAATTCATATAAAAAGCATTGTAGCTTGCCAAGCACTTATTTTGTTCAAATATAAAGCTCATCCTTTTATTGGACAATTAGTTTCATGTTATTTGGCATTCTGTTTGATGCCAAAAAGTTGGGGGGGGGGATGACATGAGATGTTAATATTCTTTGGCCAATAATGAAACAGGAAATTAAAAAATTTCCTCTCTTTAATTAGATTTTCTATCGGCTAGTGGCCATAAAACCCTCTTTTATATATCTTCATAGGCTTCCAAAAGCAATAGTTACGTTTTTGAACTATTAAAAGCAAATTCATATGCAATGTAAAACGAATGTGAAAATTTATCCAAGAATGCTTGAAAATCATGATTAATGCAGCATTATAAAAATATTTATACATATGTTTCATAGGTTTCCACAGTACCAATTTTGAAGTGAGGAAAAGAGAGGAGACATCAGAGATCTATTGGGAATGTTTAGTCCAATGTATTTCACATCTTACTTCTCTTCTTTAGAGATATTGATTAAATAAAAGCGCTGTTCTGTACTGTTCAAGTGTAAACACTTTTAGTTTCCTTTTCTTCTCTCTTTGTACTTTCAGTTTTGAATAGCATCATCAATTTTTTTTTTTTTTTGGCCATTTTACAGGCTTTTGTTCTGTTCAGCTTGTATTCATCACAGTGTGTATGTGTAGATGATTTCACATATATAAATAGAAGTTCTTAATTCTGTACAGTGAAAGACAGAGCTTGCCAACCCTTTTTTTGTTCATAGACACATCTAGAATTTTGAGAGATTACAGCGGCCCTCTCACAAAATGACTGCCATCATGGACATAGCCAGTCGCAAAACACTCATTTCCTAGAAGGCAAACTAGTGACTACATCATCATAGTAATTTGATGAAAAGCCTTAGCGCAGAGCAGATGTGGAGTCTGAGCTGACAGTCTTTTGATCCTGTAATTTTATGTTTCCATTTCTTAGAAGACCAACTAATTTGGTTAAGAGACTTGAGTACAAGTCAAAGATGGGCTCTGAAGCCCAAATCCCAAATCTCATGTTTCCTTCCCTAAAGTAAGTATCAGAGAGGGCAAACTGATGAGCTGAAAATCCACAGCCCTGTAGGTAACACACCTAACACATGCACATATGCATATACATGCACAAATTGTGCCAGCACATACATTCACACACATTAGTCAACACACAACAACAACAACAACATCTACACTAGATCACACATAAAATTAAAAAAGGCAATACACTGACAATATAGGCAAAATGCTACCCTCACTTTCTGCCATTCTCTCTTGCTCCCTGCCTCCCCAGATTAACTCCATGCCCTTGGACTTCTGGATACATTTCAGAATAGGTGGCACCCACTTATCATTTCATTTTAAAGAATATTTTTGTTGCTCAATGTATTTTTTGAATTAAAGCTGATATTGGGAGTCTGGGATATTGCTTTGGAGCAGACCCATTTTCTAAGTTGTTTTTAAATTAATACTATTAATTAACACTATCAAGTGTTCTCAGACATAATGCCAGGGACTCTTGATCTAATTCAGTATAATTCTGTATTAGAGTTCCCCAGATATGGGGCTTTATGATTTGACAAAAGTTCTGCCTAGCTGGTGGAAAATCCAGTATATCCCTGCAATGAAAGAAAAGCTATACTCAGCAAGCCTAAGGTGAATGACTGTGTGTGTGTGTGTGTGTGTGTGCACACACGTGTCTGAGGAAGCACGGACTGGAGATGCAGGAGAGGGTGAATTAGGCTGACTTTATTGCAAATTAGCTACAGGAAGGGTCTCTCTCGGATTATCTGCTCACTGCCTTTACTGTCGGGGCTGATTGGTTGGTGTTGTGGTTGTGTATTGATGGAACATAGTGTGGGTGGCTTCTCTATTTCTTAAGAGCATGAGAGTATCGTCTTTGCCATGTTGGGAAGATGTTTGGGAAGTTTTTGTGAGTTATGTTTCAGCTTTCCTTATTTGGCTGACTACACACTACAGAGGTAGGACTCATATGACGCTAGTCAACATACCTAATGGTGAGGAATGGTGAGAGTTTCAGTCCAACAACATTTGGCTGTTTTCACATTTTCTACCTTGACATACTGGATATGGTAGCTGTTCCACTGATGAAGGAAAGGTATATTTCCAGACCAGGAATCAATGTATTATACGAACCTGAACCATCAGCTCATGGTCAATATTACATTGTCCTTTTGCAAAGATTTTTTAGGACTATGCAAGCTACATAGTTTTATGGTACATCAGTAAGCACTTAAATGAAAGAACAGAAGCATCTGCCTTACACCCTTGGTTGATCATAGTCCACTGTTGTCAACATTGCTTGACAGTGACTTTCTGGGGTTTTAGATAGGATTCTTTCTTAGCTCTACCTAGAGATCCCTTCCCTAAATACTAACCTGGCTTAAGAGTTTAGCACCTGAAATCCAATGAGATGGGGGCATTCTTTGGGTAATGTAGCAGTATGATAAGCAAACAGCATGGTGTCATTATTTCTGCTATGTCTTCTGTTGGTAGGTAACATTTTGGGCAAAGATGCTGGGTATGTTTCTGTGAGTTTTTTAAAAATATACATTTTTAAGGCAAAAAAAAAATGTAATGAACAAATATTTCTTGTATTTGTTTGTATGCTAGCCAGTGGTTGATTTTTTTGTATTTTTTCATGATTCAGCAAAGAGTATTCCAAAGTACTTCTGAAAATATTCAGAGATCTGGAGAGAATCCAGCTATCCAATCTCTTTTTAGACCATGCTTTCTGCCTTAAAATGGTTACAAAACCATCTCCCTGGGATACTTAATTGAACTGAAACCTAGCCAATTTTGAGATGGATTGCAGCACACTTGCATTACCCCCAAAATATAACAAAGCAAGATAGGCAATACATTTCAATGTATTTAAAGTGCTGATACAGAAGAAACAGGAAGAAAGCTAGTTGTTCTCTCTCTCTCTCTCTTTTTGTTCTATCTCTCTTTGATGTAGATTATTCTCCATTCTATGCACAAATATCAACCACGTGTCCATGTCATTCGGAAAGACTGTGGGGATGATCTTTCTCCTGTCAAGCCCATTCCTTCAGGAGAAGGAGTAAAGGCCTTCTCCTTTCCTGAAACTGTTTTCACAACTGTGACAGCATATCAAAACCAACAGGTAATTTTTATTTTATTTTAATTTTTGATTGTTCATACCTTAGTGGGATTTTTCCTAAATTCTAATCAAATAGAAGAAATATACTAGGTAAATACACTGGACATAACACTGTGTTAAAAAGAAAGTAAGCTAATGTCCTTTAAATTATTCAATAAAGTATATTACTATTGTTGCTGAACTACACCTATATTTACTTACGATGAGAAAACCTCTGAGATCACACATTTGATTTCTTCTCCTCAGAGAATAAATCATCAGTAGGAAGTAAGACAGGAAGGGAAAGATGATGCCTCTTTGCCTCAGGAGTTCTCCTTTTGCAGTGTTCTCTTGAGTTTATCAGAGATCTTCAGCAGTTTTAGCTTGTTTCACATAGATTGTGTACTATGTATTGTCCATAGCTTTATAAACCATGATTTTTGGAGTCATGCAGAAAATACAGTAGCTGTGAACTCATCCTTTGAATCTCCAATCATATCCCAGCTTTAGCATAAAGATCTTGATGGATTAAAAAAAAATCATAAATGGATGTTTTCTCTGATTGAGGTAAATATGGCATAATGTAAAGCAACATGAGAAAGAGTGAGGGAGGCATCAGGAGGCCATTTTAGGAGAAAGAAAACAATTAAAGAATTCAGGGATTGCAAAACACGGTAGGATAGAATGGCTGTCCCAGATCTTTGGGGGAGGGGGGCAGGGGGTAATGCAGCCCCAAACTTTTCATGGTTTCTTGCTCATGTTAGAAAGAAAGTTTCACGTCTTTCCAGGCCCATTTATATGCTGCAGTCAGTCAAGAAACTAAATTCTAGATATTCTTCAATGAATTTTCCATAATAACAAAAATGACTCCAAAGTGGGCATCCACATTCAGTGGGTCCGCTTGGCTTTTACATCGTAAGATGACATCTATCCTAGATGCTCATTTACATTGCCCTTTACTCTCATGGTTTTCCTTTCTTGCATGTAGAACATCCAAATCCCATACCTTAGTTCAAAGTTTAACTTCCGTTCTTTTATTTAAATATTTTGATATTCTGTAGTTACAATGTTATTGTAATAATATAGTACAGTACTTTTTATATGTCTTAGAATCTCTCAGAATGCTTTCAGGGCTTTATCAATCAAATGATATTATCTGTATTTTATCCATGGAGAAATGGCTATTAAGAGAGATATATAGGAAAGTGGTTGTTAATCAGGTTGTTCAGCTTCATACAGTCAATTTCAAAATTTTAAAAAAGTCTATAGTTTGCCAAAGTGTATTGACAGTGTAATTTCATTTGATACACTGAAAATGATTTAGTCCTGATATGTTGGAATGGTGTGAAATTTACATGTGTGATTTTGCTATTGTGTCATTAAATTCTTCTGAAGTTAAAACAATGTGCAGAGAAATCCTATACGTGTCCTCTCAGAAGCATGGCCCCATTGGGTTCATTGGGATTAACTCCCAAGTAAGTGTAGATAGAATTGCAACCTAAATGAGCACAGAGAAAAATGTATCATCATAACCACCATATTATGGCCAGGATCCAAAGAGCAACTCAGTTAATTCTGCATGCCAAAGGGGGCTTTGGGATTGTATTTCTTGAACATGAGCCCTAGATAACAGATGGCAAGATGGTTTTGAAACAGCAGGTTTTCAGAGGCAGTTTGCAATAGCTGACTGAGAGGAAAAGTCAAAAGTTCCTACTTGTACATCTTGAGATCTTGGGTGCACCTAAAGTAACTTTTGTATCTCTTTGGATCCTGGCCTATATTGTACACTTGTGATAGATCAGAGTTATCACATGTGCCATCTCAAGCAGTGGAAAAAGTGGATGTATAATATAATAGTCATAATCATGTTGGTGAATTATGCATGTAGAAAGTTCCCTACTGAGGCAATCAGTTCAAGGATTTGGTAGTAGATTTCTACATGTGTGCCCTGTCCATGGCACATAGATGCACATGTGGATTTGGCTGTGTTTTCAGTTATACAATGTTGGCATTCAACACATGGTTTCTGTAGCACAATTAATGCATATCTTCATGTGTGAAGATTTACACTATGCAGCTCTAATGTAGGAATACAGGTTTTTTCCTTTGTTCATTTTGTATTTATTAAGCATTTCAGAAAAGTACAGAGTTTGGGTTTCTGTGATGGAGGGACGGTGTACCTCTCCTTTCTGCTACTATATTCAGAGTGATAAGACAGGGCCCACCAAACCTTACCTTCCAGCCTGCAGATGTTCTATTAACTCTTTCTAACTGAAGAAGGCAGTAGCAGGAAGTAGCTGCCAGCCTGTAACATACAGGGACAATTTAGTTGTGAAGGCATGGGCTGTGAGTTTTCTTCTTAGGTTACCACTGTCTTCGTCCCAATAAGTCAATTTCTGTCATGAACAAGTAGCCTGTGATGCTTGTAATCTTCTAGATCAATGGTGAATATCTCAAACTGGTTTGACTGGTGGATCAAGACACTAAGAGACAAGGGTCTGAATCCCTG